>VWZE01010069.1:943499-1131139 GCA_013396675.1 Eubucco bourcierii | reverse complement strand
CCCAGGGGAGGTCTGAAACACAGAATATTTTTACAATTTTTTCTTAATTTATTGAAAATGTTTCATCAAGTTTTTAATAATAGTTTCCATTGCTCTGTAAGCCAGCTGGTAAACTGAAAAAAAGAAACCCCAAACAACTTGCAAGTGACTTTCATCATAACTCCAGAAATACCTGGCACCTCTACCTACTCCTCTGAGTTCCATTGACAGTGGTAATGGCTATTGATATGTATCTTGCTCCCTGGTTCAGGGTTCAGAAAATCACTGTTGAATTTCTGAGTTCAATGAAATATGTGGCTAGAAGAGGCCAAAACTGTTAGGTCCATCTCACAGTACCTTTTTGAGCAATCAGAGATGAGCCTTTTTTCAGTAGAGAACTCTCAGCATTAAAAAAAAAAAAAAAAAAAAAAAAAAAAAAAAAAAAAGGCAGCAAAAAGGAAGGGAAAAGTAATGCAAAGTAAAATTTCTGACAACATTTCTTCTTCCCATTGGCTATGGGGAGATATTAAAATGATTATTAAAAATGAGATTTTGGGAGAAAACATGGGCTAGAGCTGGTGATGATGTTTCTTCCTGCTGGGCTCTGCTCCCAAGCATATAAAAAAGAGGAGAGAAAAGTTCATCAGAGGTTGGAGATGCTGATCCTGTTTCCAGACATGGCTTTTCCTTGAAGTTTTGCTGCCATGAGGTGCTATGAGATCCATGTTAGTTCAGAGGTTCATTCATAAATTTGAACTTTATTCTTGGTAAGCTCTTACCCTGCCAGCATTAGATTGAACCTCTGTTGTTTATTTTTTAGCCACATGAAATGTGTGCTTATTGGGTGTTAGTTGTTCATATCTGCTCTCTGGTGTGGAAAAGCAGTGCTCCCTGGCCCTCCCTGTGCGTCAGCATGCCTGCACACTTGTCTGAGTTAAAACCTCCCCCAAGATGATAAATGATGGCCAAACACTGCTGATACACTTCAGCTAACTGCTATTGACCCTTGGGTTGGGCTGAAATTAGAAAAGATCCAATTAATTCTTACTCTTTTTTCCTAATGACTGCACAAGCTCAAAGACAGAGGCTAAAGGTTAAGGCAGCTAAAATAGGGACACTGTGATTCCTTGGACCTTGGCTGATGGCTGGCAGATATTGTCCCTGCAAAACTGTGCTTTGTTTTGAGTGCTGGGAGCTGTTTCCAGTACATGGACACAGGGTACTGTGGTAAAGATGCTGGGATGTAAGAGCATTGGCATAGGCAGCCCTGCCACGAAAGGTGACACTACAGGCATTGTTGGCAGCTCTGTGTGCTTTCAGCTTTGGTCAATGGCCTTGATTAAAGAAGGATTTTGTCTTTGATTTAGGGAGCCTTTGAACAGTGTGGCTAAATATTTCCTTTCAATCAAGTATTTCCTTTTGATTTTCGCATGTAATAAGCTCCCTGTGTCCCTTGGTGAGCTTTGCACTTTAAGTGCTTCCCTAATATATCTGACATTATTTTTGATGCTTTGTAGGTTTGCAGCCTGGCTGTGAAGGTGAGGTGCTTTTCAGTGCAAGCACTGTCTTCAGCCCTTCAGGGATGTGAGGAGCAGTCCTTTTGCTCTGGTAATGGAGAAGAAATAATCTATTGCTGAACCTCCTTTCCCCAAACAGCTTTTAACTTGTTTTTTTTCCCTTCTACATGAGGAAGTGCCTGCCAAAGCCCATGGCTGCTGCCTGCAGTATGCTTTTCCTTCTTATCCTTTTTCATCCCTGCCAAGATGCTCTTTTCATTCCTTTGCATTCTGTGCACTTCTGGAAGCCTCTGGGTTATAGTTTCAAGCCCCACTTAGGAAGAAACTTTGTTTTCTTCCTAAAGAACAGATGAGGTTCCCACATTATGCTGTTGTTTCTGCAGGAAACACCTGGAGATGATGCATCCTGATTTTCCCCCCCTTTGTTTTTCTGTTTTTTTGGAACAAGAAATCCAGTATGCTTCCAAGCTCAAGGCAGCCCTGCAGCACCTGGACTTGGGGCAGCTCTGCTTCAGTGCTGGGCGGCTTGCTAGGAGCAGACAGTGACAGGCATGCTAGAGGCAGCTGATGATGCTGATGGTGCTGTTCCACACCTGCCCGTTTAGCTGAGGCGTCCCTGAGCTTTGTGTTTTGCTGCACTGCAGAGCTGCCGGTGGCCAGAGCTCATGCTCTTCCTAAGCACCTACCGATATTATATAGAAGGTGATCAGGCACTACTGGCAAGGGGCTGGGGCCCTGGAGGTGCAGCTACCCTGGGGAGCACAGGAGGGAGGAAGAATGCATGGAGTCCCTGAGCCTGAATATCTGAGCTACTGCTCTTGTGGCATCACCTTCTCAACCAGCTGGGGCCTCAGATGCAGAAACCTCTCCCTAGTCATCTCCATTGAGTGGCACACATGGATCAGACATGGACACAGCTGCCACAAGTCCTTTTTGCTCCAGAAGCTACAGTTCCACCTTCTGGGAATGTCACCTGTTGCTTTATTTTTTGCATTTTGTGCCCATGATGACATTCATGTCCTTTCACTAGACCTGGCATTTTAGAGGTTAGGAGCAGCCTTTCCCACTGGATCCAGTTTCTGCCATTTCCTAGATCCTATAAATTCAGCTTTCAGCCATGCAGAGCCCTGGGATTTTTATGGAAATGGAACAAAGATGCATAAATGATAATTAAAGCCTCTACAGAAACACTCAGTGTCAGCCAGAAGCAAAAGTCATAAATAATTCTTACAGTGCCCAGCTTTGCATTTATGATGCTATGTTATCATAAACTAGAACTAATATTGTGAGACTTAAAAAGTTAGCAGTGGACTGGAGAGGTAAAACACTTGGAGGAAGTCTCTGGTTCCTTTTTGAGCACAGGGTGCTGGACTAGATGACCCCATGCTTTCAAGGATAGTACTTCTATGCTCTGCCATTATATTAATATTTAAATCAGGGATTAAAACATTGATGACATTTCATAGCTTTACTGCATGTACTTTAACGGGATGTAGGTTTTTCTCCAACTGAAGCCTCAGGATCACCCCTGCACTTGGATCCAAAGAGCACACATACTGTGTTAGTGCACTCAGCATTGCTTAGGTGTGTTCCTTGATGCAAAGCAGGGGCAGCATTTTCAAACAAAATTTTTCTGCCATCTCTTAGACTTCCAAAGCTGAGTGTGGGCTGGCTTCACCTGATCCCCATTGGGCAAGCCCTGGAAGGAGCTGGGAACAAGGTTAGAGATCCCCTGCTCTCCTTCATAGCCTCTGTTGTCACTTCACAGTGCCTTGGAGGGGTGTCATGAGCCTGTCTAGGCTCAGCATGCTTGATCCTTGCTCACCCTCACTGGCACCAGGGGCTCCTACATGGCCCTTCCTACAGCCCCAGCGCCACCAAGAAGCATGAACTTGTGCCAAGTGTTGCAATGTCTCCCTGTTATCACCCCAGTTCCTGGGCACTGGGATTGCAAGACGAGCTCTGCTTTTACTTTAGTCCATTCTTTCTCTCGGGTTCAGAAGAAGGCTGGAAAATGCAAAACACCCCAGATGATCCTGTTGTTGGTAAATGTTATTATTTTGAAGAGGCTGAAGAACCATTTGTGGTTTCTAAACTGATTCATGATCATCTGTGTCTGGTTTGTGATCTTTGAATGCTTTTGCTGGTGACTCAGTTGCAATTTCTCTGGGGCACTGGTGGAGCATACTGCTGCTTGCCTCTCTCTGGACATCAAAACATTCAAGGCCTTGACAAAAGCAAACCCTAGACCTCTCCTGAGGCCTCAGGCAGCTTTCTTCTGCGGAGATCCCCCCCTGTCTGGAGAGGAATTGTGGGCACCAACCTCCGTGTGTCCCACTGACTACTCTCCCATCCCGTTTGCATTTTGCTTGATGGCTGCCACACACAGCACAGTCCTCTAGGTGCAACACAGTGAGACTCACCGAGGACAGAACTCACAGCTCTCAGTGTGTGCCGTTACAGACTCACACATGGCACAGCATGAAGAGGACCCAGATAACACAGCATTGGACTTGGGAACCTCCAACTCCCACCAAACACAGCATTGGACTTGGGAACCTCCAACTCCCACCAAACCATGTTGCCCCTTCCCTGGCCGTGGGGGAGATATCCAGTCAGAGATCCCAGGTTCATGCTTGTGGAAGATGTATGAACTGGTGAATTCAACAATTCACAGGACCAGTGGCTAAAAGGAGCTCCTGGCAGAGCAAGGAAGGCTTGCTGCTTGAGGGACACCTGCTTAGGTTGCAGGTCATGTTTCCACTTCTTGCAGAAGGAGGAAGGAGTTTAAGTAAAACACACGGCGCCGCCCCGCCCCCCCTCCGCAATCAGGAAGAAGAACATCTGCTAAATGCTGTTAATCTTCAAAGCCCTCGATTAGGAAGAGAACTTTAGGACAGCACAAGAAGCCAGAGAGCTGCTGTGTAGCTAAAGTAACTACTGTGAGGTGCTGTGGCGATGAAGTGAGACTTGAGGACAAATTACCGGAGTGACACACCCTTCCTGCCTGCAAGGATGGACCTTGCGGTGGGAAGAGTCCAGCAGAGGAGTGGGAACATCCCAGAGTGCCTGGGGCTCTGGCTGGCCCTCTTTGTAAAGCCTCCTGCACACCAGGATGAAGTATCAATGGACAAACCTCACAAAGAAGTCAAACTGAAGGGAACTTCAGGCTCACATCCAAGTGCTCTGCACTTTGCAACACATGCTGTGAGGCAGGGTTGGGTTTGTTTTTTGTTTTGTTTTCGTTTTTTAAATACAGGCATAGAAAAAGAGAGCTGCTTTGAGATGGTTTATTCAGAGCTGGTAACTGGTTTTCAGAGGAAGCTCAGCTGTCCTATGTGCAAAAATGCAGGCTGAGGTAAGAGTAGGCTGGCAGGGATTTGGTTCCATCTTGGCTAAGTTCTTTTCAGAGAGAGGGTGAAGAGGAGGTTTACAGAAAGACAAACACTTTTTCTCTTTGGAAACAAAAAGCTTCTGCTATCACCTGCTGCTTGTCTTGCTGCAGTGACATGTAGTTACTTTGCAGGCCCAAAAAGCACAGCCCTGACTGCAACAGGGGTTTTATTGCTATTAATCCCGTTAATTGAATTTGGTTCTCCTGTGCCAGTTAACACTGAATGAAGGAGGGGAATTAAAAAAGCAAAAGACTGGGAAACAAGCTCAGCTGAGCCAAGGCATGTGACTCCTCCTCATATTATAAATGTGTCCCCCTGCACCTGGAGAGAAGCTGGCAGCAGTGGGATTATGGTGGGGTTTTAGGTGCTGTGCTGGAAAGAAGCTGGATCTTCTGTAATTGAGCTTTGAGGCATCTGCAAGCTGAATGTGAGTTCTTAAGTTGAATTCCAGGTAATGATGATACTTAGAGTCTAATAGGTGACTAAGTATGCTCTCAGGGATTGCCCTGCTTTTGTAGGGTTTTATTTGAAAGCTGGTGTGTGATCTATAATAGTATTTTTGGTTTCAAAGCCATGTGTTTGGAGGGTGTGGGCAGAAAAGGTGACTTTTGAATGGTTGGTTCCTCTTCAGGGTAGACCTCTTTCAGATGGCTCAGAAGAACAAGTTCTCCTATCAGAGATGTGTCTGTGCCTGCCTTTGCACATGAGCAGGCAGTTTTTTGGTGTGGGCCAGGTTTATGAGGAGTCTTACTGTGGTGGCACCTGTGCTGGCTTCTGTATTCACCAATAACTTCTACAGTAAGAGAGGCAGTGTGGGCTCTTTAGAACCAGGTCACTTTAGTCCTTTTTCTGTTAGTAACATTTCTGTTAGAAAAGGAATTTGAGAAGGGGCTTTGGGGGTGATGGGCTCCATTCCCTCTTTACAAACGGACTATGCAAGATCTCCATAGTGTTTGGAGGTTTCGTTCCTTCTCTGGCACATTTAGAGCCTGGCTGCAATCTCTGGCTGAACATGAGCTGTTTGGGTAATAATGGAAGGGTCACAGTATCACCAAGGTTAGAAGAGACCTCAAAGATCATCAAGTCCAACCTGATACCACAGACCTCAAGACTAGACCATGGTGCCAAGTGGTCTGGTAGGTGTCTTCCTGATTTCTGGGTGAGATTTGCATGTTAATACTTGGGGCATCCCTGCAGTGGAATGCTGCTGTGCTATGTTCAAACTGAGCATGTATGTTTAAGGTAACAGCTGATTTATTCTTTTCAGAGACCCCCTTGGTTCCCAGATCTTGCTTTATGCTTATTCCCATGAGCTGATGGTGGCTAGGCTGTGGAAGAGGCAGAGTTGGGGGAGTGCTACCAAATAACAGGAGGGAGAGGTCTTGTAGCAAAGATCATGTAAGCCTAAAATCAGAGATCTGAAGTGAGTCAGAGGTTTCATATATTACTTGTAAAATTAGAGCGGAGTTTCTGCAAGGGGAAGGCAGGGCAGGAGGAGGGAAGGTTTGGGGGCATGCTTTATAAGTGAGAATTGAGTAGTGTAGACTAGAGCTGTTTATAACAGAGTAATAGCAATGTCTTGTGGCCTTTAATATATCTAATAAGCATGTTTCATACACAAATGAGTGTGCACAGCTCATTATTGCCATTCAGTGTATAACTTAGGCCGGTCAATTAATTTCTGGTTTTGTTTCCACATGAAAACAATGTTCTCTTGTCTTTTGTCTTTTCCCTTTACAGTTTCCACAGAAAGAAAAAATTGCCTTTCAGCAGGTGCATATTATCTAGTATCTGGCACAATGGCACTAGGCCTTGTAATGACTGCTGCAGGGTAAATAATCAGTAATAATGGTAGTTAATACACAAAGAATGTTCCAATATACTTCTTTCTGGAGATTTCTCTTTAGCTTGACCTTTGTTTAGTAAACTGGATTGCATATTTGTCCTGGTAAAGAAGATAGAGGTCAATGAGCTGTTGGTCAAGGAATTAAGTAAGATGTGGCCTTAAATGTCTTGGTGGTCAGTTAATGGAAAAACAAATTTGGGTTTGAAAATGGCTTTCCGGATTTTTCTGGGGAGGGCAATTTAACTTTCCAACCACTTTTAACTTCCTCCTCTTTCTGCTAAAGGCTTATAAATTTGCAGACTCAATGAAGAATTCACCCATCCATTAAGAAACATCTCACAGTGAGCATCAAGGGTCTTCCCCATCCTTGAGGGCCCCAGAGTCCTGCTGAGCTTTGTGGCATGTTTTGATTCTGATTTGAGCCTTGCTCCAAGTGTTGCCTGGAGGATTTAATGGTTTTTGGTTGCTTTTTTTTCAGTTTGTTTGGGTGTTGGTTGTTTTAAAATGGGGTTAAGTAAAACCCCACAACTGTTTTCTAGATGGCACTTTGGGTCTGTGGGCATGTAGTGCATTTACAGTAACCAAACTCACATCTAGTTATGATCCACAAATAGGCTGGAGTGGTCTCCCATCTCATTTTGAAGCTGTTTTTAAGAAGCTTGGGCTTCCCTCCATGCTTCCAGAAAGCGGTAAGGGGTTCAGGAGGGGAATAGATGATGGCAATGCTCAAGAAAAATATCCAAGAGAAGTCTTTAGCTGAGGAGGAAGACGAAAGCACACCGAAGGACTGTTCCTTGCTATGTCCCAGTGCTGGCAGTGCTTTTCCCTCTTTGCTTTAAAGATCTCAGCATGGGGTTTCACATTTCATGCCACACCGAGTGGGCCTTTCAGCAGCTCAGGGTCTGCGCCATACCTTCGCATGGGAAAGGCGAAAGATCTAATGAGCAATCAAGAACACGATACAGAGTTGCTGCCGCGTCGGGGATCTGACTAGCATGTGAGGTGTATGTGATGAGCTGGGAGGGTACCATGGGAGCCGGGGCGGGAGGGATGGGCCCGGGACCAGGTGTCAGCAGGTGGCACTGTCTGCTGCCGGCTGTCCCATGCTGTCCCGGCAGCCTGAGGCACTCCTGGGAAAGCCACACCTCTGCCTCCTCGTCCTGAGCCTCTTTGCGATCGCGTTGCAGGTGCAGCTGTGACACCCCCTGCGTAGGTCTGTGCTTAGCAGTAAATTTAAGGCACATTACATGTACTATTTTAAACAAGTATTCAGAGTGATTCTTGATGCCAAGAAAAGCCTTCCCTTGGGATGGCAGAGTATCTGCAATAGCAGTAAGGCTTCCATCCTGTTGCCTCTAATAACTGCAGTTAGAAAATTGCATTTCATCTGCCTGAAAGTCTCCTGCTGCTTCAGCGAGATGCTGGACTGATTTCAGTGCTTTCCAGTATTGATCTGGTGTTGCAGAGAGTTGTTTAAAGGCTGCTTCTCTCCATCCAAAAGGCTTTGGGATCTGTACATCTTCACAGGGTTTAGTGGGCAATTGAGGATCTCAGAATGAATGGTAATGAATAATTTGCAGCAGTTAGTGCAGAGCCCCAGCCACTGGAGATGATGAGAAAAATAAACCAGTGCTTCCTTCTAAGCCCTGTAATTGTGGGTTCTTTATACTGCTGGATCAGTGGTGGAGGAGCAGGAGTCCCCCTCTGGGTCAGTAGTGTTGTAAAAGCAGAGACTTGCGCTCACATGTTTGAAGGAACTCTGGGGACAAAAATTGCTGATGAAGTGAATCTCCCAGCCCTACCTCACCTGCCCCATGGTGAGGGACAGGTGAGCAGGGAATGTTTCTGAGGCTCAGGCAAGTCCCTTCTGAGCAAGGAGTTTCATACACGAAAGGGTAATGATAAGTGAGGGTTGGGTCCGGTGTGCACCCCCTTCTATGTGTGTGCTATGCACACCACTTTCACTTTCCACAGCTCTCCCTGTCTCTTGGTTTCCTTCCTGAGCACACTTGGACACCTTTCATGGGAGCTCTGCTCACCTGTCTCCTGACTAAGAGAGAGGGCTGCAGCCCAACTGCAACAAAGAAATAGTTATTTCAGGTGACAACAACTTTTTGACTGGTTAGACCTTGGAGGTACATGGTGGACCTGGTGAACATGGGTACTCTGCTGCTTGCTGACAGTTTGAATTCTGACTGATTTAAAGCATTGCTCCTGGTGACATGTGTCCCATGTCAGCTGGGGGAGCTGCCCATGTGCTGCTGTGATATGTATTGATTTGCTGCAGTCTCCCAGTTGAAAACCAGTTCCCTTTCCAGCTCCATGCCCTTTACTAGTGCCTCAGAGGATTGCTGGGTTCCCTACACCGTGGTCTGCCTGAGCTGGAGAAAACAAATGCTATTCAAAATGCAGAATGAACTGGGATATTCTGCCCCAGCTTTTGGCAAAAGTGAAGCACTGCCAGTAGCTCATGTTGTGTTCTGGCCATCTGCCTAGCTTCAGTCATGTCAAAGTTGGTACCATCCCCAGTGGCCTCTGATTTTTATTGCAAGATGTAGGACTTTTAATGGACCTGTTAGAAACAGTTGTTGTGGTGTGTGTGTGTGCCACTGGCTTTTCAGCTGGTCCTGTTTGCTGTGTGTTAGTGGTCTGCTCTGTCTTACTTTATTCCATTTTCCCCCCCTCCCCCCTTCCAGTTAGTCAACATGAGTGGAAAGTGCTCAAGAATTAGTCAGATGGGACACAAAACCCCAAAGGTGCTCAATGACAGCTCCACTTGGGCATCTGTGATTGTTCTTGCAGCATTTCCACTGTCCGAGGTGTCCCTCATACATTCCTCTGATGGCCTCAGCCTGAGGCTGAGAGTCAAGTGCAGTCAAATGGGAGTCAGCTAGGGATGGCCTTGGGAGAGGCACTTAACTCTCTCCTTCTCACTGATGAGGAAATGGATAAAAATAAAGATGATCACCTGCCTTTGAGGGTGGTGAGAGATTAATTGGTTAATGTTTGTGAAGTGCTTTGAAGTTGAAATAGGGCAGATGAGTGCTAACCTGGGTTGCAAAACCTAGATGTGTCATGTGGAGGTAAAGGCTCTGCTGAGGAGGCATTGTGAGCCTTAAACCTTCTGTCCTTCAGACATCAAGCACCTTGCCAGTTGACCTCTGCTCAGAGGCAGTCAAACATGGGGATTAGAGAGAATGGCAATTGCAACAGAGGTCTTTGCCTTCCCATGGAGTCCTGGGTCAGGCTGCACCATTCTTGCAGGGATGGGCTCTTGTGCTGCAGCCCGAGTGGCAAGGTAGAGGCCAACTCTTGCTGCTGTGGTGGCAGCATTGTGTCCTCCCTGTCCTTGGGACAGCAGCATAGGCAAGGACAGGCACATTTTGTGATGAGGGAAATTGATTCCGGGTTCAGTATAGGGGAAACCAGAGCTAGAGCAGTGTTGAGCAACATGGGCTCCCTCATGGGGAGGAGCGTGAGAACTAGTGCACCCAAAGCAAGAATGTGTTTGGTGACCTGGGTATAAGCCATGGCAGGTGGGGGTGGGTGGTGCTGGAGCTGTGTTTAGCCTGGGTGTGTGTCCACCCACTGGTAGTTGCTTAACAGGCTGATGGAGACGACAACATTTGCTTGGCTGCTCCTGATGTTGGCAACCTGCTGGAGGATGAGCCCAGTGGGGAGCTCTGGCTGCAGTGGGATGTCCCATCTTCAGGGACAGGGGAGCTACCATGATGTGGCCAATGCTCTGAGCAGAGTGCTCCTGGGCTGTGTGTGCCAGCCCTTAGAACAAGCCCTCTGTGTGCTGTGCATTGTACTGTGTGACAACATGTACTGCAGGGCATCCACAGTGGAAGGAGAGGGTGTCAAAAGCCATTTCCTTTCATCACGCAGTTGGTGACAGGGGCAAGACTTTGTCCTGCACGATGAGGAGTATGACAGAAGGCAGCAGCAGAGCTAAGTCTTGTGCCAATTCTGTCCTAATGAGGTCAGACTTGAATCTTTCTGGAAGGACAGAGCATGTGGAGGTGGATCAGCATTTATCTGCTGCCTTTTGTTGACCCTGCTATGTCTCGTGGCACAAAGTTGCAGAAAGACTTCTTGATGTAGGACTGCACGAGTTGGGCCTCTGTCATCCCATTTCTCCACTCTGGTCTCTAGCAAGCAGATCACCTCCATAGTCCTTCTGGTTTTGCCCCTCTTGGGACCAGGGAGAATTGGTGATGGTACTGACCTCTAAGTGAGGAAGGCTGGGACAGCAAATGTGGCAGTGAGCTCTGTGAGTCTGTCTTCAAGACAGCAACAGGAGCTTCCCAGAGCTGTGGCTGGCTGCTGGATGGATTGGTCTCTTGTGTGCACCCACAGTGATTTCAGCAAGAGCAGAAGTGTTTGGGACTTTTGGTCTTAGTATATGAGATTTCTCTTCTGAACTTCATGGGATTGTTTTTCTGAGGTCTGGGGCCAGCAGGTGTTACTGAAGTGGGTGAACTTGCAGATCTCAGGGCTTTTGGGACAAAGCAATGGAAGACCAGATCTAAAGCTATGTGGTAGCCTAGAGCTGAGCTGCAGCACTGCAGTAATTGGGAGGATCTGGGCAGCCAGATCCTGGAACAGGCTAGGGTTTGTCAAGCAGATGAAGGGATTTGAGTGGGAGAAGATAAGTAGCCTCCTAGGGAGGATCAGCCTGTCAGGGAAGACTGTGGTAGCAAGGTGGAGTCCAGGTGAGGGTGCAGGTATCTTTCACTTTCATTGGCTTCTCCTTCAAACCTGCTACTGGGAGCCAAGAGGTGGCACTGCAGACAGCACCCCAGTCCTTGCAGGGAGCCTACTGTGGTCCCCCTCCTGCCTTCCAAAGCAGTCAGGAGCGTTCTTGCTGCACCTGCTCCTCAGCACAGATTGTGTATGCTTGGTGATTACCAGTGGCTGCTCTGCACCACTCCTTTCTGTTGGCAAGGATCAAACAGCTGCTGCAACCTGGCATTCAAATGCCTCCAAGTGGGAAAGAGCCTGGGGACCTGTTTTACAAGGGTCAAACAGATGTAAATAGCTTTTCTACAAAAATTTCTACTCCACTTCCTCCATCCCAAATGCTTGAGTAGCCCCTGAGGAGGTTTCTTTTTGCTTCAGTTACTGTACCCTGCTGAGGACTCAGCCCGCACAGCCAGTTTTGGGCTCTACAAGGTTTCTTCAAGAAAATGGCCAAATGTTTGTTTTATGGACACCCTCATAACACATATGGGTTTTCCAAGCAACAGCCAAAGGCAGGGGGAAGGGAGATCTATGAAGGACTCTTCATCTGGGTTGACTCATGCTTGTTGCTTCAGATTTGTTCATCATGTACCCATTACTGCCTGGGGTTTACTTAGCTGCATGCTCAAGAAAGCTTTTTTCTGTTTAAACCACATCACTGCCGTGCTGCTGAGCACTTCTTTGCTGTTGCCCTAAGTGCTGTCAGTCCATAGCTCTGTGATGAGGCAGGAGATAACTAACTTCTTCCTCCTTTTCTCTAGAAAAGTGTTTTGTTCCTGGTCAACCCTACCCAACCCAGCCAGAGGAACCCTTCCTCCCAGCAGGAATACCGTGGTGCCAAGTTAAATGACATGCAATTATGGTGGTCTAATTTGTGGATCCTTACTGCTGCAAGCAAATGGTAAGAAAGGAAGGTGAAAGTTTTGCCTGTGAGCTCTATCATCTTGAGCACTGGCTGAAGGGATGATGGTTAAAAGAGCAGAAATGATCCCATTTGAAATTGGAGATTTCCCAATGAACGACAGCTCTGCCTTTCTGTTGTCTTCTGCAAATAATTGTGCTCACTTGTGTGGGCACTGCATGTTCCTTCTGGAGTGCCATCTTCTCTGGAGGTCTGTGGTGCCAGTGACAGCAGTGCTGTCCAAAGATATGCTGCTCTGGAACTGGCAGTGCAGTTAGGGCATCCTCATTGCTTGGAGAAAATCACCAGGACCACTTCTTAGGCTTTATTTTTTGTTGTCAACAGGCCCTGTAGAAGCAAAATCCAGTGGTCATGTGCTAGGCCTAGGACAGGTGGTCCTGCAGAGATGGTGTTCTTAGGGAGGATGAGCCAGGGAGAGAAAGAAGTTAAGGCCTCCTGGAAAGCAGTGATATCCACCTGCTCTTGTCCTCCTGAACTGTCAGAATTTGTACTTTGACATTGAGAATTTCTATCTTGTAACAGAAATCCTGACCGGTGAGGAGGGATGAAACTCTCTGCTGCAGCAGTGTGAGGTAGCTATGCAATGTGAGCTCTCCTTTGTCTCCCAACCCCCAGTGCTGTTATTGTGGACCTCAGCAGCCAATGGGTGTGAGTTTGGACAGGTGATAGAGACAGTGAACTGAACCCCAGGCACAGCTCAAGGAAAGGCAAAGAATGTCTTACCCTAACCCTGACTCATCTGGTGGCCAGTGGCAAATCTTTCCTTTTTCCATAAGCAACACTTCCAGGTCATCACCTTTGGGTTGTTGGAAAAATTATTCAGTTGGTGTAAAACCCCTAGGAGGTGATGGCTGGTGACATAAATGACAGGTCTTTGTATGCCCTAATGGGAGGCCAGCACCTGGGGCACTGGTGCAACTGGGTAGAAAGCTGATTAGATAGCACCTCCGTTATGGTGGGAGGTGCAGCTTTATTCCAAAGGCAAGTCCTGAAACAGAAACCAGGGGAATAAGGCAGTGTCAAAACCGTGCTTTGAGGAGCGTGAGATCCTGGGCTAGGACAGAGCAGTCTGCTGACAAAGGACAAATCGCTTATTTTCTTTCCATTAAAATTCTTATATCCCCTGCTTGCTGAGTGTGCCCTGTTGTCTGCAGTGCAAATGACCCAGTTTGAATGGACTAGTTAAATCTTTAAGCTGCACTGATGAAACAGGCTGTGCAAAGCATCTTTTCACTTAGGTTCATTTCATTTGTGAAGTGCTGAGACCAGAAGTGAAAAATGAAACTCTTGATAGAGAAGTCAAGTTCACAAATATCCTGAAGTTATTCAAGCATCTTGAGAGTTGTTCTTTGTTCAGGGCCCAGGCGTGGACTTTCTCACTCTCCTTTGGTTTTTCTCTTTGGTTTTTTGATGCTTTTGAGAGCAGTCTTGAGTCTTGCTAATTAATCCTGTTTGCTGCTGTGCTGCCACAGGGAGCCACTGCCGCTGGCATGATGAGCTTTCAGTCTAATTTGAAACAAGGTGTAACAAGGGAGCACAACCTGGAGTGGGAGGCAAAGGGTGTAATGAGATCCTGGGCTTGATAGCCTTGCACGTTGCACAACGCTGTGTGTTTGAGCACCTTGTTCACAAACCTTGGGTCCCTTTAAGTTTTAGGGAACAATATCAAGCTGAAGGTCAAAATCAATATGTGAAGAATAACAGTGATGGTTCCAATTGGCCCTGAACGACTTTTTGGAGATGGAGAAACTAGATAGAGGTGGCTTTTTAGACCTGGTACACAAAGGGTTTGGTGGTGATGCCTGTGGGAGAAGTTACCAGAAGAACTTCAAAGATTGCCTTTACTGCTGAAGCAATAACACAATATGATGCAAAACTGAACAAGAGCAACCAAAGCAGGGGGCTGCAGCTCTGGGGAAATTTAGAGGTGAGGAGGGCAATGCCTTGGTTTTAATGGGAACGTGGGGAGTTATTAAAAGAAGGATGAGGGATCGGCAAGGATGGAACTCATCAGCTGCCTGTAAAATGTAGGGCGTAGAAAAACTGGGGGAAATGTGTTGGCATGCGTCCCAGGTTGCACTGATTTATTTTTAAATAAGGAATCTATCATTATGAGATGTAGAGACTTAGAGCAGCTGTTCTCTGTGCAGGGATATGAAAGTGCTTGGGTATCCTGGGAGTGAAGTGAAAGTGGATCTTCCCTCCCTTACTCTTCCTTATTCCCCCATGGTAAAAGCTGATCGGCTCCTCCCTGTCAAAAGCGAAATGCCAAGTATTTCCCCTTGATTTATTCCTTTTAGGATTACCTTTCCTCTTCCCTTACAGCTTGTTCTAGTTCAAGATGTCTGCAATTATCCTGTTCCTGAGGATTTGGCTCTGGTAGTGTGGACTCATGTAGTTTGACTTCAGCAATTCAAGGCAGGCAGACAGCCAAAAGGACCTTGATAACTTGGCCAATGTTTATCCGAAAGCATGGATGTCTTTGGGAACTGTGCTGCCCTGTTGCAAGGGTGTGTTTTTTTGAGCTCCATTCTTCAATTAATAAAAGTCTGCATGTATAAATGGAATTGGAGGAGGAGAAAGAGTACATGGAGAGTATAGGGAGGAAATGGTCCAAATCTCTTTGTAGAGATCTGGCGTGGGGAGATCTGATGTGCTTTGGAGTCAGGTCTGTGTATCTCTTTCCAACTTTGGCACAAGACTGTAGCTGGAGCTCAGACCAAAGCAAAACCTGTGCTTGTTTGTTGGTTGGCTGTGGAGAGAAGGTGCACTGTGGGGAGAAGAGAATCTGTCACTGGCTCTGGTTTGGTTACTAAGTGCCAGTCCATCAGCGGCTCCTGTGAATGTCAGGATTCAGCTCTCCCAGGCACCAGGCAAAGGGATTATTTCTACCATACATAAAAGGATTGCAGGGTTTGGCATCTGCTTTGAGATTCTTGCTGCCAGGCTTAGCAAAGAGGCTTAGGGGTGCTCGAGCCAGGGAAATAAATCTGCTGCACCTCTTATCAGGAAAATAGTGGATGGAAGGCTTCAAAGGAAGAGGAAAATCTTTGTTTTGTAGCCTACTTATCTGTCTGGTCTGACTGATTCTCGACCTTGTCTCTTTGCACCAGCATAAATCAGTGGGAAAATAAATAGAAACTGATATGTCTAGGAATAGATCTGGTGAGTGGGTGGGACACCTCCAATGTTGGGGAGGCTCTTCAGAGAGAGAGGAAATGTTCTCTCCACCCGGGCTACTGCTGCAGGCTGCCGAGGGGCAGGGTTGTGGCTCACCTGGATTGCACAGGGCTGCCTGAGGGGGATTTTTATGGAGCAATCGTGGTAATTAGCAAGCACAAGTTTTTCCACGTACCAAACATTGTCGAGGGCAATAATTCATCCCCATGCTTGTTATTGTAGTGAGTGTTGGGCAGGAGTGTCCTGGGAATTTGTCACATCCCAAGGGGGGGAGCCCATCAAAGTGTCCTCGACTTGCTGATGTTGGCTTGCCACCCTGAAACAAAGGGCTGATGAAACAGCATTAGCCAAACTGGTTGCTAATGAGGGCAAAGGAAAATCTGGAGCCAGGATTTGTTTATAGCTCTTTGTTTTGTCATTGTTAGGGAGACAGAAGAGGAAGTGTCACTCAGAATCTAAATCATGATATCCAAACAAAGGACTGACATCTGGGTGGGTGTGTTTTTGGTGGTTTTTTGGGATTTCATGTCCTAGGAATCTCCTAAGGTTTAAAGCCCCAAATTTTAGCCAAAAATGTTTACAATCAATCCTATTTTCAAACAGGATTAGTGTCACTTCAGGACAGGGACAAAGTGGTAAACCACATCTCTAGGTCAGAACTGGCATGTGCTGAGACCTGAGAATGTCCACTTCAACTCCAAGTCTGCACCAGCTTGTGGTAACTCCTGTCCCTGGGTCCTGGATCTGACCATGGTTGCTGTTGATGCCGAGAGCAATAAACAGGACAAGCACAAAGTAATTCTTCCCGTGATAAAGCTTCATGTGGTTTAGGGACATGCCAGCCAGAGGCTGCATCTCCATCATCATATTTAATAGTCACTGATGGACCAGTCTCTGAATTTGTTTAATTGACTTTTGACTCCCTTGATACGCTCGGCATCCACAACATCCTAGGGCCATGAGTTCCACAATGCAATTAGTTTGTGAGGATGGGAGGAAAAAAAAAAACCAACAAACCCAGCACTTCCTTTTGTTTGTTTAAACTTATTATATGATCATTTATTTAGTATCCCTTAATTCTAGTGCTATGACTAATCCTGAACAATGTCTACTGTTCTTTTTCTCTGGGTCACTCTATTTCATGGGCTGTCATAATCATGACCCCCTTCGTAGTCTGTTTTCTACTGTAGGAATTACTGTGAGTTTAGGTAAAAACCCTTCCTATTTCTGTTCCTCTCTGTGGCCAACAGCCTATGGCCAGGAGAGGGGCTGTCTGTGCCCTTTCTAGCTCCCTACATCCGTGTTGTGATGACCATGGTGCCACAACTGCAGACTCTGCTGGTTTGAGGCTAATTAGAATATTTTAATAGAGAAAATTACACTATAGGCTGTGAGAGGAGAACATGGTGATGCCTGTTTTACTCGTACACTTGCTGAGATTGTTTTGGGAAAAGAAACCAAAACATAGATAAGGCATTGGCTGTCTGTCTCTCTCTGGGAGAACAGCGTGCTGGGCAGTCTAGCAGCTTCTGGCTCTGGCTCCTCTGCCGATTAGTCTTCACTAACCATTTCCTCTCCTAACCCACCTGGCTGATCCTCCAAGCTCACCTTGTGCCTGAGGCAAACCTTGGGGTAAGGTATAGGGGTGGGGAGAAAGTGAAAGGGTGGTTGGGAGCCCCTCCTGGGGTCTCTGATTTCTGGGAGGGGAGTTGTGTTTCTGTATTACCTTTAACTTGTATATTTCTGTAAATATTCCTGTCTATAGTGTATATATATCTGCTTGTACGTTGTGCTGAGCTGTAAATAGAGCTTCAGTCCTTAACTTCCAGCCAGCTGAGTTCTAGTCTGGGTCATTTTACAAAGTGTGGGGGGCGGGGAACTCCCAAACCATCACAGAGGCTCATACAGCTGAGTGGTTGTACAGCAGCATGACAGAAATAATTTGTTTTATCCTTTCTGCTTCTTAGCAGTTCCTACTGGATGCTAAACCTTTTTGATTGCTGCTCAACAATGAGGTGACATTTGTTTGTGACCTTTCCCACAATGTCCCCATAATGCTCCCCCTGACAGTGACTGCTAATGTTGAGCTATAATATGCAGGTACAGCATAGATGCCTTTCCCCCCATCTCTACATTTTTCAGTACTGCTATTTGTCTGTCACTTTTTTGTCCAGCCACTGTGTCATGACTGACTTATGCTTCTTTTCTCTTAATTGGCTTAAAACTCTGAACTCTTCTGAATCGTTCCATTTGTTCCTCTGCTAATCATCTAAGAATCGTTTACAAAAAAGCTGAACTGCAGAGATGCCCTAATGGGTCTGACCTCCACTGGGAGAGCTGACCTCTTATTACTGTTTTAATTTTTAACCATTTTTAAGTCAAGCTGCTTTGTTGCTTTATGGCACATTAGATTTTTCAGAAGCATTCAGAGAAGGGATCTTGAAAAGGTTCATTAGAAACAAAAATTCCTTGTGTCAAGCAAGCACCATCTCTTGCGCATGCTTGGCAGGACTGTAATGGGCTGATGAGGCAGGAATTGCCTCTCCAAAACCTGTGGTCTTCTCTAGTCTCGCTTCTCTTTGTGTTTCATTACTGTGTTTTATATGAACTTTCCTTCCTTTCTGCCAAAAGTGCAGTATGGACTCTGAGTTGGATGACTGCTGCACGTTTGAGCCCCTTCAGAGCTACTGGGAGGCTTTAATCCCTGATTTATGGCTCTGTGCTGCTGAGATTTATCAGTTTATTATGAATATGAGTTAATTTAGATTTTCCTCTCTAGTGCTGTCTTCCTTGGAGGCTCCTTTAGCCCTGTGATCATGGATTCTTCGATGAGTTTTGTTGTTATTTCCCGTGAGTTAAGAATTCTACTCGGAACCGCTGTATTTTCGGCACAGCTGCAGATTTTACATTTCACATTGTTTTTGCACTTTAATTATTTGGACAGTGCTTCTATTTAGCCTCCTTTTACTGTTATTTGCCCCACTTTGTTAAGCATGCTAGCATTTATTCCAAATTTTTTTTCCCCACTTGAGAGATGCAGGCTTACTCTAATGACTTTTTTAAACAGTCATCTCACCTCCTGGGTGTGTTTTTCCTTGCTGGCTTTCCTTTCTAATTCTCTTTGAAGAAATGGTTGGGTTTAGGCAGCTCCTCCTTCAGGTTAAACTTAAAGTAGCAGGGTTGCAAGGCTGCCTTTCAACACTGTCGGTTTTAAGGTCCAAAGAGCTGCTGGGAATATATTTGAATTCAAGCCCACTAGTTGCTGGGTGCTGTTCAGGACCTGCAGAAGATGCTCTGTGCTTCAGAGGTCATAAACTGCTGCTGGAGAGGGCAGTAGATTCCCATTTTAAATGTAGAGACATTCCCTCTTGTCAGTTCTCCCAGCTGTAGGGGAAGATCGACATCCACTTGTTTGTGATTGTTTCTTCTTACATCTGTCACAGCATCACTCCGCTCTGTTAAGGTTTTGCAGCTGTTGCCTTGTTCTGGATGGGTGAGTGCTGAGGTAACTAACACTGCAGTGTCTGGGCATGGGACTGGAACCCCAGGGACTCTGACACTTGTTGATACAGTTAACTTAGTTCTGCTCTTTGATAAACTCTCCTTAACGTAAGCCTTAATTTCCAGCTCCTTGATGCTCAGCTACTCCACCTGCGCAGCCTACTCTCATTCCTGTGTAATTTGTACCTGCTCATTACAATGTCCTGCTGCTTATCTTTCCTCTACCAGGTTTCTGAGGTTCTGGTTATGTTAATATTCCCACCTGAAACCAGGGCACTACTGTTCTCTCACCTTACCTTTTTAGACCTGTGACATGTGGATAGAAATGCATCTGTGGTGTCTTGTTCTGATGTCTCTCTCTTTGGGCCTGAAAGGGATGTCTACTGGGACTGCAGGCTCTTGTTTCCTCCCTGACTCTGGCTTTTCTCCTGTCCTTCTATTCAAGCATACAAATTTTTTGTGCCTCCTTCCACTGGAGAATGCATTTTCTGTAACCACATCTTGTTGAGCTGCTGGGTCTTGCACAAATTTGTAGACCTTTATGTGACAGCAGCCTTGATACATTTTTGTCTGGATTTATTACTTGGAGTCTTACTGTATAGTCTCTACCTTTTCAAACCTGTCTTCAAGGCACTGTACTCTGAATCTTGCAATGACTCTGGATTTCATTATAGGCCACTGGGGGAAGCACTTCTGAGCGTATTATTGAGTTGCTCCTGGCCTTTAGCTGGGTAACTACTAGCTAAATCCTGCCTTCAAGATTGTTCTCTCTATCCTGCATTGGTTGTGACCATGTGGACCACACCATGAGTTCTTCCCTAGCTCTGAGTAGGGGGCAGTCCAGATGTGAGACCACCCTGTTAGCTACCAGCGTGTAACTGATGTGCTGGTCCTCAGTCATCTGTTTCCATTCCACTGACCTTTTTAATCCTGATGACAGAACATTCTGGTTTCAGAGGAGTATCTGTAGTATAAAAGAATAGACCTCCCTTCTCTTCAGTGTTTTGGTTCTTTTTATTTATTTATTTTTAGCTGCTGGTCTGTATGAATGCTCCATGGTGCTCTTGAATCTGTCACTCCTATCTCTATTTCCAGTTTGTCTGTTCTTGCAGCAAGATTTGGTACTTTACTTTTGAGGTCCATGGGGACCCTTTACAATGTGCAGACCCGAGTGGTCTGCCTGTGACCAGGTCTAACACATGTGCATGAAGCTGTCCAACTGTCTATGTGCAACTCAAATCCTCAACATGGGTCCTCTGCTTAGGACTTGTGATCTCATTAAGATGGGATGATCACCTGGAATGGGTCTTCAGACATCCTTACTCAGATTACTCATTCAGACTAGTTGTTCCCTTGAACAGTACCATAATCAGGTGCAAGTATTTAGACTTCATTTTCTTTTCATAGGAGTTTTGTACCTTTACAAGGCTGTTGCTTTTTGAGAGGCCCTGAAAATATTCAGCAAGAAGCTATGGGGGTGTCTTCCCCTCCTGAGCAAAACATAACTATTTGTCTTGTTCGGCAGTGTCAAGGAAAATTCTCGCCCTGTCACTTAGTAATTAAAAATCTCCTGCGTTATATTTACAGCACAGATTTAGGATCCTTTGCCTAGAATATGCTGTGAGTTTTGGGCAATTCTACCAGGTCGTAGTCTAGTCACCCCACACAAACCTGAAACATAACCCCATGCAGTGTTCCTGTTCATGTCTCAGATGCTACAGTGACTTGCAGTCATCAGTGCACTGCACTTAGTTCTGCTCCGTGAGATATTTTGATTTCACATGAAGTGTGGAGAACAGAAAAGCTTGAGAATTAACTAAAACATTTATTTGGCCTGAAAAATGTAGCTACCCTTTGCTTTTTTTCCTGATACTGAGAATGAACAGTAAATGGGTGCTAGCACCACTACAACCATGCTGCAACAAATGTTGCCTAGGTTTCATAGTAAATACAAACCTCATTATTTCTTTGTTATTAATTAAGTCTCCAGGCTGAAGATATGCTAATTGTTTTATACACCATCCTAATCTCTAGGAGACCATCTTCAAAAGTATGTGAGGGGGGGGGAAAAAAAGCCTAGGGCATATGGGTATGCTAAGTTTTTTTTTATTTGAGAACAAAAATACCTTGATAACAAATAAATTCCATTTAACTGCTTGCTTTTGTAAACTTGGTGATGAATGTATCTCTTAGGGTGGATTTTAAGCCAATTAGCTGCAGGCAGAGGATTGTTTTGAGTTAATTCTTGCTTCACTCAGAGCAGTGATTTATTTAATGTTAGTTATTTATTTTAAACCTTTTCTTTCAGTTTGTGGATTCCTCTTTCCCAGGGAAGGTGCAATTCCTTGTTTAATAGCTGATGCTAACTGCTTTTCTTTGTTGCCTCTCACAATACATGTAGCAGCAACCTGGGAATTCCCAGAGAGTCATGGATTTAGGGCAGAAAAGCACTGGGTGTGATTATCTTGTCAAAACACTCAGACTAGACTGAAAATTTGCCTGTGAAGGGATGCACTGAACTGTTCTTCTCCTGCACACAAGCACCAAATGGCTTCTCCTTGTTCCCAGCCTGGTGTTGCCTAGTTTTGGTTTCTAGCCTTTGGATTTGGTTATTCCTCTACCAGACTGAGGAGCCCATTAGCTGTGATAGACCAATCAAACATTTCCTAATTGATCTAGTGATGTGGTTACTAGTGATGACAGGTGGATGAACTTGATGACCCAGGAGGTCCTTTCCACTTCTGTGCTTTGTGAAGGTAGTGCAGTGGTAATGCCAGAGTGAACCATGACACTATGTCCTACATCTCTGGAAGCAGGCTCTATGAACTGTGACTTAGTCTGTCACCTCAAGGCAGACTGCCAAGCAAGCAGCCAATGGAACCAATTGTACAACAATGAATGCAAGAGCAAACAGCCTTTGGACACTGATAGAGCTGCATGCTGCATCTGGTCCTCAGCCAGTAATGGGTGGCTGGGCAGTAAGTCACAAGGATGAACCATGCTGGGTGGTAGAACAGGTGTCAGCGGAGATGGAATGCACATGCAACAGATTGAGAAGGGAGAGAAAGGAAAAGTACTCTGCAAATGCAGGAGGCTTATCTTGTGACAAGCAAAGGCTCACTGATATGAAAGGGAAATTCCTGAGGCAGATGCACAGTCCCTGCTCCCCAGCCTGAGGGCTCTTGCTTTGGTGCTGCAAAGGAAAGGTCTCCTTTTTTGTTCACAGTCCATGTAAAGTGCAACCACCTTTTGTGCAGATGTACTCATGTGCAACAGTCAGCCTGTGGCATCCTTAGCTCCCACGAAAGGTGCAAATGCGAGCTCTATGCAAATGTACTAAACCCTATTTGGAAGGCTCCATCCCTGCAGCCCAAACGTCTTCATTTCCAGTTGGTAAACAGTGAACACAGTTTCAGCCCTGGAAGGGACCATGGGCTGGGAGATGCCAGCAGTCCACCGGGAAAGACAGTTTTGCTACGGGCTTCTTAATGTCTTTGGCAATAACTTGGAGTAGACAAGGGATATTCCACAACAAGGACAACACTAATGAGAGCTGGACTCTTTCACTTGAAGTTTTACTGCTTTTACACTTCTGCCAGGCACTAACTGGTGATGAAAAGGGGTCATGTTCCTTGAAAAACTGAAATGAAGCAGATATGGGTCTTTGCCTGGCCTTGCTTCAGCTCTGGGGTGCTGTTGGTGTCTGCCACATGCACTCTCATTAGCCAATTTGCTAATCAATCAGTGCTGGCAAACCTGCTTCCCGCTGCTGTCATTAGGCGTTTGTTAGCTGATCTGCTCCACCATTAGACTGGCGACACAGCTTCAAGGGAATGTTTATTAAGTTGGGCATGGGTGCAGAGGCCAGTGTGTTGTGTGAAACAGGGCTATTAAATGCAAGTGCAAAGCCACAGGTAGTTAAATGTAACCAGGTGAATCTCAAGAGTTCCCAGAGTGAACACATTCCTGCTGCAGGGATAACAGGGCTCTGCGTGTGGGTGAGTGCCTGTGGGAAAGCCCTGGTTTGTAACAGCCCTTGGATTAGATGTGTGTTGAACCCCTAAGAAGGGTATCTGCTTGAGAAGCAAACAAAAGGACTCTGAGATAACTTTGCAGTGGCTGAGGAAATGCTTCAGAATGAGATAGCCACGAAGACCTACAAACTCTTTGGGAAAGGTTATTTCCCCTTCTTTAATGGGGGGTGAGTGGGAGGTTGGAGATGTCTAGAACAAAATGGGGAGCCAACAGCATGTGTGGAGTCTCTGGTGATGTAGAGAAGGAAGATGGCTCTCTTCTCTCTCCTTCAGAGGAAAAGCTGAAAAAATCCAACCAACACTGCTGTGCCAATCAGCTAGATCTGCTGGTGGTGTTGCAAGTTGCCCTTAACCAAGCACATCAACAGTTAGTGAGTGTTAACACTCCTTTTAGAAAGCATGGTCTGTACCTGTAGGGAATTCCAGAGGCAGGCAGACCCATGGAATGGGCAGGACTTGGAACATGCCTTCCTGAGTGTGGTGTGCCCCAACACACTGGCCAGGTGGACAGGTGTTTGATGGAGTGTTTCCTCAGCACTTGTGGAGTTCAGAGGAACCTCTTTGCCACTCAGCATGAAAAGACTTGCTGTTATCTGGCCAGAAGGTATCGTGTAGAGAAGCCTCCATGTCAGGACTTTGCTGTGGGACACTAATGTTGAGATGTCTGATGTCTGCGTGTAAACAAAGTCATGAAAGCAGGAATTTGTCATGGTGTCCTAGTACTGGTGCCAGAAGAGCCTGGCAAACACTCCCACCAGAGCATAGGGATTATTAGCTTAGTAGCAGGAGTATTAGCTGAAAACCAGGTACAAACTTGCAAGGAATTTGGTGCCTGCAGACTTGCACTCTGGAGTATTTTTGACCACGATGGAGGGGAGCAGACTGCAGGGTGGTGCTGAACGATGGCATGAAACTTGGCTTTTGGTGTGCAAGTGTAGGCAGTTGAATAGTGAGGACTCAGTGAAGTTTGTTAGATGTTAGACTTAAAAGGGTTCCCCAGAATCCTGATCTGGTTCTGGTGATTCCTCTCCCCTCTGAAGCAGCAAGAGCTGTGCCATTATGTCTGATAATGCTGAACCTATAGCACCCACAGCAATGCTATTGAAGGTAATGATGCTCTCTGACAGCATGTCTCCCTTTTCCACAGAAAGGTGTTTAAATCCTCTTGTATCTCAGATAAAGGGACAAACCTTCTCTTCTCTAAGTACTGCCACGTCATCAGCACATTGGGGAAAGGTTGGACGGTGGCTGAAAACTCAGTGCCTTGAGGATGCTCCATGACTTCCAGTATAAAAACAAGGGGTTTCAACCAAACATAAATATCCATGTCAGTTGTATGATCCATCCTAGATGTTTGGGATGTGAAATGAAAAAGAGAAGATAGTGGAAGCCCCATAGTTCACATGCAAATATTCTACTTTCACATGTAGTTGTGATGTTGGTTTTTTTTGGTTTTTTTTTTTAAAGTGAAAAGTTGATAGTATTCTTCAGAAACAGATTTTTCTAGTTGCAATCCATGGCAGCAGACACCTCTGGTATTGATGCTGTGGTCTCCCAGATGAATGCACAGAAATGCTTTTTTTCTCAGTTACCTTCTATAGGGCAAAGAAATTTGGGATCTGGCTGTCCTGTAGGTTCCTCAAGAGGAATGGCTGATGCCTCGAGGGATCACATGCACGGTTAAGGGTACCTGCCATCGGGGATAGAGGAGAGATCAGGGTTTCATAGCGCTATTAGCAGAGCGGGGTGTGGTGATACTATAAGAGCAACCAACACCCACATGGGGTGTGTTTCTGGCCTCCTGCTGTTGCTGCAGCCATGGGTATTGTCACTTAAGCTACCACACCCTGCAGCCAATTCCAACACTGTAGAACCTTTGCTACTGATAAAACATAAATAGTAATTTTGTAGAGACCAAAACATTGCTTTTGTGCCTTGGTGTTCAGGTGTGGAGGGATGGTGTGGAGGGCTGTTGGGTGAGATGGTAGGCTCAGCTCTCACTGGAAGGCAGGTTGTTGGTCCCCCTCATTGGAGCAGCACTGACAGGGTACAGCTGGCAATGCAAGATGGAGCAGCATTACTCAAGTGGGTCATCCTGTGCAGCATAATCCTTAGTGCACTGTGCTCATGGACTCTCCAGGCATTCTTCTTACTGCCCACAGGAAAATAATCTCATGAAAGACTTTTCTTCCTCTTTTGAAATTCTGCTGTTTCAGTAACCCAGTGACAACTATTGTCTTTTATTTTCATCTGTGAGTTGAAGCCAGAGTCAGAAAAATGTCTACTTTGTTCCCAAACAATGGGGCAGTTTCTTTGCATGACTCCAGCTTTGCGGCCATGTGCTGTGCTTCGCTTCTAGCACTGGCCTACAACTGGAGCTCAGCAGAGACTGGAGGATACCCACAATGGATCTGGATGGTTATGCAATGCTGCACATGGAGTAAAATTCCTTTCTAACCCCTGCAGGCGATCAGTTTACGCCCTGAATGATGGGATTTTGATTACCCTTATCTAAGCTACAAATACTGTTAACGGCGATGAAATCAGCTGGCCTTGGTAAGGGCCATCAAAGCCCAATTCCTGGTGGCATTCCGAGGCTGCAAGTTCTCTGCAACTCTGTGGGATGTTGTGGTGCTTTGCTATGGGAAATCCTTTCATTGTGCAGATGTTGCTTGCTGAGGCCTCGTAGATCAAAACCCTGCTCCTGCCATCTCCAGCTGAACAATTTTCAGTCAGCAAGTACTGCCCTAGAAAGTGTTGACAGTAGAACTGGCAGGCTGATTCCCCAGAGTCTGTGGGGAGAGTGTGCTGTTTCCATGGTGGGATCCCCCTCTGAATGCAAAGACTGGTTCCAGCATCCCCATCCCCACATGGTATTGGTTATAGCTTGGGGAGTAACTTTGCCCTCCCAGTGAGCACAGCTTCTCAGGACAGCTGCATTCTTCTGCAAACTGAAGTTGTTGAGCTGTGGGGAGATTCCTGGCTGGAAGGTGAGACACTTTCATGGCCAGACAGGGGCTGATGGGTGGAATGAGACTGGGTGGTATGTTAGACATCCAGATGCATCTCTCTCCTGGATTCCTCTGTCTTGTATTTCACATCTAGACAAAGTGTGTGTGTGTATGTGTACATGAAATCCACTCCAGCAGTAAACCAGAACTTCTTGTGCTCTTCAGCCTAGTGGAGTGGGAGAAGAATCAAGTTTATCAGTTTTCAAAGACAAGAGAGATCCATAGGACCATTTGCACAGCACACCAGCCCATAAAAGCCACCAGTGTTTCCCATGCCAGGCCTGAGAGATGGCATTGTTGTTTTGACTTGTGGGAGGATCTCTCACACCACAAGGATGAGTTCCAGTGTAAGACCAGAGATGAATAGATTGAAATAGGTGTGACCCAGAGGATAATGTGGCCTTCTGCATCTTAATGTACCCATCTATGAAATGCAAATAATAACAGGGGGCACACTGTAGGGCTTCATTAGTCCTTTGAAGATGGCATGTGTTGCGTGCCATTATTGTGATCTTCTAATGTTGGCCTCATCCCTGCCTTTTGGACATACACCTCTTGCTGTTGCTCACTTCCTGATTCATTTCCCCCTCCTCCCTGGCACCATCAAGCTAAGTCAGCAGTGACAAAGACCAGTAAGCCACATGTCATGGTGGCTCATGGGCTGGGAAGGGTTCCGAGAAGAGACCCATGCTCTGGTTCAAGCATAAATGTGCTGGAAATTGCTGCCTGCCGTTGCATTGTGGATGTTCTGAGGAGACTCGGGACCTTTCTGTGATGGAGGGTGTGTAAATGGAATTTAAGAGGTCATAAACCAAGATGCTTTTGGTGTCTTAGATCAGAGCTAAAGTGTGGATTTGGACAAGAAAGGAAACCTGGTGACAGGGAAAGCTATGACCTATGAGATACTGGGTCCAGAGAAGGATGCATCAGATACTGGAGTTAGGGAAAGTTGAAGTTGTTAGATGCTTTCGGTGCACAGAAGTTGTGAAGTAACTGATCCAAACAGGTTTTTTTTTTTTTTTGGTTTTTTTTTTTTTTTTTTAAATACAGTAACTCCACTTGACATAAATTGGTTTAAAGTGTTTTATTTGTTGCCATATTCTGGACATGTTTCTGAAATGCTTCCTGCTGAGGCTCCATGTGCACAGGACTTGCTCTGCACCTGATTTGAAGGGATGAATGAAATCAGGACATTTCCATCATTCCTCTCCTGGCCCTTATTAGTTCACCTTTCTTGATGAGCTGCCAGGGGGGAATGGTATTCACAGATGCAGATACCTAACACACTCTGCTGTTGCGTTTGCAGTGATGTGTTCAAGTGGTGTGGAGAGTCAACCAGTGCTGCTAAGCTGGGTTGCACACCCAACACAACAGCTGGAAATGAGCAACCTCTTGGGAAGGACTTCTCACTAGCTCAGACTAGTGGAGCTTTAGTTTTGGCTCAGGAAGCTCATCCTGATTGAAATTACTGTGGTGTAGACCTTGGGTACTTGCAGTGATGGTGGATTGTCAGGGTGACCAAGACTCTTTTCCCTGGACATCTGGAAAGCATTAATCTGAGAGCTGCAGGTAGGTAGGTTTGAACAGGGTTTTTCTAGGATGTGGCTTTTGTGATCCAGACTCTCAAACTCTTCACAATTAGCTTGGTGCTGACTGGCTTGTTGGCTGATCAGCAACTGGATTTTGGTCACAGAGTATTGAAGCAGAAGAGCTTTGTCAAGTGCCATAAAGCTTGTTCTTGCATGGCATACGTGCAGACAAGGTAGTTCTCAAGCAGAGCTGAGGAGATGGGTGAGCATCAGAGTCTGGCCCAGTTTGGCTTCATAACTAAGTGTCCCTGGTGGGGCAGGAAGCCATCTCAATGTGATGACTGCCAGCAGAGATGTGTCCTTCTCTAAGGCACTAGGCAAGATGGGCAAGTAGACCATCTCTGTGCACAACACTTGTGCAGATGCCACCCAGAAGGCTACGTTGGCTTGCCACATTTCTGACAACTCAATAATCTTCCCTTTGTATTTCTTATTTGACAGTGACAGATGAGACCAGAGTAAGCTGCAAGGGGCTTCTTGCTCTGAACTTAAAGTGTTAATGCTGAGAGTGCTCATAGTGGGTAAGTGTCTTCAAAGTCCTTGCATTTTGAAATGCCTCACTTTGGAGGCATAACCCATGAAACAACATGAAGTTGAGAGCTCTGGACTCTGCTTTAAGCAAAACACCATTTACTGTAGGTTTCCTTTATTAAATATACCAAACAACTGCGCCTCTTCTTTCAGGCCTGAGGATCTCTGTGTAGTGAGAGGTACACAGTGGTCAGCTGGAAAAGAGATGTTTCAGTATTTCGGAAGTGTTAAGCACTGCTAGCGATGGGGTTCCTCTGGCAGCAGGATTTGGGGGTGGGGGAAGAGATGGTGAAGTAAAAAGTGTGTCAGTCTGGACAGAAAGGACTGCTGTGGAACTATGGTGGCAATACAGCCACATCTGTAGTCTTATTAGAAACATACAAGATCTAGATTTCCTACTCCTGTTACTTTCCACTGGTTATGAAGGAGCTCATTTTCCTGGAAGAGAAGAACAGTGTCTTGAACAATGCCTCTACAGGTGTGAGCAGGGAATGTGGAGAGATGGCAGAGCACAAACCACCTGTGAGTCTGTGGTGGTGGTGCAAGCTTGCCTGGTGCTCAGGAGGAAGAGTGAGCAACACTGGTAATAAAAGATTTGTGTTGCTTTACCAGTCTGGTCAGAGGACCCAGCAGTGATGTTGGGTGAAGATTCCTTTGCTTGCTGAAACTGATGTCTGTAATACTGAAACCACAACACTGATTGCAGAGATGTGAGTTTTCCAGATTTTGGGGGAGGATAAAAATGCTAACAGTGCAGTGAAGGAACTATCCCTGACAGCAGTGGCAGCAGTGCAAAAATTGGTGATACTTGGCCTGCAGATCCTCATCAGGGCTCATTTTGTTCTGCTGCTATGGCTTTGGAGATCTGAGCTGAAATGCTGCCTGGCTCTGAGGTGAGAATGGGACTGTGCTCATGCTCTTCAGCACTGAGGGCTGGAGACTGGCACTAAAGCAATGAAGAGCTCCTAAAGCAGAGATTAAAAACAAAACATCCTACCAACCCATTAGCACTAAACCAACCACCCAAAACAAACATCCTCCCTCCCAACAGCAAAATAAAAAACAACCCAACAAACAAAAAAATCCTACAATCTCCTCCTCCCCAAGACCCTCCCCACCAAAACCAAACCAAACAACTGAACAAGAAAACCCAACCCCAAACAACAAAGCTCAAAACACCCACCTTCTCCAACCAGTTACATAGTACCAAGAAGTTTTGTCTTGACGAACATCTGTAGGGGATGCTAAATCCATTAGGAAGGAGCTGATACCATCTGTAAAATGGTGTCATGTCACTAGCAGGAAAGAAAAAGTCTTCTGAGTGGACAAGGCATGGGAATTATTTTTATGTATCTATAGATACATTCCTGTGTGGGCACAGCCTGTGAAGGAGTGAAATGTGGGAACATCAGAAAATGGGAGAATTATTATAGGAAAAGGAGCACAAGCATGTTCAGCACTAATTGAAGTGTGAATAATTTGCCTGCTCGTTGGACTTCCTTCCCCATTTTCCTTGGGACTCTGAAGAGGGAAGGTGTCAGTATCCCCTGTGGCTGTGTCCTGCCCACTGTGGTGCTGGCCTCTTCCAGTGGCTGTAGGATTTTGTCCCTAAGACTTCTTACAACCTTTTGGCTTTCCACCTGACAAGAGTTTGCCTATGTATCATGTTATGCTCCCATTTCTCCCTGCATTTTCTTAGTCATTCCTCTGTGACTATTTTTATCTTGTTTCCTGCTCTGGAAGAGTGAGGTAGAAAACAGATGCAGTGAGAGCTATCCCACCAGGCATAGCATCATTATATGCTGTTTACTTTTCCAAAACTTTAGCTGAGACATGAACAAAAGAGTCTTTGTAACATCTCTTCTCACCCTCAGCTGCTTTTCTCAGTGGCATGTTGCTCTTCAGCATAGTTATTTTAAAATTAAGATTAGCAAGGTGCTGTACTAAACCCATTGCTAAGCATCAGGATCATGTCTCCTACAGATCTGATCCTGCAGTATGAACTCCTATGGAAATTAATAGGCTGTCTGGATTCCAGTGCAGGATTGAGACTTTATTGTGTAAATCCATCAAGAAAGGCAATCAAGTGAGTCAGGCAAGGTTTATGTTTAATATACTATTGCTGTCATCTCTCATTATTCTGCTCAGGTTTCCTTTTGTAACTCAAGCACAGAGGAGCAAATTTTCCAGACCATATGGTTTTGCAGGGCTGTCCCCATGCCATGATATCACATTTCATACCATTGGTGGGTTTTTTTAGAAGGTTATAATTATGCAGTTGTAATTGGGAGGGGAATTCTTCTTTTTCTTTTTTTTTTTTTTTTTAAATACTTATTTTATTTGAAAAAATCCTTTTGCTAAACCTGTCCACAGCTCAGGTTTTGGAATCAAGGTGTTTGGGCCATTCTAACTTTCTCCAGTGTGTTGGTGAGGGTGTAGGTGGTGGGTAGGGTGCAATAGTGGTGGCTATGGGAGAAAGATGTGGTGGTCATAGAACATGTATGGAGTCAGGATCTGGATATCTTCTTTGACTGTCTGCACTGCCAGGTTTGTTGCTGCTCTCACCTAGCTAGTCTGACCAGGTCTGGTAACCATTGTACCTGCTTCAGGAACAAAGTGGTCAGCCAGCTGTCTTACAGCAGGGAACTGTTTCACTTTTCTCTGTAGGATTGGAGCTTTTGGAGGAAAGGAAAAATTTAAAACCAAACCCCATTTAAAAATGCACCTCTCCTCCCCCAAACCTACCACCTCATGGCTGACTCATGGGGAGACTCCAGGAACAAAGAACATCTTTTTGTATTTGCCCTTCAAATAGATTTCCAGCTCTTTTAAACTACCATGCATACTTTTCTTTTTCCATTCTGGGGATTTTCCTATTTCTCCTAAGGATTTTCTGAGGCATGCTACATCAAGTTACTGTTCTCTTTCTGTTGGACTCCCTTTGAATTCAGTGCTCAAATATGCATGCAGAAATTATTTCATGATTCAGGACAACACAGAACATTTAGTCTGTGCCACGAACCGTCTGCATGACCTCAGGCAGTTTACTTCTCAGTTCCAAACTCTTCTCTGCAAACACCGTGAATGGTTTTGCTTTGAGTTGAAAAGAAATGCTAGGGGTGACCACACACCAAACTAGGACTCACTTGGCTTTGACTCTGGCTGTAAACACTAACAACTACTCTGGTCTGAGAAATGGATGGCAGCAATTTTTTACTAGGATTGATACTGAGCTGTGTTGACCTGTTTGGCCAGACACATATGTCACTCAGAAATATGTTTTTGTCCTCAGATGGTGCAGAGAGGCAAGTCAGCACAGCTACAGCTTGCTTGCCTGTGCTGAAACCCCCACTCATCACTCTGGTCTGCTTGACTCTCTCATTTATCCACCCATTTCAAACTTTGCAAATCACTTTTCCCCTGGAATTCTCTCCTTTTTCACTGAAGAACAAGGCACACACAACTGCTTCCCGCATAGATCACATTTCAAAACTTTGATGTCATCTTTATTTTCCTCCCTTAGGCCTCCTGAGAAACGTTGCACAGGATGACAACCTTCATTTTTATTCCTTCTGACCTTGCTGGACGATTTACATCAATAACACCACCTCTCTCTATGAGCACTGATCTGTTTGAAGAGCAGTGTCTGTATGGTCTGCCAGGTCCCATGTGGGCTGAGAAAAGGTTTTCGTTAATAACACTGCAATTTCTTCTGAAGATAGCAGGGAGAGACAGGGGAGGGATGAGGAATTGACTGCATGGTGTTCTCAGTAGTGCAGCTGCTATGTGAGCAGCAGTAGCAAACTCAAAATATTTCAACAAGGCATCAGACTTGAAGTTTTCTTTTTTCAGCCTTACCTGAGTGCTTAGTCCTTTGGTTAATACTGAAGTGCTTCAATAAAAGTAGACTGACTTCCAGAGGTCTCGAGTGACCTGCCCTTGCTGTTGCCTCTGCTGGATCCAAATTATTCAAATAAAGCCCTTTCACCTGTTTTGGTGAGATATGGAAGTGTATTAGTGGTGTGCTGGCTGGGGCACCCCTGTCTCATGAACAACCCTAAAGGTGGCAAGAACTCCTCCAGCGGTACAGAAAAATCTGAAATTGTCTATTTATGAATTTCTTGCCTTGACAAAATGCAGGGAGTGACTCAAATATGTCCCATCCTTATGGAAATTAATTGTCTTAATGGGATCATTAGAATCTAGAGCTACTGTCATCAGACTGGTTGTTGCAGCTAATGATGGTTCTTGGGAAGATTATGTCATAATGAAGGCGGAGAATCTGGTCATCTATATATACGCGATCTGACCTAAGCCCTTTCTTTGGGTTTCGTTGAGCAATGCACTAATAGAACCAACACAGGCAAACAGCTGCCACCCTCACCATGAAAATAGAAGGTGCTTCGGTGGTCCTTGCTCTGGCATTTTTCTGCTTCTTCTCAGGTTAGTAACTTCTGATGTTCTCTGTGCTGAGATCTGGGACTGGCAGAGGACACAACCTGGGAGATCCTGTAAAGACAGTGAGAAGAGCTCTGCAGTCCTCTCATCCTGTTCTTTAACAAGCATTATGGCATAACCAGAAGACCATTTTTATTTTTGATGTGCTAGTCGTGTTGACTTGGTATAGCATGTTCTTGATGATGGCTTTTCCTCTTGTTTGTGAAAATGGTGAAGTTCCACTGATAGGTAAAAACATCTGTTTTTTAGTAGAATTGATTTAATAACAAATACCACCACCAACAAAATAAATCCCCAATTGTCTAAGTGGAGGAAGCCAAATTTCCAAGCAGATGGAATTTTTGCATAAAGATCTTGACTTTGAACAAAAGCATAATACAATTTTTAGTAACTTCAGAAAAATGGACATGTCTTGTCAACACTCTGAGGAATAAATTTTTCAGTATGGCTCTAACACAGAGGCTTTGGCAGGAGTTTAGGCTTGATGTAATGGTCTTTACTGCCTGTTTCTATGGAAAAAGAGCTAATGGAGGAGCTTGATGCTTCCTCGTGATGCCCCTGATGATGTAAGAGGAAAGGATGAAATGTATGATACCAGCTCTAAAGAGTGTAGAAAGAGAGGTGTATCAGCTACCCACTTCATGACTCCTTAATTTAGTAATTGCTGTGAAGTACTGCAAATGGAATGGGCCTTGAAAAGGAATTTGAAGGTTTGAGCAGGTGATATTGTGGGCCAGCTCTGGTACCCCAATTCTAACTGGAGATGAAGAAAACAAAACACGTTTGGACAGAAAGATCGATACCACTACCAAGGCAGTAGAGTGGCATAACAGAATAAGTTACTGAATCAACCTTGGAGCTTGGATTTTTTAAGAAAACAAAGCAACAAAATAAAGGAGAGTGCAAAGGCAGAGGATGTGCTTTTGCATTTCAGTGACAAAGTGCAATCTTTTAGAAGGTCTCTAATGTCCAACCCTTTCTGTCAGCGTACAGTAATGTATTGGATTAGCTTTTATCTGGAGGTATTTGAGTGGATTAGGAAACTGCGTCAAGTGTTTTAATTAAATGGCTTTGATTTAAAATTTCCCTTCAAAAACTGTGCATGGTTTCATTGTTGGGTTTTCTGTTGTTGTTGTTGCAGATGTTGCCAGCCAAGCTTCAATTAAGGCAAGTCCGACCTTTTCTATTCCCATTCTCTTTTTGTTTTGCCAGCTTACAGTGCTTAATGCATGCTCTGAGCAAAGCTTTTCAGACTGACTATACTTAAATATCATAATGCTTTTTCAGTGGTGGAAAAAGCAGTGAATCCCTTCATGTTTGGAGACAATATTTTTGTAATACAACAATGGCTCTAGCTGACAGTGTATGTTTGGTGTGCTGTGCCAAGCACATCTGGACAGCTCTGGTCTGGGAAATCTTTTGAGACAACGTTAGAAATGGCATGAATTATATTTCTAATGATACTTTAGCATTTTGCTTCTGATCCGGCAGATACCCCTGGCTCTGATAATTCCCAAGTCTGATAGTTAAAAGAACTAAGGCAAGTCCTCTGAGCCTCAGAAAATTATTTGATTCAATGACTGAGAAGTCATCTCCGTTTATGTTTTAATTAAACAAGCTTTCTTCTTCTTAGTAAAGACTCTCTTGGAAAACATAGTAGCCAAAAATAACTAAATGGTTCATTGATTCTCTCCAGCCTGCATTTTAGTCACCCAGGAGTTGGTTACTGCAACACTACACAGTATTACCCCTTCGCTTCCAAAGAGGATTGTATTTTCCTTCTGTCAGTCTTGGACCTGAATTGCTCTTCAGTCACTCTGGTCCATTCATTACACTTGTATCCTACTGCCACTTCCAGGGCTGTATTTTTTGCTCTTGACTAACTTTAACATAAAGTTCTCCTCTCCAACAGGTAGCAATTTGCAGCTGTATGCAAATTAAATATGTATTCCTTCTCCCATGAATAATGGCCTTTGAAATGGGTGTTTTGAACTTTTGCCTTGACTTTCCTGCCTCGAGGAGCAGTAAGTGGAGTTCAGGGTGCAGCCTGTACCAAATGTAGTGATTGGCGAGGGATGCTGTGGAACAATGTGGTAGCCTCAGGCCTGGTGTTGAACAGACTATTGCTGTAGCCCACCCTAAGAAGTTTAAATGTGAAATAACTGTTCTGAGGATCTCAATGGACTCTGAGTCCCCCCGACTGTCTTCTGTGCATTTCAGAATGAGTGCAGGAAAATCTGGTCACTTCTGCGCAGTGGGAGGTTTTCCTGTCCCACCACCAAGGAGGCTGTCAACAGCCCAGATGGCAAAGCAGACCTCAACAAGTGCCTGATGTGCCAAAGACTGCTGTGAGTATCAGCTGTGTCCTGGCTGCAGTGACTGTCCTACCCTTTCTCAGCACATTCTCTCCTCTTGTAGTGATAAGCTCACACCGAGGAGGCTCCATGCTGTAAAACTGTAGTCCTGGGCAAGATAGACCAGTTAGCAGCTCTTCAGCAAACCTGTGAACCCAACAGCTCTCTGCAGCTGTGGAGGACACACACCACAGTGTGAAGATCAAATCTAGAGTGAAAACACAGAAACATAGGGTGGTAGAGGTTGGGAGGGATCTCTGGAGGTCACCTAGTCCAACACCTCCAGAAATACAGGTTTGCCAGTTTGTTACTCCTATAGATGGTGTTTAATAGGACAGAAACACCTGGATGTTAGGAAGAGGGAAAGGATATCAATTGCCCCCAGTGTAGAGATTCTAAACACCTCAAGCACATCTCACTGAGCTGCGGTCCCTGTGCCGGTCTGTCCCGCTGCCTTGCGCAAGGGAAGGTGGAGTTGGCAGGACCAGCCTTTAATCACCAGCTATTTTGGTTTTGTGTCCAAGGTCTGCTTGCTGCTGTCACTCATGCCTCTCTCTCTTGCAGAGAAAAAGACTCAGACAAAGGGAGTGGTGGAGAGGCGAACAGGAATGTGAACTCCTTGGGAGAGGTGAGGTGAAACATCGCTACTGAAGCCAGTCTCCCGGGCACACCAGGAGCAGGATGATGCAGTGGCATTGCATTGTTGCCTCTGACCCAGTTGCTGAGCCCATTTCCTTGTTTGTGGTGTGGGAAACACTGGCTTGGCTGATGGGGAAGAGCCTGGCGATGGGAGCATGAGGCTTAGTGCCATTCAGAAGCACAGAACAACTCAAAATTCCTCAGAGCTCCTCCCGAGCAATGTAGTCCCCACTGGGCAACTAACAACATGGCACACACAGTCTGTGTTGGACCCCAAGTGTGGGCTAAGGAGGATACCTGCCTGTTTGTAAGGCACACCATTGACATCTGACAAATAATTAATAGCAGCAATGGTGTGTGTGAGCTCTGACTAGGGCAGGGTGTGGGAGCAGGCTGGCTCTAATTGTCCCTTGTTTATCTTGTTGATGCACCTGGCTGGTTTCTTTTACCCATAGTTGTTTTTCTGGATTGCAGGTCTTTATACGGAGGGAGCTGGTTTTTCTGAGCCTTGTGTTTTTATTCTAGATAGGAGGGAATTGGTTTCCAACACATTGCTGGTTGCAATGACTTATTTATTTATTTTCACGTCTGGTTAGGCAGGGTAGCTTCTGAGCTCTTGTGTGTCTGGGTAATTCAAAGGCTTTGTAAAGTACAGTTGTCCTAAGGGAGATATCTTTTAAGCACCTGACTTGCTGAAGTGTGGTCCTGGAGGCAGGACAGCATCAGGATGAGACCTACACTGAATTCCTTTGTTCAGCCATAGATTTTCTGTCTGACTTCTGGCAAGTAATTTTCTAGGCTTTGCTTCCCTGTCTGCAGAGCTGGGATAAGTTATCAAACCATCTCCTCTACACAGTGCAAGGGGTGGTGGTGGGAAATGTATTACAGATTGTATGGGAGATAACTTTCAAAGCTTTGCATAGAAGAACCTAAAGAGATGTAGCATGTGTTTCTTATGCTACAGACCTGCCTGTGTGATCCAAAAGTTACAGGAAAGCTCCTCAGAAGAAAGAAAAGACCAGGCTGAAATGCTTAAGCAGGTTTTGCTACAAAAACCTTTTGTGAAATGAATGCTTTGCTTCAATAACTGCATAATGTCATGTTAAATGAAGGGTAAAAATACCCACCTCTTGTTCTAGCATATTTGGGAATGTGAGGTGTGCAAGGATGTATTTCTTAATGCCTGCAGCTTCATCTTTTGGCTGTGCCTGCATTTTAAAACTCTTGGTAGTGTATTCTTTCACGAGAGATGGGAAAGCTGACTTCTTCATTCAGAATTCACTTAGAGATTCAAGTTTTTATACTTGGAGCAGAACCTGGATCCTTAAGGCAGGCTCTTGCATGTCTTATCTATTAGAAATAGAAATAAGGCAAACCTAGATGCTAAAGACAGATCTGCTCGTCTAAATATACTAATTTATTTGTGTTGCCTGCTACAGTTTCAGAGAACACATCAGGCAAATGATGTTTTTCTAGTCTTGTGCCTCAAGGAAACAAATAGTGTTTGAAATGTAATTCATTGGGTGGATAATCCTGTGGATTTGGGGGAGATGTGTCTGTCTTTCTCAGCACATCTGTGTCAACCCATGCTTTTGGTGTTTCTACAGGATGACTGCCAAGAGTTTCGTGATCTTTTCAAGAGAGGGAAACTTTCCTGCACCAGAGAAAATGACCCTGTCCGGGATTCCTCTGGGAAACAACACAGCAATAAGTGCATCATGTGTGCAGAGAAGTTGTGAGTAGAGAAAAACCTGTTTTTTCTGTTGAGACAGAAGCTGCTGGAGAGACCCAGCTGCTGATGCCAGCGAATGGGGTCGCTCGCCCCTCCTGCAGCCAATGGTAGTGAAAGCCTCTTGCTCCTCTAGCTCTGTGGTGCTCACTTTCTCATCTTGCTTCTCTTCCAGCAAAAGGGAGAACGAGCGGAAGTTATCTAAAAACAGACAAGGAAAAGATAAGGTGAGATTAAAGTATTAGGTGGGTCAATATGAAACTGTATTGATTTTCACTCAAGATAAAGAGGGCATTGTTCGGCTTGTTTGCTCTGTCTCCGCTCATTTAATTTTGAGATCCTCTTTCATTTCCCTCCTTTATTTCTTGTTCGTGCTCTTGAATCCCACAAGTGAACAACTTGTGCCTGAATGCTACAACCTGTGCCACTGACTTGTGTATCTAGGGACAAGCAAATCCCATCAGTGTAAGAAACCAGATGTGCTGTACTATCCTGAAACCTGGCTCAAGAGTGGAGAGATTAGTGCTGCTGAGGGGACTAGCTATGGCAGAAAAAGGGAAATGAGTGAAAAGCACTAGATCTGGAATCTGCAAAGCTCAAGAGATCATGATGATCTATGATTCTATGATTCTATGATCATCATATTCTGGGATGAGAGCCCAACCCTGTACTGCCTACATGGACCTGTGCCTCAGTTGTAGCTTTTCTTGTTGGGAACTTTGCTTTCATGGAGCTGCCAGTCACCTTCTTTGCCCTGCCACCCTGCAGCCACTGTGTCAGTGTGATTTAATGCTTTGCTGGCTATAGTAGCAGGCCAGATTGGATGAGGCCTTGAGTAACCTGTACTAGTGGGAGGTGTCCCTGCCTATGGCAGGGAGTTGGGACTAGATGATCCTTGAGGTCACTTCCGACCTTACCATTCTATTGATTCTATAGTAACTCTGTAAGGGCTGGGGTGGGGGGAGCGGAAATGCTGCTTTTTAACATCTACCTTTCAATTTCTTCTATGGTAGGGACTAGTGAGGTCCCCTTAAGCCTCAGTCGTAATCCTATTTCAGTGCTTTTCCTAATGATTTTGGCACAAAAAAAAAAGTGTAAGTGAAATTTGCTGATGGCAAAGCTGGGAGGCAGCATCAGCAGAGGAGGATCAGCAGATCACTCATGGCTAATTGGATAGTGCTGAGACCTAGAGTAATAGAAACAAGATAAAATGTAATAACAGTGCAAGATCACACAGGCAGTGATTAACAAGAATTCCTGCTTGTCGGTTAGAAGTGACAAAGGATAAGAAAGCTCTGCATTTATTAGTGGGTCAGGGATGTGGCAGGCCATGAAAAAGGCAAATGCAAGTGTTGGATGTACTCAGCAAGGTTTTTGCAGCAGAAGTTGGGAAGTTAACAGAGATCTAGAATTGCTGGTTCAAAGGGAAACTGTTTGAGAGAGCCTATTATGGGAAGGCAGATCTGTCTCAGAGGCAGAGGATGGGGGTACTGGGCTGGTCTCAGGGCAGGAGGCACAAAGGGGCTGGAGAGCTTTCTTGGGTTTATCAGGGCTAGAAAACACCACTGGAACTACAGAGTTTGAGCACACACTGGTGGTAGGGAGAAGTGAGGCTCTTGTGAAGCCCCTCTGATGTAGCGTGCAACATTTCTTTCTGGTGGGAGCAGTGCAATGTGGCTGCTGGCCACAGCAGATGTAGGTTTATCCTGTGCCAGATCGTGTCTCACCTACCCAGGGCTAGTTTGGCTCTAGGGAAATGTGGGGCTTTGTATTCTGAGCGTTTTGCCAGCATTAGTCTGGTAGCAAAGTTGAAGATCTGGAGGCTGAGGTGCCCTGGAGGGGATGCAAGACATAATGTTGAAGGATTTGTCCCCTGGCAGAGAGAATGAGGTTCTGGAAACATCTGAGTAAAGCTAAGGACGAGACCAGCACCCTGCTAACAACATTAATACAAGCTAGCCAAAACTCTCCTGTGCACAAAATGGGCAGAAAATTGCAAGTGTTAAACCCTATTTTTTTTAAACAGTAAAGGATAAGTGGGATTCAGTTACTTACCCTAGGTACTTGCTGTTTGATTTTGCTATTGCAGTGTCTGAAATAGTTGAAATTAGGGGGATTGAACAGTTACGTCCAAGTTACATAACAGGTTTCTGTCCAGTGATTTCGAACAGGGAACAAATTAATTATCCATTCTCCAAACAACCTTCTACTGCTCACAGACTATTAAGTGTGCTTGCATCGTGCTTTTAGATTTTTAACTGCTGCTGCATGACTGACACATCCCAAAGTGTCATTGGTTTTGGGGATACTACTCACATTGCAAATGAAATTATTATCTGAGCTACAATCTGGCAAAGACTGTGGCTGTGTATTAAGGATGTTGGCAGGAGTGGGAGTGACTTCATTACCGTATTGGTCACATCATTGGCATGCTTTGGATAGCCCAATGAGGAGAATAGTAATTAGTTGGACCATGCTAGAAGACTCCCAACACGTGCTGTGCAGGCAGAAGGACCCGTAATTTTTCTGACTCATTCCTTTGTTTATATACTAAGTGGCTGTTACTGCACAGCTTCTTCTTTCACCCACACCCAGGTTCTCCTGGGATGTTTTTGTGATGGTTCAATGCTTTCCTGGCAGGAAATCCCAGGTTTCTAAGAATCAGGTCCATAAAGTCAGGAGGATAGGCTGCCCTAACCACAGCTCTCCTCCTGCAGGACGACTGCAGTGAGTTTCGCTCCCGGTTTGAGGCTGGTGGACGACTCTCTTGCACCAGGGAGAATGCCCCTGTCCGGGATTCCTCTGGAAAGCAACACATCAACAAATGTCTCATGTGTGCTGAGAAGTTGTGAGTACAGCTTCCTCTGACCGACAACAGCAAAGAGGGAGACCTCCAGCAAAACTGCAGCTTCTGCCTGCGGAGCTGGATCTGGGCAATGCCTGGGAAAGAATCTGAGTCCCAGTGGCCTTCCAAGAGTTGCTTTGCCAGTAGGGCTCCAGCTGTTGCCTCTCTTCTTACTTCTCTTTCAGTGCAAAGGGCCTAGGGGCCAGGTGAGAAGCAGTGTCGAGCAGAGGAGGGGAAGCAAGGCAGATAGAGAGGAAACCCTTTCCTGTGGGAATATTGGGTGTGGGCAGCTACAGAGAAGTTTCCCACACATGTACTTTGCCTTCCAGATGCTCTCTCTCTACTCCCATAGAGCATATAAAGAAGCAGCCCTGATATGAAAGCAGCCACCTGGATCCAGGATGTAGCATACAGTAGGAATGGTGAGGAGAAGGGAGAAGGCTGAGGGGTGGGAATTAGGAACAGGACCACCAGGAACAGGAGCTATAGATGTGGAGGTGGTGCCTAATGGCATGATGCTGGCTTACAGGGCAGCCCCAGCTGCCGGTGGCACTCGCACTGCCATAGCAGTCCCTTTTCCTCCTCTCCTTTTCTAGCAAAAAGGAAGCCCAAAGAGGAGGTCAGTCTGGTGGAACTGGCCAGCGCAACAAACAGTCCACTTCAGAGCGCACAAACCAGGTGAGATGGAGCTCTGAGCCTGCCCTGAACTCAGAGAAAGGGGTTGGTGAGAGTCTGTGGGATCCTGACGACCATGGACTGTGGTCAGCCTGGGGTGACCATGGTGCTTGGGATGCTGGAGGCAGCTTAATGATGGGGAGAAGCCTCACTCATTTATGGGACAGACCTTTGTGTGAGCATACAAACTGGAAATGTTTATCCTTGGCAGAATAGGCTACCTCATTTTCCCAGTGGTGTGATGCTATATGAGAGATAAAGGCCAGGCTCAGGGTTTCCACAGTCCTGTAAGCCCTTAGATGGTACCATTTTGTGCATATTAAAGCCAGTGGGTGGGTACAGAGTAAGCATCACGTCTGCTTTAAGAACAGCCCCATAATTCTCTAGGGCTGGGAGCTGGAGGAAGGAGGACAGGAGCTGCTTTAACTTTGCTTCTTCTCTAGCTGTATAGAAGTTGTTTCTGTATTTGTTGAATGTGATCCTGCCCCTTCTGCAGAAGAACTGCGGTGGTTCAGGGTCACAGCAGAGTGGTAATGAGAGACGTCCCTCCTCATCAAGCAGAGAGTGAGTTCAGCAGCACATGGGATTGCAACCTGCCCTCCTGATCACCCTTCAAACCCTGGCACTAGTTTCTGCCCTCTTCTACCTACATTTTTCCCCCCCCAGGAGTGCCTAGGAAGTTAACTGGAGCAGTAGTGGTTCAGTAGCACACAGACAACTCTGTTCTGCACGGTGCTCAGTACAGCACTTTTCCGTGCTGGCTAAGCTGGTGATGGGGGAAAGAGGCAGGATGGGGCATGTTACTCATGCAACCCTTGGTTTTTTTTGGGCTTGACTTTCCCTTGTTTGAAGCACCAGTGACTGCTGTCCTTAAAATCCCTCTCAGGACACCTTGGCACAGCAGACCCTGCCTCCTGGTAGATCATGTGTCTGTCCAACCCTGATTCGTCCCCACCTGCTCTCTTAGAGGCAGTTGCCTGGTGCACCATGTGCTTTCTGGGCGCTTGTTAGTCACTCTTGTCTGTTGTGTAGCTGTTGGACCTGAGCAGCTTTTTCAGAGCCTTTTCTAGGGAGCTTTGAGATTTACTTTTTTGACTGGAGCAGTCCCTTCACCTCCCCATCCACCAACTGATACCAACAGACATGGGGATGCAGAGCCCCAGGGTGGTCATGCAGTTGCTTCTGAGCACAGGGTAAGGTTTGTCCCACTATTGGCTACCTCCCTATTGTCATGGGGCTGGGGGGCTTATAGAATCATTAAGATTGGAAAAGACCTCTAAGATCACAAAGTCCAGCTGTCAACCTAATGGTTGCCCTCTCCTGTCTTGGGGGTGTTGTAGTGCAAACATCTCCCTGAGAGCCACAGGAATGTGTGGGGGAGGGTGAGTTCTGTTTGAGAGGGATGATGTGATTTGCTGTTTCCCTCCTCTCTCTTTCCTTGACAGCCCACAAGGAAACAGAGCTCCAAGTGGAAGGAACTGCAACCGGGCACCTGGTCGCAAGACGCAGAACAGAGGCACTGGTACCTACGAGATGGTAAAGCCACCCCCTGCATCTCAGATGGGAGCTGCAGAAATGGGGACTTCTCCCATGGGATGGTGATCTACCAGTGCTGAGCCTCCACCCAGTTCTTTTCCCAAAAACTGCTCTGGTTCTTGCCATGACTATAAAACTTCTTGCTTGGCCCCGTGTTCCCAGAAGTGTTTGACTGAATAGGAGCATCTGTATCCCTGTGCTAACTCCTATGTCACCTGGCACTGAAGCAGAGGGAAGAGAAGTGGGGCTGGATGTACTCATGTGACCCTCTTAAGTCAGTTTTGCCCCTGGACTTGGCTTTTTATGGAAGTATATCAGTTATGAAGGTGCTGGTCTTGAATGCCTGCCCCACATGTAGCCAAAGTGAGGTGGGGAGTGCCACCCTTCTCAAGTGAAAAGGTGCTGGGTTAACTGCCATGGCCAGAGCAGGGTACTGGAGCTGACTGGAGGATGAGGACAAGTTTGGCGGGGGGAAGGAGTTGTCAAAGGGGAAACACAACATGATGACAACTGTGTATGGAATAACGTGGCAAGAAGATGGAGATGTCCACTCTGCTTTGTCTCCATGAAAAGAAAAATGCAGTTTCAACAAAGCTAGAAGTGGAAAATAGGCAACAAAAAAGAAAAATAAGTTACTGCAAAAAAGGTTCCCAAACTGGATGTCACCATCACATGGGGTTGTCAAGAGCCAGGATGATTAAAAAATATGACCTGGTGTTTTAATTGCTCTAGCATTTGCATACAATAATTTCAATACTATTTTAAATGCTATTTATATACACAATATATAAATGGATATATAGAATACATACAAATGTATACATACAATATAAATATGGTATTTATATTCTGTATTGTAATAGAAGGGACAGGAAATGTGTTTCTGTGGGGTTGGAGAGGCTTACTACAAACTGCCTCAGCTTTCTCTGAAGCCTCTGTCACTGGCTGCTTGTGGGAAAGGGATATTTGAGTTAGGAACCCCTGCAGGTGGCTCAGCTACCGCGGTCTCGATGCATTCCAGAGGAAGCATTAGCTATAACAAGAACAGTTTCCTTCGAGGCTTCGTGGCATTTCCTGGTAGCACCGGAGGGGGAATGGATGCCGATGAGCCTGACTGACAGGAGATAATTCAGAGAGCTTATCTGCTCCTCTTCTCGTTGCATGGCCACCCGTGGATTTTGTCACTGGCAATTCCCCAGAGCCACAGGAGTGGTGGCCCTAGCTGCTGGGACCTGTGATACGTGGGGCTGCCTGCCCTGAGCAGTAATGCAGGCACACGGGTCCTGCTGCAGGCTGCAATGTTTGGCGTGCAGGAAGGCATCTAGCAGAGAATTGCGAAGGTCAGCACTGTCTGCTCTCATGTCACCAGCAATTACTGCGGTGAGGAAGCAGCACATTAATTAAATTAGCAAGTGATGTTTAACCAGCAGGTGCTACCACAGCACCTCAACGTCATGGAAATCCCCATCCTGCCTGGCATGAAACCTTCCTTCCCTGTGGTGCTTCCTGCCCTGCAGTGATGTTCATAAACCATCATTTTGTGCTAAATGCTGCATGTCCAGGTGGGACTGGAGATGGAATGTCCTCTCTCTTAGTAGTTGCTCTACTGGGGTTGCACCATTTCCAGCTGTTGCAACATGTTTTGTAGCACCTGGAGAAGGGGATGGGAACCCATTAGTCCCTCCTTCTTTTGACCTTTTTTTCAAAATGTGGAGCAGGAGTGTGTGGCCCAGCTGAGGAAGGGGCTGTGTATGTGCCAGGGAACGGGGCTGTGATAGCTTGGACTTCAGCTGTTTGAAAGTCACAATGACTCTTCAGACATCTGCTCTGGTGTCCTAGGGTGGAGACCTAAGTGCAAAGAGACTTTTTGGGGTCTGCAAATACCACCACTCCTTGGTACTGTGAGTTTGTCCTGGTTGTGGCATGCATGATTTGTAAGGAGAGCGCTGTTTAAATGTTCCCATTCATGCTCGGGAGGAAACAAGAGGGCACCCTTAGTTAGTCATAACTCCTCATATCTCCCTGTCTCTCTTAACTAACACAGTGGGTGTTAGAAGTTGTGCTGCGTGTCACACCACCCTCGGGCAGCAGAAGCCTGCTGTAGGGAATTTTCCTTAATTTTTGGGCAATGGGTTTCATCTTCATTCCTGGAGACAGAATAGCATCAAAACATTGAAGAGAAGGGCTAGGGACAGGTACCAGGAGTTTTCATCTTGTGGATCTCTGGAGAGAGAACTAAACCTGCCCTGGATCAGGGCACTGAGGTGAATTGGTTGAGTAGATCTGTGCCTGTCAGTAGGGCAGGGAAACCTAAAAGCTTGGCTGGCTGATCCGACAGGAGACACTACCTCTTTGCAAGCCTGGCCTTGCTGGTGGTGCAGCAGATGTGCTGCAGGGCAGAGAGGGCCACCTGGTAAGGCTGGGTTTGGAAGTGCTTTTAAGCCATGCAAAGGAGGGCCTTGCAAGTGAACCAGCACCAAATGTGATTTCTTTCCCTCTTCAGCTGGACTGTGATCGAATTCTGCACGGGGTAAAGGGTGGAAGGATTTTCTGCAGCGAATCATCACAGCCAGTCTGTGGCACTGATGGGAAAACGTACAAAAATGAATGTGACTTGTGTTCAGCTGCCATGTGAGTAGGCGGAGAGATTTCAGTAATACAGGGCCATCCACCATTCCCGAGTGTCTTTTGCAGCAGTGTTTGTTTTGATATATCATGACTCACCATCAAGTGTGTCCTTGGTGCCTTGCTGTTAAGCAAACATAGATCAAAATGCTGGAGATTAATCTGATGACAGCTAATTAAGATACACAACTTTCCAGAGTCCCCTATTCCCTCTCTGCCCAATCATAAGGTTGTTTGGGGAGTAATAAATGCCATCATATTGGAAGTGGCATCAAAGCATCGAGAGTCCACAGAGGACTGTCGTGCCGATGGCAGAGAGCTGTGGCATTGCAAGTTGAATAATGAGCAATGTCCTGTCCTCCCTTTGCAGGAGATCTTCGAGCTATGTCACGTTAAACTATCGAGGTGAATGCCGAAAGCCTGCCCCTGAAGTGGTAAGTGGCATGCCACGGCTGGGCTGGGGAGACATCAGTCTTTCCCTTTCCCCTGGTGAGACTCCTCTGTTGGCATTGTCTCAGCCTGGGGCAGCCTGTTCTAGGCAGCTGAAATGAAGAGCAAAAAGAGAGCAGCATCTGGCAGTCAGTCACCGGCTGCCCTACTGGGCTCTTCAGGAATAGCTGAAGGTCGACAACTTGACCCTGCAGGCAGGTTACCAGGTTAATTGAATGAACAAGTTAACTCAACTAAGGGGTTAATTAAAACCATGCTCTGGAGCTGCTCTTCAGTCAGGAGCTGCAGCATGCTCTGTACTGGTAGTGTCAGCCTGGGGAGTCCTGTGGGAGGGGAAGGTTTGCTTGTATTGTGCGCTGGCAAGGAGGAGGGTATCGGAGCCCCATTTCTGTGTTTGTGGGCTTTTAAACTTGTTTTTTGACTTGGGATGTGATGTTTCTGAGTGGACAGGAATAATAGACATCCAAAGTACCTTCTGGCTGTGCAGCATTGCAGTCTCACTCCACAGGCACCCTGGGGAGCCAGCCTGGCCCTTGCGCGTGTGGGATATTGTGGTTCAGATGTTCAAGTACTGGTTCAAACTTGGATTTAATGTTTAACTTGGGTATAACCTCCATGGTTTACCCAGGCTGTATGGTAGGAGTGACATGTCTGGGGAAAGGTCTGGCTTTCCTCGTGGGACTTTGGTGAGACTAGGACTTGGTCAAGCATAAAGGATGCATTTCCCAAATAATATCTAAGAAGGTAGTTGGAAATTGAAAATTATCTGTTAAGTGGTATACTTTGGGAAAGATCTTGAGCCTTGACATCTCTTTTGCAGTCCCACGCAGCAGATGGGTTAAACGTTTCTCAGTTGTACTTTATCTTTCCACCAGTGTAAGCTTGGCAGGCTCCAGCACTTTGGCAGCCAGGGTCTCCCAATTTATATTTCTTGAGTGTGTGGGATGTCCTGTAGCACCCAGAAAGGACTATCCTCTGTATTGGTATGAACTCAAGAAGCTGAATATTTGTCCCCACAGAAATACTGAGGTTTGGGGCTGCTCCAAACCTGGAGAGAATCAAAATATTGATTCAGCCAAAAGTTCTGTGAAGTTCTGGATGGGAACTTTGGCTTCTGAGTATGATTTGGTATCAATGTGTTGGTAGGCAATGAAAAGTTTTCCTGTGGAGTAAGTCTTCATTCAGGAGGGTCATGCTATGGCTTCCTCTGCTCAGTGCCAGGATGCCAGGAGAACACCAAAGCATTAAAAAATAAACACCCCAACTCCTCTTCTCTACTGTAAAGCTGCAGAATACTTTCAACATTGTTTAACATAGGAGGACTTGTAGTGCAAAGAGGAATATGATCATACGGGAGACCTTCATGTCTCAACCTTCAGTGTGATGAAGCCACTCTTGACTGGTGTATACCAGGGCTGCAGGGAGACCAGGCACTACACAAACCTGTTAGTGTCTGTGCCCACGCTGCCCAAGATAGATGAGATTGGGTGTACCATGGCAACTGAGAAATAGAGAGGATTCCCACAAAACTCTGTCTGGTCTGGAATTCCTTTACAGCTCTGTGTTTTACCAAGCTATTACAGCTCTTCAGCCTTTGCAATTAGAGGAATATGCCATTTACCTTAGTCAGACAGCTTGTAGCTATGTTAAGTATTCCAAGGGGAGTTGGATGCAATTAAAAGAGAAAGTGGTAAGCTTTTTCCCTGGGGCAAAAAAAGACCAAACATAACCCCCCCTCAGGATTTATTCTTTATTTAGGTATATCATGTCACCTGAAGTCCTCACACCTGGACCAGGAATTAATGGAAGTTTATGAAGAACATACAGAGCAATGTTATTTTCAGCACTGAAATTCATGGTCACTTGCAGTATAATGAATTATTTTCTAATGAATATTCAGGCACTAACATATGCTACTAAACCCCAGAGGAAACCTGCTCCAGCAGTGCTCTTGGCATTAGAAAGGTTTTTAGACAGTTGCAGTGTGCAGAATGAAAATGCAAAGGCATCTATTTAAGCTTTGGATGAAGATAAGAAATTGTTACCCAAAAATGTAATATTTCCTTAAGTGGTATTTTGAAATTATCCATGGAGTGTGCTGGATTGCCTGACAAACTGTGTCCAAGCTGCTTCATCTTTTTGCGACTCAGTGTCTGCATCTACTCTTGTCTGCAAAGCTCCTACTGGAATCCCAGATGTTTCTGGCAACGCTCCCTGCCTGGTGACCAGACTGTCACCAGGGAGAGGTGCTGGTAGGAATGGTTGGGAGCTGACACTAACTGGTGTATCCATGTACTGCTGTGCTGGAAAACCTTGCTGCAGACAGAACCTGTCCTCGGGGCCTCAGGCTGTCTAGTGGTGGTCTCATCACCTTCCTCAGGAGGTCTGTGCTGTAACCAAATTCCTTTGATCTTGTTCTGCTTTACTGAAGACAGATGTAGGTTTGAGGCCTGGGTTTAGGTATCTTTTGTTGGTCTTGCAGTTGCTATGTCATAGATGAATTCATTGTGGGACTTTTCCAGCACACTTCACTTTTAATACTCCATACATCACAATTTATTTGTTTGCTTTTTCACAAATTACCGGTGTGGTAGGAGACAGTGTACCCACATTAACCAATAGGTCAAGGGAAAAAAAAAAGGAAATAACTTATTTTCTCCTTTTTTAAATCTGCTTTTTAAAAAACCAGACAACTCCCAGCTTTGTGGTGGGTAAGTCTCAGTTTTCCTACAATGCTCTTTATGTTTTCACACTTCTTTTTAAGTTGGTGGAAGGAGGAAAAAGAAAAAACACCAGGCCTTCCCTTGTTGGTTAGTAGGTGTGGAAAGCACCTGCTCCTGGCTGAAATTAGTTTTGTTTTCCTAGACTGGCAGAGACCCAATTGCCTGCCCTGGTGGCAGGCTCAGCTGCAGTTGTGCTGCTGAGCTGGCCAGAGGGGCTGTCACACTGATAGTGATGCTTGACAAGAGTCATGTGGTGGTGGTCATACTTGGGGATGGACCTAATTTTTGCTCTTCCTTTCCAGAAATAATGGAGTTTGGACTGCCAGCAAACACCAGGAACCAGCTGTGACCAAAGGTACAGAGAAGTGCAGTGATTTAGCCCCTCCTAGGCAGTCTGTCCACTGGAAATTGTTTTCTCACAAGGGTTGCAGTGGACAGGTTGTAGGACTGGGACAAAGTACTCTGCAGCATGTTTTTCCCTCTTGCTGCAGTCATGGGATGAAGGAGTTGAGCCTGTGGAAATGTGCAAGCTTTCTAGTGCCCATGGTGGTGGGCTCTGCCCATTCCTTTTTCTGGCTCTATTTTTTCAGCTGAACTGTCCTTGCAGAATAGGGAGGCTGCTGGCAGAGCAGCATGCTGTTGTGGGGAGACAGAGATGGCTTAAGGTCCCTGTAGAACATGGGACCATCACAGCTTTGAGGTTTCATATTGGTTGGTTCAGGTCTCTCTGCATCCTGGAACTCTAATAATTGTCTCCTTCCTGTCTCCCTAGGGCGAATAAAGGAAGAGTCAATGTTGCGTGTCGGGGAGCTGTTGAGTTCCTAAGACTGCTGGAGCTGCCTTAATCCCCTTCTGCAGTGAACGGGGCTGTCCTTGCTCAGGTGGAGGGCAAAGGGCTGTGGGGACTCAACGGTGTCTTCCCAGGTCTGCCCGATGCGTGCCGTTGCGGTCTCTGCCGCCTCACTGTGTCTTGGTGTGCTTCTACAATAAAGATAACTCAGCAGCTTCATGTCGCTTTTCTTCACTAAGCCTTGCAGGAGGGACAAATGAGTCCCCACTCCTGCTTTACACCATGTGGCACTGACAATAGGCTCACAGGGCCCCTGGGGTGCATCAACTGCTGTAAATATCCAGCGAAGAGGTTGGAACTGAGAAGGAAGAGCATGGTCTGGGGTTTTGAGAGGAAGGACCAGGTTCTCTTTGACTCACCACGAGACCTTCCGTCAATTGCTTCACTTCCCTTTCAAGCCCTTTTCTCTTGCATGTAAAACTGACATTAAAAGATATTTACCTACCTCAGAGGGTTGTTTTGAGATTTAATTGGTTTACATCTGGAAACCTACAAAGCAAATTAGGTTTTAAAGCACCCTGCACATTGGACTGACACTTTAGCTGTTGCTGTAGGGGTCCTTATCTGAGGCACTGGGAAAACCCAGACCATTTTATTTTAATCAGCTGCAGGAAGTAGATACACTTTGATTGGTGTGCTGAGCCATGACCCATCAAAGCTGGAGCTGAGGGCATAGCCAGGAAACTCTCTGGGTCAGGAAGTGTGAATATGACCAGCAACATTTCCTCCTTTTGAGAGGGCAGAAGCACTGATGGCACCCTTGAGGCAGTGATGCTCAAGCAAAAAGTTCTGCCATCTTGGTGGCTCATGGATCTTCACCATGCACTTCTGGGTAACCCTTCTGCCTTGGGCCTGAATTTCCTTCCCCATACAAGGCCCTGTGGACACAAGGGCTGGGCCAGTGGACATCTGAGGAATCATCTCCTGCAGGGACAAGTCCATCCTTTGAGGTCCTGGTGCTGGGCAAGATGGAGAAGTGAAAGGTTCCATGGTGTTGCATGGCTTAAATCATTTAAGGAAAAGAATCACTGTTTTGGTATGTTACTGCCTTGGTTCTCATTCATTTATAGTTTGAACCTATTTGAAGGCAAAGCTCAAGTCTTTGAGCTAAGGGCTCCCCTGGCTGGTCTGGGGCAGTGCATCTGAGAATGGGGTGGGATTTGCAGAGGAGGAGGCTGTGGTGGTGGGTTAACAGAAACCTGCTGGCAGTTTGCACGCACTTCCTGTACTTTCTTTTATACCTGTTACATAAAGCAAATATGTTCTCTATTTGTATAAACTTCATTGCAGGACATTTCCAGGAGACCTTGACTGCATGCACACAGTGTTTGAGTCCATTTTAGCTGCGACCTGATCTGCAAACACGTTGTGTTGCAGATAAGGCAGGAGTGACTTTCTTTCAGATTTTAGCAGGATTTTACCAGTGCTAATGTATTTTGCTCTCACTGAAGACAGAGTGTTGTTGTTTTGGTTTTTTTCCCCCCATCAATTAAGTTGCCAACTCTTTTTTTTTTTTTTTTTTTCTACTGCAGTTAATGAGAATCGATTTTAACTTCTCAAAATGCTTACCCAGGCATTGCAATCTTATTTTTGCTGATAATAACAAAATCTGATTTTATTATTGGCAGATTGACTTAGCTGGTTTGTTAATATTTTGCACGCTGATTTTTAATGTCGTCAAGCATGATTTAGAAATCAATTATTACTGCCTGTTTCTACATGGAAAATCCTCTGCCTGAGTGCAATTATCTAGGGTGAAAGTCACCGGTTGGATACTAGTTAGCTGGTTTGGAAGAATGTAAAGTTTGTTTGCCTTTAAGCTGTGATGAAACAAGTTAATTCTTGATTGCTTTTCTTATGCGGTCTGAAAATGATGAATATCGGACATTAAAGATGTCTGATGATGTCTGCTCGCTGATTCCACCTAAAATCAAGTTCAGACACATCTATGTGATTTTATAAAAGCAATGTGCAATTGGTGGCTTAAAATAAAACCCTTGCAAACGAAAATCAGTGCACTTGAAAGCTGTTATGATCTGGAGTGATTTAAAGTATTTAGGTTGTGAAATAATTGCCCATAAAACCTGCATAACTGTGCTCCGAAAGGAATGAACTGATGAAGATGATGCCCCAGTAGCCTCTTCTCTCAGTATTTGAGCACCTTCTGAATTTGTCCTGCTGTCAGCAGAAATTACCATTCACAAAAATTGTAGCTGGTGATAAGGGATCATTAATCAGATTCCAGACCTGTCTGTTGAGAAGGCTCAGGACAGTGACTTGCTAAAACTGCCTGTGCCAGAGGCAGCAATGCTAACTCCTTTCTATTCTCAGCAGCCTGCCCCATCAGTCTTTTCTTGCTTTCATCCCCTTTTTACAGGTTGCTCTGAGGGCTCACCAACAATGTCTGTCCTGAGCAGTCCTGTGTGCAGTGAAGCTCTGCAGGAGTGATGCCACATATTATTTCTTTGCGGTTCCTGAGGAGAAGGAGGCAAAGGTTCAAGAGGTATTGGGGATTTATTACCCTTCCTGTTACATTTGCACTTGATTACCCTTTGTGTTGCCCTCTAACACAGTAATGAGGCCGGAACAACTCTCTATGAAACTGGAAAGGCACCAGCACTCTGGGCATTCTTCACTTAACTGTAAATTGTGCTTTATTAAGGGTGTCTCTTGCCAATATCCACAGACCCCATGTGGTTCATAGCAGTTTCTGAGGTTTTGCAGAACTGGTGTTATGAATTGAAAGCTTCACTCTCTGGGCCCCTCAACATGGTTGGGTTTTGAGTTAAACTACTCTCTGCAGAGTCTCTTGCCTTTTTTGGGGGCCTTTTCCCCTCTTAGAAAGTGTCAGGTACTTGTGCAATTCTTCAGGATGTGCAAATGCTGCTTTTGGTATATGGCGAGGGCTGTTGACAAATGCCTCAGCAGACCTTGAACTCACTGTGTCATTTCTCAACCCTCTGCAGTCTGTCCCTTTGGAGCCTGCTAGCTCTGCCCACCACCTCCCTGCTGCTCTCATGGCCACCATGCTGCGGGAGCCTGTGCATGGCAGCATGGTGTGCTCCAGCCTGGGACCTCTCACAGTCTGCCACTGTAGACAGAGCCAGAATTCCTGCAGTTTAGGGACACTGATTTCATTGAGAGCTGAGTGAGTTATGATATGGAGAGCCTGATGTTGCCTCTGGGTCTGCTGCAGAGCTGTCTCTTCTGGCTCTCCCTATGTCTCTGTGACACTCAATCTCACCAAGTAACTTGTGCTGTGTATGAGTATCTGGGGGTTTCAGCATCATTTGCCTTGCTTATCACAATGTCTGCTCCACAGCTCCATCTGCTTCTGTGCTGAGGACTGGCAAATAAACCTCTCTCTCCTCTCTTTAGGGCTTCTTTTTGGCATCTGTTAGCACATCTGTCTGTCTTTGCAGTGGTCTCTGCTACAGGGAGCTCTTGCCTAGGCTATTTCCTTGGAATCTTCCTACTCTGGTCTGTTGTAGGAGCCCTCCTGCTGCCCAGTCCTCTTACAAGGACAGCAGCACAGTAACCTTCAATGCTTTCCCATGTGTGAAGGTACAAGCAACTCTACTCAAGTTATTTCTTAAAAATGCAAAGATGTTAATGCAGCTACTTCAGATTGCAAATCCAGATCCTTGATGTCAAAAACACTAAAAGAAAGAGTTTAGTGTTAGGTGGAGAAATAACTCCTTGCTTCTTTGTGGATGGGAAGCATGGACAATTTCTGTCTATCTTTCTGAAAAAAAAAAAAAAGATTTCTTATTGTCTTCTGGCCTCAAAGGGGCCACTTCTTTTCTTGGCCTTTATCAGAAATGGTGGCAGGTAATTCACAGATGGAACTAGAGGTAATCTGGAGAGGCAGCAGAAGAAAGGAGCAGAGTGCTTATGTCTAGGGCTGCTTGGCCTTGTGGGCTTTGCAGAGTCTCCCTCCCCTGGCATGTTCAGTGAAGGGAAAATAAACAGGTAGATATCAACAGTGTGGCTGTGAGTGCCAGTTGTATAAATACCTAAGGACAACCAAAAGTCTCCCTCTCCTGCAGCTCTCTCCAGCCTGGGTGGCATGTGCTGCATGTTCTGCTCTGGTCTTGACAGACTCTACCCTGGCAGACAAATGTCTAGTGGAAGCAGCTTTGCTGAATCACAGTGAAGCAGGCAACTCATTTGTAGGGACACAGCATGGATCTTCCTTGTGCACAGGGCAGGAGCCCAAAGTAAGCACTGTGTGTGTCAGCTAACACAGGGGACAGCAGGCATGCTATAGCTGTACTGATGTTTTCTGGATCCCAGCTCCCTCTCTAGATCCTTGACAGGTGTTTGCTGTTCTGTCCTTTTAATCTGTCTCCTACTGCAAACTGCTCTTCAGTTTCAGTAACTTAGTTGGAAGAGAATTGCCTTGGTCTTGACAGAACATGTTGTGCTGATCTACTTTAACTCCAGATTTGTTTTACAAATAATACTTAATTTCCAGTAAGGTTCAGGTGTCATCTCTGCGGACATTGGCAGAAATCTGCTTGACCATGACAACTTTTATGGATTCTGGCAATTAAGTTGTCAAGATACATTTTCCTCTGTCAGGAAACATTAATTGATGATAGTGTTGTATGAAATAAACCTTGAGAGATGGATATTGTAACCAGGATGAAGATAGGTCCTTGTAGCTGAGGCTTGTGTTGGCTCAAAGATCTAGAGTTCTTGACAGTTAGTGGGAAGTGGAAGGTAAGGGACAGGGCAGGAAATATCAGGAATCAGAACTGTTTCAGTTAGAAAAGGCCTCTAAGATCATAAAATCCAACCATTGACCTAATATCACTGTGGCCATTAAACCATGTTCTGAAGTACCATGTCCACATGTCTGCGCATTTGCTGAACGCTTCCAGGGTTGGGGAATCCACCACCTCCCTGGGCAGCCTGTTCTAATGTCTGACCACTCTTTCAGGAAAGAAATTCTTCCTAATGTCTAATCTGAACCTCACCTGGTGCAACTTGAGGCCATTTCCTCTCATTTTATCACTTGATACTGGGGAGAAGAGACCAACTCCCACCTCACAGCAACCTCATTTCACCTCACAGCAACCTCATTTCAGGTAGTTGTAGAGAGCAATGAGTTTCCCCCTTAGCCTTCTCCTCCAGAATAAACAACTGCTGTTCCCTCAGCCACTCCTCATCAGACTTGTTCTCCAGGCCCTTCCCCAGCTTCATTGCTCTTCTCTGGACACACTCCAGCATGTCAATGTCCTTCTTGTAGTGAGGGCCCCCAGACTGAACACAGTACTTGAGATGCGACCTCACTGGTGTCAAGTACAGGGAAATGATTACTCCTCTACTACTGCTGGCCACACTGTTTCTGATCCAGACCAGGTATACCTTTGGCTTTCTTGGCCACCTGAGCACACTGCTGGAAATGAACATTGTGGGAAGGAACAAAACCAAGAAATTATGAATAGAGATCTCTAGTGTCGCTAGAGATTAATGCAACTGAAAATGCTGACATTTGAGGAGAATTTAGTTTTGCAGATGCACGCTGCATATGATTAATATTAGCAGAGCTGCTGGATATAAAAGTAAATAGAATTTTCCGTCAGGTAATCCCTCAAATTGTGTTATTGTGGATTTGCTTTTCAAGTGAGAAAAGCATTGGAATGTGTCCTTCTCTTAGAAAATAAACCTGAGATGATTCAACACGAGCTCCCTCTGTTTAAATTATGTCAAAAAATAGATCTGCAAGTATGGATTTTGAAAGATTAAAAGTTAGTGAGAAATCTGGAGAATTTAGGATCTCAATTGAGAAGACTGTGATTGAAACCACTCCAAAGAATTCCCAGAAATCTCTTTTAATTAAAAGGAGAGAGGGAAAAAAAAAAAAAAATGTGTACAGGACCAATCTGGATTCTGTTGCCTTAATAGCAGGCAAACTTCTTTCAACAGAAATGTAAAGAAAACTAAAGATACAAGATGTAAAAGGATAAAGTACACAGTGAATGTTCAGAAAGGAAATCATGCATGGGTTCACAGCAATCTTTGCAAAGTTGGCTGACTTCCTAGATAAAGGAAATACGGGACATGTAGTCTATGTGGGCATCAGCAGCACTTTGTCTGCTGCCCTGAGGGATGGTGTCGATTAGGCTTGATGAGGTGGCTCAGGAACTGGCCGAGGGGAGGTAGTAACCAATGAGCAGAGGGTACCATGGCAGTCATCGGTAAACAGCCAAAGATGTGAATTCTAGGACTAAACAAAGTATTTTTTTAGTCCTTGCTGTAGTACAGAAAAGGTTGGCGTGTGGAACAGAGCACTGCTGAGGTTTTTAAAGCAGGAGAAGAGCGAGATTTCTCCTGCAGAGCACAGGGTGACTTTCTTGGCTGAAATTGCCTGGGCTCAAACTGGGATGAAATACAGCAGTAAAGAGTACAAAATCATGTCCTGAGCTTAGATAACGAGGGAGCTGGTTATCATCTGACAGCTCAGTTGAAAACTATAGAGGGAGAAGATCTAATTGTAGTTAGCCAGTTGTAGGGTAGATGTGAGCTGGCAACATGCAGCAGCTGTACGAGGGGCACTCAGGTCTAGGGCAGATCCATCCAGGAAGAGAGAGATCCTGGCGCATTCTCTGTTCCCCTCTAGCCAAGCAAAAAGCCCCTACCTGGCACAAATGCCTGTGTCAATCATTAGCTAGAAATCTGGAGCTGGGTAAATAGATTTTTGGCTTTGACTGTTGATGACAGGCTTGGATCATTGCCAATAAGGTGGGACCACTTGATACTGTGGTATGCTATATATTCTTGCTCCTACTTGCAATCTTCCTCTCCCACACAGAGAGCTAGGAGGCTGCACTCGAGTGGTACCTCTGTCTGCCATGAAGGTAACAGGGGCTTTTGTGGCTCTAGCCATTTGCTGCTGCTTGGGTGAGTATTTCCTGGAATGTTGCACAGGGATTGATCTAGCTGAGCTGCAGCTGGACTTTCACTTCTGTAAAAGTATTTGGCTCTTGTAACACAGAAAAGAGCCATATTTCATAAAGAAATACTATTTCTGAGGGATTATAGGAAATATTAGACTTGAGGATTTCAGCAAACCTCATACAGGCAACTGTTTTCATCTTCTTGGTCTGTAAGAGCAAATTGCTTGAAGGAGCAAAGCCAGTGCAGGGCAGGAGCTTATGCATGCTAGCACTGTGTATAAGGGCAAAGTCAAACTTCTAGAGGTGGCATCACTATCCAAGGGAAGAATATAAATGCAATCTTTTAATCTTTAGGATGGCTCTGTAAGTTTACTGTGCTGCTCCTGGATATCTTTGGAGATGGATAGTGCCAGTGGTCAATAGTACTCTTAAACATGCATGACCAAACTTTCGAAAGTCAGTGTCTCTCAGAAGAGGTTAAAATCCAAGAGATCTTGTATCACTTCTCTGCAACATTTTGAGGGATGGATCAATAAATGTGATCTCCCATTAAAAGTACGATGAAACTTTATTTAGTGACGTTTAATACCTTCTACAGCCATTTGCTGGCATAATGTAGAACTCCATATTTTCCTAAACCAAAGGGATTAGTCAGCAACAGCCACTGAATTTAACAATTTAATGAAAAGACTTACGTGTATCTCTTGTGCATATCAATAACTTGATTAATTTTTTTTTCTGTCTCCATTTTTTTTCCCCCTTTCAGGTGCTGCCCTTGGAACTGAGGTGAGCTACAGGTCTATTTATTCTGTTTTGTTCCAGGTTTCTGGTGAAAGAGAAACAGTATGTAATTACCTGATGAGCAAGTGGATTAAATCTAATGAAAGCTTGGCTGTTCAAATAATACTTGCCAGTGCATGATTGAATGATATTGCCAATTTAATGAGAAAGTAAAAGATCCTCCATTTCTTACAGTATTTTCAGTTCATTGAATCAAATGAAGGAAGAATTATACAATCCTATTATATTAACTCTTAGACATAATTTCGTTACTCGAAGTCAAAAGCAAGTAGGTTGCTTTCTCATGAGGAATACTGCCTTAAGATGGTATGCCTGAAAGTATCTAAGGCTATGATTCTGGTAATTTCTTTTGTACAGTAAGACCTGCAGAACTGTGTTCCTTGAATAAGATTTCTATGCCTACATCCTAGAAAGGAAAGCAACAGGATCTGTGCAATGACTTTGTAGGTTCTCCCTATGCAGTTTTGAGACTCCTGTTGTTCACTGGAGACTGCAGTATGATTTGAAATGATCAGATTTTGAGCTGAGGAGCTCTGGTATACAACCAGACTCCCAATTACCAGCCACCTTCATTAGGCACTCTCACCCACAGTAATCCTTCCTCCATGCTGGACCTCCCCCAGACTCTGGCAGGAAAGCATAATCAGAAACTTCTGTAGGGAAGATTCACTCCTCCTGACTGCCTGCACAGATTCAAAATAATCCCTCTAATTTACCTCCTGGCAGGATCTGCAGGCACTGTGGCTATGGTGGTGGGAGCCTGCGTGGGGTTTATTTCCGTGAGGGAGCCAACACTGGGGCTTTGTGGTGTGTCTGCAGGTTGATTGCAGTATTTATCCCCGTGGCATCGGCAAAGATGGGACAACTTTTGTAGCTTGCCCGAGGAACTTGCAGCCAGTCTGTGGCACTAATGGCGACACTTACAGCAACGAGTGTGGGATCTGTATCCACAATGAGTGAGTACTGCTGGAAACCCAACAGAAGCCATAGAGCAAGGGTTCAAGCTAAGAGTGGCCACTTTGTTCTCCAAAGATGGACTGGGCAGAGGAATGTGCGAGTTAACAGCTGTGTGCCAGCTTTGAGGCCATGCTGCCCTCAAATCCTTGACACAGGTCTGTTTTCTTTTAGGCAACATGGGGCCAGTGTGGGGAAGGCACATGATGGAGAATGTGAGCCAAAACCTATTAAGGTAAGACAAAGTCTGTGGAAGACTTCAGCTGGCTGTAAAAGTGAACAAGAGAAAAAAAGAACATGCGCAGCTGATCTGCAGTACACGAAGGAAGTTAAAATCTGATGACAACCAAAGCTGAGAGGGTTTTGATGTGCCCTCTGGTACCACATCTCTGTTCTAATTCAGTCATCTAGCCTCTGTAATTTGGAATAAAATGAAAATGTTGTGTTGGCTGAAGGTTGGTTGAGCCACCTGGACGGCTCAAGCAAGATCTCATGAAATACCTTAGAAAATCCAAATCAATGTCCTTCTTGCTATGTAATTTTATTTCATTAGGGGAGGATTCCCACAGAACTGATTCTGGCTTCCACTTTTGGTAGTGGAGTTAGTTTGATTCTGGATTTGTCTCCAAAGGCTGAAGGAGAGTAAGCAGACTACATAAGAGTGGTGTATCTTTCTTATTAAAAATGTGTTGTGTTTTTTCTTCCCCCACCCTGTTCCTGCTGTTTTTACAGATTGATTGCACTAGGTACCGAAGCACTGTAGTAGATGGTCACGTCATGGTAGCATGCCCAAGGATGTTGAAACCAGTCTGTGGCTCGGACAGCTTCACTTACGACAATGAATGCGGGATCTGTGCCTACAATGCGTAAGTCTTGTGCATAGAACATGCTTCTGGATAATCAGTGATGGTTCAGGCTCTCGGAAGCCCTGCTGTAAAAGAGCAGTCTTTGAGCAGCTGCCTTGGCAGCTCTCTTTGGAGATGGCTTCTTTAGTTTTCCAGTACACATGACTTTTTTCTTCCCCGTTTTCTGTCTATGCTCATGAGAGGAATTGCAGAAGAACCAGAGGGTAAGTCAGAGCAGAGCCATGAACAGACCAAAGTGTTACTTGTAACACCTAACTGTTGCTAACACTTAATTGCCGTGCAATATGGAAATAATGTGCACTTGCTGCTGCCATCTCTGGGGTGTGTTCAGACAAGCCAAGCAATTGTAATGTCCCACAAAGTGGGAAGGACTTCAATTTCTTGTCCTAGTGCCTAGAGTCTAATGGGAAAGGTCATTGTCAAGGCTTCTTAACCAAAGTATTGCTTTCTTTCAGAGAACATCAAACCAATGTTAGCAAAATGCACGATGGAGAATGTGAACAGGGATTTGGTTCTGTAAGTGCAACATAAGTCAAAATTCCATCTCTGCCATCCAGGCTGTTAATAGAATCCTGAGAACCCCACAGATTTCCCTAGGAAACTGCAGGAAGACTGTAAGACAAGGCTTATGAGGGACCCTGTCCTTGGTTTACTTTTCTGCACAGTGAGGGTGGATTTTTGCCTACTCAGTGCTCCAAAGAGAGGTTCACTCTGTGTATACCACTCCGGGCTGATGTAGGAGAAAGGAGGTGGATAAGAGATAAAGAGCTGCAGTGAGACAGTGCTGCAGAATTCACTTCCCTCCATATTCAGCTGGCTTTTGTGCACGGGGGAAGGGGAGGCCTGAGACTTCAGCTGCCAGTGTGCTGTGTAGGCTGGCAGTTCTCACTGGGGATCACAAGTGTTTCCACCCTTTGCAACTCCCATGCTGGTTGCTTTCACAGACATGGTGAGACTCAGGACAGCACTAAGCTTGCATATTTATAAAGTGCAGTTTATGGCACATTTTTTTAAGGCCGGTATTTTGGAGCCTCAGGAAAAGAAGGTCCTGTATTTCAGCACTAAACTTCTGGGATATGGAAAAACCCACACTCCAACAGATAGATAGCAACATTCTTTTCTCCATCCTTTCAAACCTTTTCCTTAACTACAGGGTAACTGAAGTAATAAATAACCATGGAGCTGGGGAAGCGGGGAGAAAACTAACACAAACCAAACCAGAACTAGTCAGATTTCCAGCAGTTTCCAGTTTCCCACCAAACTCAAGACCAATTTGTTTATGAGAAAGTCTTCTACCTGAAAGATCCTTTCTCCAAGATAGTCCTTTTTCTTGTCTCTTAGAGAACTAGGATAAGATCCTGAAAACTCATTTCCAAAGATGTGGCTCCAATGTATCAGGGCTTTGTCCTGTTGTGGAAATGCTGAAGGCTGGGATACAGAATGAAAAGGTTTTGCATAGACTTTTCTTGCATGCCAAGAGCTTTACTAGAGCCACTAATTCTCCTTACTTTGACAGGTCGACTGCAGTAAGTACCCAACAGAAAAGACTAAAGATGACAAAGTATTAGTATCCTGTCCACGGAACCTGAGTCCAGTGTGCGGCACAGATGGCATTACCTATGATAATGAATGTGGGATCTGTGCCCACAACGGGTAAGTGCCATACATGCAGCACTCATTCTGAGTAGCCAGCAATGCCTTGCAACCCTGACAACCATCTTCTTGTGTTTCTGCTTTGACTATTTCTTCAAATCTCTTAGAAATTGGATTTGTTTTGGATTTACCTGGAGTTTCCTTTTAATACTTTCCTTGTGCTCATGAAAAGTCAGATGGCAGGCACCTTGGATTAGTCTGCTGAGCAGAGGAAGGAATAATTCAGAATATTGCTTTAAATTGCATGTTATGAGAAGACATGATGAGCTTGTTCATGAGTCATGTAGTTGCTCTAGTACACTCTTACAGAATTTGAAACTGTGGTTTGCCTCATTTTGCATTTGACTGTGACCAAGAGGTTAAACACTTAGTTCATCGACTTTGTTTCCTTCTTCCAGAGAACACAGGACCCATGTTAGCAAAAAGCATAATGGAAAATGCAGACCAGAGACTTCTGAGGTAAGTATTCAGCATAAAGCACAGTTCCTCCTCTTAGTTGTATTAACTGAAACATTCCCTGAGGCTACAGCTACTTTGAAAGTGAGCTGGCCTGAAGCCTGGACTTTCTCCACATGTTTATTAGGTCTTTTCAGTCCCTTGTGTTGAGGATGCCTACAAATCCCATCTGTCTTGAGGCAGGTGTCCTCTGGGCTCTCCTTGCCTCCTCAGCCCTTGCAGATGGGCTACATGGGATGGGCTGTGTGGGAGCTAGGCACGGAATTTTCATTCTCAATTCATATCTACACCAATCCTTTGGATGGGGATAAACTTTGTGGGGCACACCTGAAGTTTTGATTGAGATGTATCAGCTGAAAAGTCCAAGAACTGGTGTCTAGGACATAGAATCATAAAACAGATTCTATAGAATCATAGAATGGTAAGGTTGGAAGGGACCTCAAAGATCATCTAGTTCCAACCTGCCCTGCTATAGGCAGGGACACCTCCCACTAGTACAGGTCACTCAAGGCCTCATCCAGCCTGGCCTTGAATACCTCCAGGGAGGCAGCATCCACCACCTCCCTGTGCAACCTGTTCCATTGTCTCACCAGTATGCCAATATACAAATGTGGAAGTTGTTCAGTTTGGGATTCAATTTTCCTTGGAGGATACTTTTCAAATGCATTGTCAGCAAGGTGAAAATTCCTTTGCTGTTTGTTCTATCTGTACTACAGAATTAAAAGAGGACTCTCTTCTCTTTTCTCTTCTAGTTTTTGCTTTTCTCATGTGTCTTGCATTTCTAAATGACCTTGCTACTGACCCTAGTGGTTTGACACCTCCAACTATGCATTGCTGTGCAGTTCCCTTTGTGCACGAGAGGATTTGCACAGAACTCAGCTGTTCTGGTTTGGAGAGAGCTGAGCTGCAGCACTGGTGCTGTCTTGGCATCCCAGCACAAAAGACATGTCAGGAGGTTACACTGGGGTTTTTTCTCTCAGAACAAGGACTTCCCCAGGTTTGACATTCCTGCTCTTTGTAGGTTGATTGCAGCCGATACCCATCAAAAACGATGAAGGGTGGTAAAACTCTGCTGCGCTGCCCACGGATCCTGCTCCCAGTCTGTGGCACAGATGGGTTTACTTATGACAATGAATGTGGCATCTGTGCCCATAACCTGTGAGTACTGCACATAGGACCCTTTTGGAGTGACAAACCATGGTTAGTCCTCCAGATGGCTGCTTTTTTATATCAATATATCTATAAGCCTCTTTCAACCTCCTCAAACCACTGTCACCTTGATTTTGTTCCCTGATGATCTGTTCCTGCTCTTTAGGGGGGCTGTGAGAGAGTCAACTCTTGCTCTGAGTACACTGAGGGCTGTGGTATTTGGGCAGAGGAAAGAGTGGATGGGGCAACTGTATAGCATGCGGGGAGGACACCTAATGGATCTGTTACCACATTATGCTTGCTAATGACTTGGAGAAGCTGGTTCATTAGGCAATCAGATGCTTCCTTTATCATATATATTGGCTATGAGTTTGGTTTGCTTTGTGGCACCTGGGTGCTGCAGGACTTAGCTGGTGAGTTTGCTAATGCCATCCTCCCCTTTTCAGGGAACATGGGACTCACGTTAAGAAAAACCATGCTGGAAGATGCAAGGAGGAAAGCACTCCTGTAAGTAGAATTTAGCTATGAAATAAGCACAATCTCCTACTCTCTCCAGTCTCCAGGAAGACCCTAGCTGGGCTCACTGTACCCACTGTGCGCTTGGTTGTGGGGAGGGCTGATGCACGGGGCTGATGCTGGTGCTGTGGTTCTCCCTAATTGCTCACATCCCTGCCGCTGATGCGCTGTACAGGACAGCAAGAGAGAATGGGAACAGGCTGTGACTTCAGAGACAAAATGTCCCGATACCTCAGCTCTCTGATCAGAAATCATCAGAGACAACCCAAGAGCCGTGCAGACCACTTTAGCACGGTAGGAGAGGAAGATAGAAGGCTGTATTAAGTGTCTGTGTATTCAAGCAGTGCTGGGATTTCCATTGCACTAGACAAGCAGTTAAAAAAACTCCTTGTGCTCTGGTCAACCAGGGAAAATCTGTTTCTGGGTATGCATACAGAAATAGCTTTAGTATTCTGCACAGTAACAATACGTGCCAATAATAACCCAAAACATTTATTCTGCTTATGCAGAACAGCTCTAAAGCATGGAAAATAATTTCATGCATCCTGAGACACTGCAATGTATTTTTCTGTAGTAAAGACATCATTAGAAATGTCTTTGCTTTAATTTGTTCTTGAACCATGTGGAAAATACGGATAAGAAGAAACACTGCATTAGAGAAACTATGCAAAATGACAAGGAAGTGTCAGTAATGCTTAGCTAGTGTGGACTGACCTCTAAGAGGTGTTTGTCTATTTATTCTCAGGTATTTAAACTGGTAGATATTATAGCTTGTAATTTTTTAAAAAAATTTTTTTGTTTTTTTGCAATAAAATCTACTGAAGGAGTTCTTGCTGCTGTTTTGAAAAAAACAAAATCAAATGTCGGATTTAGTTAACTATGGCAAGCTGGACTTAACGTCGAACACTTCTAAATCATAATTTTGAGTTAAATGCTTGTTTTAAAACTTGAATGTGTACTTCTCTAGGAAAATAACCCTTTTGGCCAGCTGTTCCTTTCTTCCCTCTGTTGGAGGACAATAACAAATGCAACTACAATTAATTCATTTCTCATGGAAGACTAAACTTAAAAGAATTCTGTTTTTTCTCTGGCAGAAGCCTTTAAAATCTGGAGGATCAAAGTGGGCAGACTGCAGATGTCCACTGCACTCTTCCATTTCCTAGCTGCTGACCCAGCATCATTATTTTATCTCCTCAGGTTGACTGCAGCACATACCTGAGCAATACCAAAACTGGTGAAGAAGCAATTACAGCCTGCCCCTACATCCTGCATGAGATCTGCGGGACAGACGGTGCCACCTACGGCAATGACTGTGCACTCTGTGCCCATAACATGTAAGCCCTGGAGCTCACCTCCTGAGAACTCAACACAGCTAGTTGTCAGGCAATTTTAACTCTGCTTTCTCCTCCAGTGAATTTGGAACCGATGTTGCCAAGAAACATGATGGAAGGTGTGCAGAAGTTCCCCAAGTAAGTGAAACCTAATGAAAAAAGCTTCAACTGGTGCTAATTGCAGGACTTGAATAAACATTGTTTGGTTTTTGTGGTGTAGCCTCCACTGGAGGTCATAGCCTGTGCTGTCCTTTCTTCTGTGGGTGAATATCACCCTCCTTGCTGCAGGAACATTGTGCACTTCCTGCACACACTCAGGAAAATAAAGAGGAGAGGACAGGTGAGGCATGAGTTATGAGACAGGTAGCATGAATGATTTAAGGCTTTACAAGGAGAAATCCCTTTCCCACAGCAGTCTATCACAGCTGCTGCGGGAACTCAGCGGTGTGTTTTGGCAGCAAGGGAAGGGGATGCAGAGGACCTGGGGCAACTGGTGCTGTCTGGATGTTTGCATTTTACAAAAGGATGTTCTGCAAAGATTAGAAAATTGCCTGTATTTTGAAAGCTGATACCTAATGCCTGACACCAGGGGACTCAGCCCCCACTCTATTTTTGGGGGGCTTTTTTGGTAAATGCAATGTAATCTAATGTATACTGACAAGGAGTCTTGTAAAAATACCAGATTAACGATATTTGGCCAGCTCTAAACTATTTGCACTCACTGGGGAATAGAAGAACAAAGCCATCTCATTAGCATGTTTGAAAGAGTCAACATCCCCAGCCAGATATTTCATTTCTATACAAACAAACTATGAAATGTCATTCCTTTGTTTCCCAAGTACGCTCTGTGCTCAGGCCGGGTGAGATACATAAATCAGGGAGGAAGAACTTCATGCCAGAGAAAATGGGAGTGCTAAAACACAAGGCCAGTTCTCCAACCAGTGTAAATCAGCCTCAACTGCTGTCAGTCCTGCTGGCAGATTTCAACACTTGGAACTGTTCTCTTTCAACAAAAGACCTGTCAGCACATCTTTGCTCCATTCTTGTGGGCCATAAAAAACACCTTGGTCACAGTTGGTCCTCTTGCAGAAACTGCATCAATCATGCCAGTTTGATTTGCAGATGATTTTTTTTTTTTTTCAGCTACATTTCATAATATCCCAGTAGGTTCAGCAAGGTATAGGGGCATCATGACAGGTATAAAGCTCAGTGAGTAACGTCTGCCTTCAAGCCTTGATTCAATCTTCTCCACTACAAGGCTATGAGAGGAAATTGTTGCTTATCCATGAAGAATGAGTTTATGTATAACCATAACCTGTCCTATGGCAGATGCTAAAAAGGTAGAGGCACAAGAAGAGGTGTGTTTGTGTCTGGATGCCCTTGCCAGAGCTTTTGCTGCCTTTGCTCCCCAGCTTGACTGTAGCCAGTACCCAACTTCCACACTGAAGGACGGTAGAGAGCTGATGGCCTGCACAATGATCTACGACCCTGTCTGCGGTACTGATGGTGTGACCTATGCCAGCGAGTGCACGCTCTGTGCCCACAACCTGTAAGTACCCATCTTCCTTTCTGGGGGATTTGCAGTGGTGGTGGTTAGATCTGTGAGTGCCATGTACAAGGGCTCTCTCTGAAACCCTGTGCTAGATGGGTCCTATCTGTCTACTCTTGTTCTCCTGCTTGCCACAGTTGGTGTTTGGTGTTCAACCCCAGAGCCCTGTAAAGGGGGGGGATGCATCAGCCTGGGACAGTCCTTAGTGCTGTGCAGGCAATGCTTAAGCCAGCTTCTCTGAAAAACTGCTGTGTACCAGGTGGGAGGCAGGTTTGTTCTTGCACTGCAGTTGTAAGGGGAAAGGTTGTGGATAATGATGGTTTCCTCTTCCTCCAGGGAACATCGGACCACTCTGGGCAAAAGGAAGAATGGACGCTGTGAAGAGGATATCACAAGAGTGAGTGGGAAAAGATAGGAAGAGAGTGAGGTCCAGTGTCTGTAAAACTCACAGGGGACTGTCCTCTGCTCTGAATTACAAACTTGGGGCAGCAGTGGTGTGCAGACCTCGGGACATCCTTTGGAAATTTCACGCTGGTCATAGAGCAGCCAAAATCGATCCTATTGCTCTGTAACAATGCAGGAAAAGATGTGGCAGTGGGCAGAAATAGTGCAAGATCACATCTGTCACCAGGGCAAAGCTTGGAGTTGGTTATTATGATAGTACATACAGCTTCACACCTGAATGGGATGGGGTGTCATTCTGTATGCTGGGGGTGGGGGCGGGGGTATGCACAGTCTTCTGTCCAGCAGAAAAACTCAGGTCTGTCTTCTGTGTGCAGGAGCATTGTGAAGACTATAAAAAAATATCTTCTTTCTGCACTGCTGAGTATATGCCCCACTGTGGCTCTGATGGTCAAACATACAGCAACAGATGTGGTTTCTGCAACGCCTACCTGTACGTACAAAACTAAATCCTTCCTTTCATGATCAATTCCTGCACCTTCCACAAAAGCAGGGCTCTTCTCTTGATGTGTTTTTAACTAGCTGCTTATGAGTACACACTAGACATTACTGGTGCAAAGAGAGGGGACATCTTCGCGTTTTAAGGAAAGATATGAAGTGCCCATGTCTGTGACCAGAATGTGGCCTCCTGTTTGTTAACTTCAAATGTACTTTATTCATTTTTACCAGCCACATAATCTCCAACAAGCTCATTCAGGGCATGTGGAAAGTACTTCACCAAACCAACTGAACTGTATCAAATGTGCGAAACCTTTCATTTTTCCTTCAATGATTGTAACAAATGGGAGTATTTGGGCTTTTGGAGGCTGTTCTTTATTTCCAGCCAACACTTGGACCAGTGCAGGGCTTCAGAACTGAATATGCCTGTCTAATCCTTCTCTCTCCTTTTCTCAACAGGGAAAGCAATAGGACTCTCAACCTCATGAGCATGACTGAATGCTAAATCCATGCTGGACTCCAGCCCAAGAAGACATGTTCCTTTGCATGTGATTTCCCATGGACTGACCTTCCTCAGCAACTTTACTTCAGTTTGTCTCATTTCCTTAGCTCCTGAAACACTTCTTCAATAAATTCACTTGGCAACATTTCACTGTCTTAAGGCCACGTCTCATTTGTTTTGCCCCATCTACTCCCTGACATGGTACTTCTAGTGGTGCATATGTGTTTTTCTATTGATGTCCTGCTCTATCAAACATTGTAGGCAAATCTTTTCCTGACACTGTGCTCTGGTGGGGGCCTGGCCTCCCTTTGGAGCTCCCAGGCATGCACTTAGTCCTCAAAGTCTCCTTTGTATTAATCTCATCTAACCGTCAGTATGTCTTCATGCCTTCATAATGGGCTCCATCTTTATAGTCAGTGCAAGTAGACATTCACCTCAGGGCTGTGGTCCATCTCCTCTATAGGGCAATGCCTAGGAGGTGGTTTGTCTTCAAGAGCAGTATTTTCTTGCTATGGGCTAGAATGGGAAACTGTCTGCCTAACAAAGAGGTGCCCCTGTCTTGATTCTTATTGCCTGGTTGACCTGTGCTGTGGAAAAAAAGAGTGGCTGTCAGAAAAGGTGATTCTAGTCTGTATCCACTGATTTTTTTTATTATTTTTTTTTCCCGTTTTGAATGCTGTTATAGGATATAATCTACAGGAGGGGAATGCTGAGCTCCCTTCAGGATGACAGACAGCAGAAATGCCTACTCCTGGAGTATACTGACATGACACCAAGCTGGGGGCTGTTGTTGATGGGTTGGAGGGCAGAAGGGCTCTGCAGAGGGACCTCGACTGCCTGCACAGATGGGCAGAGTCCAAGGGGATGGTGTTCAACAAATCCAAGTGCTGGGTGCTGCACTTTGGCCACAACAACCCCATGCAGAGCTACAGGCTGGGGTCTGAGTGGCTGGAGAGCAGTCAAACAGAAATGGGTCTGGGTGTGCTGATTGACACTCACCTGAACATGAGCCAACAGTGTGCCCAGGTGGCCAAGAAGGCTAATGGTATCCTGACCTGCATTAGGAATGGTGTGGTCAGCAGGAGCAGGGAGGTCATTCTCCCCCTGTACTCTGCACTGGTTAGGCCACACCTTGAGTCCTGTGTCCAGTTCTGGGCCCCTCAATTTAAGAAGGGCATTGAGGTGCTTGAGTGTGTCCAGAGAAGGGCAACAAGGCTGGTGAGAGGCCTCAAGCACAAGCCCTATGAAGAGAGGCTGAGGGAGCTGGGATTGTGTAGCCTGGAGAAGAGGAGGCTCAGGGGAGACCTTATTGCTGTCTACAACTACCTGAAGGGTGGTTGTAGCCAGGAGGAGGTTACTTTCTTGTCTCAGGCAACCAGCACCAGAACAAGAGGACACAGTCTCAAGCTGTGCCAGGGGAAGTTTAGGCTCCAGGTGAGGAGAAAGTTCTTCACTGAGAGAGTCATTGACTGCTGGAATGGGCTGCCCAGGGAGGCGGTGGAGTCACCGTCCCTGGAGGTGTTCAGAGTGGGTTTGGACATGGCACTTGGTGCCATGGTCTAGTCTTGAGGTCTGTGGTAATGGGTTGGACTTGATGATCTTGAGGTCTCTTCCAACCTTGGTGATACTGTGATATTGATTTATTATTGCAACATGTTGTCTCCAGAACTGGTGAGCAGAAACAGAAATCTGGTCTGAGGAGAGAGGCAACCCTTAGTACCTCTCTGCAGCTACCTGCCTTCTAAAGCTGTGTGAGAAGCAAAAGGATGCAGAAGTGACTGGTTTGAACAGAATGTGTAACAAGTCATAGGGAAGTGGCTCTGCTTGATAGTCATGTTTTGCCTACCTTGTTGAGCCAAAGAGCTCAGGACCTAGTGAAATAATTGCTATCACTTTGAGGTCTGTGTGGATGGAAGGAAGGTGGGGGACCTTAATCTGTTGACAACATAGGCACAACCAATACAATGAACTTCACACCAGGTCAACAAAGCTGTTACAAGTCTGCTATTTCAGGGTGAGAGGGGTTCTTCTGCACTATGGCTTAGTGCCTCTCTGATTCAATGTTCCATTGTTGTTTAGCAGAGAACAGCACAATTATTTGGACTGGTTTGGAAAGTCAGCCCTTGAATTGTCAGACTAGAAGAATAGACTGAAGGCATATATTAATAACTTGGAGATACTGTGGGTATTGTACCAGGGAAGAAGGCCATAGTACCTCCATGTCATTAGTGTCCATGGCTGGCATGTGGTTTTCAAGATAATTTGTAACTAACAATGAGCTATTGTTCTTTTCTTGGATCTGTGTCCTAATGTAAACATTATTTTGGTTTATATAACCTTTTTGCCACTGGACAAGATGTTGGATAAGATGACCTTTGAGGGTCCCTTCCAATCCAATGCATTCTGTGATTCCATTAAGGTGCTTTTGAAGAACATGCTACTTTAGTCTTGTTTGTGTTCATTATTTGCAGGGATAAGACCTGAAAAACTCTTTTGGTGAACCTTGGCAGACTTTCACTTGCACTTAGCTTTGTATTCTGGCTTTTGCAAGGCTGTTGAATTGTACAGCTGTCAAGATCCAACTGAATGGCATTAGCTGAGGACAGATGTGCCAAACCTCCTCTGTGAAGCTCATTGTCTGATGACACCGAAGGCAAACATGAACTCAAGAAGGCACACAGTTGAAATTGTCAGAGCAATCCAAGGAAGAAGCCAAAGTCATCATTAGACAGATTTCCATGTGGTATTGGCCAGTAGGTTTCATGTAAATGTACATAATGACATAAATCACTATAACTGGGCCAGAATATGGGAAAAGACTGATGTTGGAGTTTAAATATCCCCTGGGCTCAGTGGGTGTTTTATGAAGCAGTAAAACTCTATAAAACCAAGGCAGCCTTCTCAGGGACAGAGCTGTTTTCTGTCTCTCCAAGTTGGTTTTCAGCTCTTGCAGGGGTATTTACTCTGTATGTTAATTAGATGATTTATTTCTGCTTTGTGTTGATGAGGAAGGAATGATCAGGCAAAGATGAGCACATTCAAGAGGAAACATTGAATTTTTGTGGCTTAGGAGAGAGGTAGAACAACACCAGGTTTAAAATTTCACTAAGAGATTTGAAAGGTGGTTTTGAGGTATGGCTGACTGACCTGGATGCCTGTTTGGCCATAGATGGAATAGCAGCTCTGTAGATGGATAGGCAAAGATTACTGCTCTGGGCAACATCAAACTCAGCGCTTACTAGACTGCAAATATACTCAGTAACTGTCTCCAACATGAAGGTGGATGACTCTTTGGTGCTCAGCCTGCTACTCTGTTGCCTCCTGGCTGCATAATGTTGCAGAGACCAAAGGCTGATTTTCTTACTGACCTTGGGCAAAAGACCAAGCAGCTTCAAAATGATTTGGTTTGTTATCAGAAGCCATTCAGCTGTTGTGCTAGGAAAGCCTACTTTTGAACTTGGAAAGAGGCACTAAAAAGATCAGATGCAAGCATGGATTTAGTCCTGCTTCACTGGACTCTTATTTTTTTACACTCTTGCATAAATAAATATTTGCAGGTACAGCCTTATACCCTCAGTCAAGCTTGTAGGTAAGTTTAATACTGACTTTCCAGTGTCTGCTACAACTGCAATATCAGGCAGCTAAAACACACTGCTGAACACAGCTGATCCAGTTCTGCATAGTGCTTGCAGCCACTGCTGCAGCCCTCTGGCACTGGAGAGCAGGAATTTTCTTGCAACCACTGCTGCAGCCCTCTGGCACTGGAGAGCAGGAATTGAGCTCCTGAGACATGCCAAGGGAGGACTAACTTTGACGTGTTTCATGTTGGTGATGGGTCCAGCCTCAGGATATGACCTGCAAATGCACCACTACATATCACACAGGCAATGTTTTAGAAATATAAATGTCCTCTCTCTTTCCTTGTTTGTCTAACTTATCTTTATAGCCTTATCAATGTTTCCTGAGTCTACAGTCAATTTTTTTTGTTAAGGGAAGGAATAATGAGGTTGAATCATTTAAATCTTGATTGATAAGTGGAATTTAGAAATCAATACTCAGTCTTTTCATGTGGAGCTGGAAGATTTTTATTTTTTTTTTCACATTTATGAGCATTCACCCATCTGTGACTTGAACATACCCCTCAACTCTTCCTTGATAGTATCTGTACCTAAACTTCATTCAAAGCGCTCTCCTCAAAAATATGTAGCTTCCAAAATGACCTGGCCTGACAATCATCCTTATTTGAGCATTTTTAGCTTTTCTGCTGCACTTGTTAATGAAGTGTGTGGATGTGCTTAGATACTGTCACTCTCTTGAGGGGTAATTGAAAATGACAAGGCTCATCCCACTGATTTTTTTAAAACTGTTGTCTTTTTCAGAAGAATATCAAAATAATTTCTTGCCATTTTTATAATGATATGTTCCTAAAACAAAAACAAAACAAAACAACAAAAAAAACACCACAAACAAACCAAGGCAAACCCCAACAGAATTCATTACACAGACTCATTGTGTCAGTTGCACAGGTCTGTTTAATTGGCTGTTAACAAAACAAACAAAAAAAATAGTTTGAGGACTGAAAAACTTACTTTGGGCCTTCATATTTAAAGGAATATAATCCTGGTATCCACTCATTTCATCCCTCAGTGTGTTCACTCCACGAAATGTTAATTTTCTTGCTGCAGTTTAATGTTTGATACAATTTCATTTGATTCTTTGCCATGCTCTGGGCTCTGGTTGTGTGCTCACCACTGATTAACGAGTAGATATGAAAAAAAAAAGCAGCAAGCAGCAGCAGAAAGGAGCCTGTCTCCAGCTGGCAGACATCCACTCAGCCTTGGAGGGTTTTCCAGGCTTTCACCAGCTGAGGTGCAGCCCCATAAGTTTAAACATACTGTGAATTTGCAAACAAAAAGCATTCACGTGGTGCATCGCTTCCTGCCTATTTTTCATCTATAGATGTAAAACCTTCAGTTCGTTCAAGCCCTCGGAGGAAGGAGTAATGTTTGGAAATGTATTGCTTTCAACTTTGGCTCTTCCCTCTAAAGCTTAGCTGCAGCACATATCCCACGGGCATCACTGAGAATGGGCAGCCAGGGCCCTTGGCCAAGCACTGGAGCAGATCTGTGGCACAGATGGCTTCACTTACACCAATGACTGCGAGATCCATGCCTATAACGCGTCAGCCTGATGGAAAGAACATGTTTTCTGAGTGGCAGTGCCCTAACCCCTGGCCTCTCCCTGTGCTTTTCTGATTTTTGTCCTTTTTTTAAACTTCACTTGTTACTTGTGCCTGAAGGGGTGGGTGGGAAGTGGTGAAGATTTATCAGGCAAGATGAAATAGCTGGAGTAGAAATCAAAATGCTGTGGCATGTTTAAATGGCATAGGTTTGTTGACTGAAAGGATTGTAATAGTTGGAGACACTAAAACCACTTCATTGCTTGTAGTTAGATCAGATGAGCTCTCATTCACTTGCATCATTGTGTGCATAAATGATGTGATTGTTTGGGAGTTCCCTGCCCCCCACACTTTGTAAAATGACCCAGACTAGAACTCAGCTGGCTGGAAGTTGAGGGCTGAAGCTCTGTTTACAGCTCAGCACAATCTACAAGCAGATATAGACACTATATACAGGAATAGTTACAGAAATATGCAAGTTAAAGGTAATGCAGAAACACAACTCCCCTCCCAGAAATCAGAGACCCCAAGAGGGGATCCCAACCACCCTTCCACCTTCTCCTCACCCCTATACCTTACCCTAAGATTTACCTTACGCACAAGGTGAGTTTGGAGGATTGGTCAGGGGAGTTAGAAGAAAAGTAATTAGTGAGATTACTCAGCAGAGAGGAGAAAGAGCCAGAAGCTGCTAGACCACCTGAGACACTGTGCCCCTGCAGACTGACTGGCTTATCTATGTTTTGGTTTCTTCTCTTAAACATCTCAGTGAGTCTATGAGAGAAGCAGACATCACCATTGTTTCCTTTTCACAGCCTGTAGTGTAATTTTCTCTAATAAAATATTCCAATTGGCCTCAAACCAGCACAACTTGCATCATTTGGGAGTTTTATTTACATTTCCAGCATCCTTCTCCCCTTTGGGAAAATGGTCATACTGAGCCTGTAATGGTAGACTTTCCCCTCCTCAGGGAACATGGCACACCCAGGGACTCGGAAACAGCACTTATCCCAGTGACTAAGGAGGGAGGCAAACCCAGAAGCAGCCTGAGCTCCCATTGCTGTCTGTGGCAGCATCCCAAACATTGTCAGCCGGATGCTGAGCAGGCAGCGCACGATTGGGTGTAAGTGATGCATATACCTTCTGTTGACATTTCATTTGGCAGTGATTTAATGCTAGCTTTCTAATATTGCTATTCGCCACAGGCTGCATTCAAATGTATGAAGAGAAGGATGGCAAAACGATGCAAAATATGAGACAAGTGGCAGAAATGTTTCTTTGCTATGCAAGCAAGCACAAACAACATTCACTGCCAGAATCAGGGAAGTGCAGCACAACCTGCTGCAAGACCAGGAAAGGAGACACAAAAAACCTTGGCATGTATCAGTGCATCCAGCTCTAGCAAGACAGGAATTGTTTCCCAGGCTGCAAATGGGGCGCAGTGTCTAAGCCAGGGGACGTGGGGGCCATATGATCAAGTACAGTATAGTAGTTTTCAGGAAGGTACTAACTTAATAAGTAAATAATTTCATTACTTGGTTAGTGCAGTAGCTAAGAGATGGTAGAAGTCTTGCCATCTACCTCAGTGTCTAGGAGAAAGCAAAATCCTGTAATGCAGCAGCATGTTTCTTTATGTCAGCATCAATGATGCTTCAACCACGTCCAGCTGCAAAGAATCAGCCAGTGGTCTCATTACAGCTCAGCTCTGCAGAACAAATGAAACTATTCCCCTTTCTCTTGATGTTAATAATGAAGGAAGAATTGTGCAGTGGTTATGATGCTATCAATTCTTTAGCTATAGAAACTCTTTCCATTCATTTCCTCCAATTCTAGCCAAGTGTTCAATGCACCATGATGCTTCCTGTCTCTCACCCTATTCTCCCCTTTCTTTCCTAAGGAAAGCAGTGGATTTTCATTCTTAGCCTATCACACTATCTCTCAGGAAGAAAATCCCTTGATGCTGCTTTATTTACAAAATTGTTCTTACCAAACCAAATCACCATTCATCTCATATCATATGGGGTTTGGATTTCTTCCCACAAGTGAAAGGTGATCATCTTTGTTTTTTCCAACCGCTGTTTCTGAAATGAATTTTTTGCTGGTTTGTTGTTTGGTAAGGTGAGATCTAAGTGTGGGTTTTTCCCTTGATGCTTTGCTTGCTCTATGTTGTTCTGCACTGTGTCATCCTGTGGTTCCATATGGAAAGAACTCTTTTCCTGGAGATGTGATACATTCCTGTTTTTTGTGGCACTTAACAGGCAGAGTGGTGCCTCCATGTTGCTGTGGTGGTGATGGATTTGTACCTCGTGGAACAGCTGCTTAGCATTCTTGTTATTTTTTTCCCATATGAAGTTTATGCAGGGGAACACACTTCTGAAACCTTTACCTGAGTTAAAAATCAGTTCAAAATAATTTCTCTTTCATGCATCTCATATGTGTGTAAACTGCCCTTCTAGTTCCCCTAAGTTTGTCAGAACCTCAGCTCACCCTGTCTTCAGTTTGCATGAATCAGGTCTCATATCCTGGTTTGAAGGGACATGGAGCCTCAGATGGCTGGGGATCTCATTTACAGATCTGGGGTTGGTCCGAAAACACTAAGTTCAAGGCTCTGCCCATTTACTCACGGAAATTCTTACTCAGCTACTCCAGACAGAGCTCAGAAAAATTGTTTTTCCACTCATGCTGACCTTTGATCAAGAGCATAAAAGGAAGCTATCACTCATTTACAATCAGTCCTCCCCAAAATGCATGAACTCGGTACGTTACCAAGAGGAGGGAGATGTAAACATTGAAGGTTAATTACGCTCTTGTCAAGAACACTTTGTGGTCTATAGACATGCCTGTCAATCTTATGAAACAGAACTGAGGAGAGCAGGTACCAAAGGCATGTTCCTATGACAAATTAATGAGACTTGGCAGCTCACTGTGACAAGATGATCTCTGTGCTTCACAGGACACTGTAACCTGTCTCCCCAGCCAGCCTTGCCACAGCCTTTGTACCGTAGTGGCACCCAGGATGCTTATCCTTTTGTAAACAAACTCTCAAATGCAGCTGTCCAGGGATCAAGTGCTCTTCCTTGAGGCCTTCATGTTCCTCTTTGCTGCTCAGTAGTGTGCAACAATTGCTTATCCCAATCACAGTGAATTACTTTTCCCCAGCCCTGCCAGTTAGTCAATTAAAATATCTTATTTCTGCTTATAAGCCTCTTTTGGCAGTGACAGTCTTTGGTGGCTTGTGTAGCTGTCTGAAATCCAAGGGACACTGCCACCATCCCTCTGCTGAGTGCTAGTCCGATGACATGTGTGCTGCTAGCTGACTGGTAGCTCAAAAATGCTTCATCTGCTGGCCTTTGGAGATATGTTCAACTATTCCCCTGGTTTATATAACCACAAAGCAATTTGCTTTCATGGCAGAACATGCTTATTCATTCTATTTTAACTGTGCATGGAGCTATAAATAAAATCTCCTTGCAGATAAGAATCTATTGAACTTAAATTTTTTTTTTTCCTGTCTTTTGGAAGATTTTCTCCTGACGATAATTCCTGGAGGAGACTTCCATAGCCTTATCAGTAAAGTTTCCAAGCTGCTTTTCTCCTGTCAGGTAGTCATAAATGATGTCAATCCCAGGTTGGCTGCTACCTCCTCACAGCCATCTCTTCACTGTTCCTGGTTGGGCTGCAGCAAACATGAAACAGGCACTCAGTGATGCACAGCTGAGATCACCAAAGTGCCAGGAAAACTGATTAAACAAATGATTCTCTCTTCCTCTGACCAGCTCCAGGGTAAGCATTACCTGCATTCTTCAACATTACCTCCAAACCACCTTCCTTGCAGTACGGTCACTTCAAAGAGCAAAAACCTGAACCATTGTCTAGCCAAATGTTTTGCTGTTTAATGCCTCCTTTATCTGTTCCTCATACTAGAATTTTCCTGCCTTCATGCAAGTAACTCCTGCCATGTACAGCAAAGCCCTGACCTGATGTCTTCAACCAGAAACTGCCCAGAGATGGAGGAAAGCATGAGCTGGTGAGGCAAGAAGTGAAGGTATGTCCTCAGAGCTGATGCTGCTGAGACCCTCATCTGGTCGAGGTTGCAGCACAGAGGTGAAGTGATCACTATTCTGGGAGATGATTTTCTGTGGTGCAGGTAAGTTTGCTATAGATTTACATGCTGGTGCTCTTTTGGAGAAGTGCTGTTGATGGCCTGTGACCTGAGATGTTGCTTAAGTGGAGAGACATTGAGAGCTAGTAACTTTCTCAAATTTGAATAGCTTTGTTTAGGGGGTGTGCGTGGTATGGATTTAACAGTGACTGTAGTCTTCTCTTTATAATACACACGCTATTGCTCCTCCCCTGGTTAAAATGTGTTGGGAGCTCTTTGTACAACTTACCTGTGGCCCTTTGGCAAAGGTTGTAGGAAAACTCCAAGACTGCTCTCCTGGGTCATGGAAAATTGTTATCTTCCTTCATTAACAAAAAATTATCCACAGGATAGAGCATTAGGTAAGCACTGTGTACATAAAATAACTCAGGTTGGAGGAGCTCTCTAGAGGTCTCTAGTCCAACTCCTGCTTAAAGCAAGGCTAAAGGCAGTGTTAGATTTGGGTGCTCAAGGCCTTCCTTGTTTGGCAAGGTTTTTACTATCACAGAAGAAGGACATGAATGACATCTCTGATTCATGTGCCACTGCTTGATCACCCTCGTGGTGAAGAATTGTTTCTCAGACTTGGTCAAAATTTAATTCTTTTGCTCTGCAGCTCTGATAAAACTCTGGCTTCGTCTTCTTCATAACCCCATCAAGGGGGTGCAGATAGCAATCTGATTTCCTGTAGCCATCCTTTCTTCATGTTGAAGAAGCCCAGCTCTTTCAGCTTACCCTGAAGGGGCTGTGCTTCAACCCCTGACCAGCCTGCTGGCCTCATTCCCATGCATCAAGAGCTGTCCTTGCTGTGGGGCCAGGTACATTTAATTAATTGCATAAGTAACGTGAAACTACACAGCCTTCACCTGCAGGGTACAAAGTTCTGCACGTGATCTTATTAGCTCAGGAAAACATTCACCAGCTTTGTCTGAACCAAGCTCTATTTAATAAGTTCATAAACACATGGATGTGTTTTCATATCAATAAATTTTAATCATATCAGTAACTCTGCTTTATTGCTTAGTTCAAACAGTGCCTTCAGGCACTGGGTGAGAGGCAGATCTTCCATTTGTTCTGCATTGGTTTTCTCCAGGCACATGGCTCAGTACAAATAGTTATTGGCTGCACTGTGGCCAAGAGGAAGACAAAGATGGAAACTGCAGTCAGAATCACATTTAGCAGGCATTTTGGAGTGATTAGAGGCAATTTCATGAAACAACTACAACTAATTATTGTTATTTCCCACTTTTACAGCAGCTATTTGTTAATTATATAATGTGACAAAACACAGGAATGTTTGGAAAAGTGAATGAATGATTTGTGATTCGTTTATGGATGTATTCGTTACACCGAGAAGTCAGATATCCACTAAGAAAATCTCCCAACATCAGTTTTGACTCTTCCAGAGTATGAAATTGATCCTGGCAAGATCTAGTGGGAAATGTAAACCAAGTTAGTTCCTTGGGTAAGTGAGAGAGGATGTTATCTAATGGTCAGATCTGTTTCTGATGTCAGCCTGTAGGACCTTTGGTGCTCAGGACCATGCATGAGGGACCCAGAGATGTGGCAGTGCCTTTGCTTACTTGCAGATCCCTGCCCTCATCCTCACTTTGGCACACATGAAGATTTTACTTCAACCAAAAGATCATTAAGACATGTGCTGTGTCTGATTTTAGGGATTAGAAGATAGTAATGAAGTGGATTACAGTAGGATATCAGTGTCAGGATTGCAGATCAAATCCTCTTTCCAACTGTTCATCCAGGAGCAGTTAAGAACTGAGCAACCTGTCCTTAACAGCCATGGGGTTTTTCCACACTGATATCAAAGGCAGGATAATCTGGAGCTATAAGCCTGTGTGGCAGTGGATATTGGCTGACTGGAGACTGTGCATAAGTCTGTACTCTGAGTGTCTTTTTTTGTGGCTTGGAAGGGAGTACTTGAGTGGTTCAGGGGAAAATGATTTTTCCCCAATCGGCATTCAATAGCCACAGACTTGAGTCACTCGCTAGGGTCCATAGGTGAGAGAGTGGAGGAATGGATCTTTTGAACATCAGACAGGTGTTAAGGTGGTCAGAGAAAATCTGGGTTGCTTGGGGCCAGTAAGTGCCAAACCCACTGCTGAAGCTGGCAGTTGCAGTGGAAAATTTTCTGTGGTGTAGACAGGCAACATGCACCAGCCTTTGGCAGGAAGGCACTCTCCACCCATCAGGAAAGAGGTCAGTCCTGCCCAGAGAACAGCACCATCTGGGGTAGGGAGCAGCCTGGAGCAGCAGCATGCAGGCACCAGGCAGGAGGCAACCTGTCTAAAGCTGCCAGGTCGGGGCTGGGACAGCTGGCGAGCATGATTTGCAGAGGTCTCACTGCACTGCCTGGTTGGAGAAGACAGTGGGAAAGTTCATGTTTGACCCAGAAAGATGTACCTTCCTCCAACTGTGCAGAGACTGTACGTGTGAACTGACGAAGACAAGAAGCATGGCATGTGACAGCAGCCTCAGCATGCCCCTGAACACTCTCTGAGAAAAGTATTTGGCTTCCAGAGACGCCATCCACAAGGCACATTAGGACAATACATCTTGAAGACGTGCCAAATCTTGTCTAAAATATTCATGCAAGCTTGCTGTAACTTATAGAAACAAACCCAGCAGCATAATTATTTTAATGCTTCTCCCTATGAAGAAATCTCTCTCTTATAGATAAAAATGTACCCTATGTATCCAGGCAGCTATAATGTGCCAGTGCCCAAGAGAGGTGATTCCATGCACTACACTGTCTATCCACTTAAGGAGCAAAGCATATCCTTCAAATCACTGTGGTGTATCAAACACAAACACAATTACTTGGGCTAACTTTCAGTGGTTTCAGGTGAATTTCATAAATTCATGGGTGGTGCCTTGTTGGTTCAAGGGAGTACCTGTAAAGCACCTTGTGTTTTGCAGCTCCCATGGTGCTGAGGCCTGTCCTAAACACAATGCTTAGGCCCCATGATCAAAAAAAACCCCCAAAAACCCAGGTATGCTTGCTGTTTTGGATGGTGGTGAGAAACTGGGACTAAAGGCAGAATCCTCTCCTGCAAGAATTACGCCTACTAAAACAGCAGAGGTTCAGACCTCTTCTTAGGAAGGAGCAGTTTGGAGATGGCGCAAAAGCTGGAGGTGCGAGACAGATAGGAAAATTGGGACAGGCTCTGTGTTTTGAGTACCATTTTCTAAAATATCTGTAGGAGGAAAGGACCTACTGTACTTATGAGTGCAGTTGGTGCTATGTAAATAGGTCCCCAAACCTCCAGTGTCTTTTGTTACAAGGCTTGGCGGAACGCTTTGAATTGGTCACTGTGTTTAACTTTGATTAGGTCTGTAAATAAATGCTCTCCTCTGATAAGGTTCAAGTGACATTTTTAGTGGCATTTGGCAGAATTTAACTTGCTTTCAAGTCTTCTACTGAGGTCTTCTATAGCTAGGCTGTGCAACTGTTAAGAAGGACTTTCTTTTATCAAACCAGTGCTAAATACTGTTAGCTTCACAATTTAGACACAGTTAGTTAGTCCTGCCAGACTCACTTGGCAAAGCTTAACCAGTACTACTAATGGCAAAAGCACACCTGACCCATGGTCATACTTAGTGGTGAATATCTGAGAATGAAAGGAACAAAACCCCACCCAAACCCAGAAAAGGAAATCAGAGACTGTCAGCCTAATCTGCAAGCAGGATGCTACTATGTGCTCTGCCTAAGATGGTCCCTGGTAGGGGATGTCACTCTCTATAGAGTGAAGGACCTGCTGTTTATTCTCCCCAATATTCTGTGCTCTTTACATTTCTTCTAGAATCCTAAAGAGGTTTCTTTTGTCTAAAAGTCTGTTTGGTTTTGACCTCTGAGAGCTTGTCTCCAGCTGTTAACTAGATGTCCAGCCAAAATCAATTGCCTAGCAGATGCAGACCATTACCTGAAAGTCAAGACCTCAATAAATATTACCAGCCTCATTGTACTGGTGACAGATTCTGTTGGTTGTTTTGTGTTACAGTTGACCAGTTCAGACATTGGATTTGTATATATTTGCAGTCAGCCTTAGAGAGACCATCTTGTGAGCAGAGCACGAGCAAGCAACCTGCAGACTCAAGAAATACTTCCACGATGACCATGGCAGGTGTATTTGTGCTCCTCTCCTTTGTGCTTTGCTGTTTCCCAGGTGAGTAACTCTCAAGGTGCAACAAAAGCTGCATGTCTGAGTCCTGACTGTCGTTTAAAGGATAAGATAGTGGCTTCAAAGAGAGAAAATCATCTCCTGCTAAGAGCCAGGCTGCTTCCATATGTTGACATTGGTTAGGAGGCAAGAGCAGGCTTTCAGGACAGCCTTATATGGATCAGTGTTGTAGTTGGTTGTCTGTCATTAGTACAAATAACTGCAAGCAGACTTCTGTGCTGGTAACTAGTACTGCTTTACTACTTACACTCTTGTTTTAACACTTTTATGCCACTTACACTGGTTGTGGTACAAGTGTACATTACAGCAAATACTTGAAACAAGGCCATAACGAGGTCATCAGACCTCCAGTCAGGAAAATGTTCTAATGGCTCAAGCAAGTTCTTTGCAGGAACCTGGGAGCTTTTCTGCAATACTGTGCTGCTAACAGAGAAAACAAGAGATGAAAACAAGCCAGAGCCTGATGTACTCACTGCATATTTGCATCTGATGAAATTACAAAGCCAAAGACATTATTTTATTCACACTCATCTCCTTTAAAATGCATATTCCTGACAACAGATGCCATTATGTGTTTGCTTATCCTGTCGGTGACTATTTGCATTTGCATTTATCTGTATTGACTTGGGGTTCTTTTCAGATATGTTACAGCAATGCTTTAGGGTCAAAACGGATATGTAACAAGATAAGGAAGGGAAAGCTATTCTGTTTTCAATTAAAAGAACAACGCTATTCAAAACCATGCTTCACCACAGCTAGCAATGAGCAATGCTATTATACTTATCAACAGAGGGGGAAAAAAAGTCGTACATAGTTTATTTAGTTCAGGAAATCCGTCACTGGAAATCACTCCATTTGGTCCTGTGGGTAGGAGTTTTATGTCCAGATTTCCAGCTTTAACTGAAGTCTTATCACACTGGCTTTGTTTCACATATTTTGTCCCTCTTTCGTTTTCCAGATTCTGCCCTTGGGGTTGAGGTGAGTAGAAGATTTCGTTCTGTTGCTTTTCTCAGGCCTGTGGTCTGGTAAGGATGGAAAAACCTCAAGCCTGTAGATGCTTAGCTGTTTTTCATCTGGTGTGAAATTTGTGTCATTGTAATCCAATTCCACAGTGTAAAACATTAATTGGTACTATTCTTAGCTTCACATCTATGCTCTATGTTAATAATGCAGCAGTAGAAACGATATGAAATTTTGGGGAGAATTAATTTTTCACGAACTTTAAACTGGTCATTAGGTGATTAGTCTTGCTCCTCTGAAAAAAAATCACATGTCAAGAATGAAAGAGAAATAACAGAAGTGCACTGGAGAGGCTACAAGAATGAGGGACTGATGGATAGTCTTTGTAAATTATGCCAAGGGAGTATAAGAGACCACCACTGATTCACCCCATCAAGGGACCTATATGGATATAGCCCACTCCTCCTTGTCTCTTGCTGTGTGGAGAGGTCTTTGCAGGAAGGATTCACTGGTTACCAGTTTGACCCCCCAGCAAAATTTTGTGCTGTGGCAGAGGAAAACCCACTGTCTCATGCAAAGTGAGAGTTACTCACCTTTGCTGTACATTCCTTTGGCAGGTGGACTGCAGTAAGTATCCCAACACTACAAATGAGGAAGGCAGAGAGATGTTGATCTGCAGTGATATCCTTGGCCCCATCTGTGGCAGTGATGGAATCACCTACAGCAACGAGTGCTTGCTCTGTGCCTACAATATGTACGTACCACACAGACCATGCCTGGGACTCCTGGTAGCATCACTTGCCAACAGTGACCTGTCACGTGTCACTTGTGTCAATTCCTTCAAAGTGAGCTTGAGTATGACTGTGTGGTGGTCTGTTACCTAAACAGGGCCTTAGTCACCATGTCTCTCTTCTGCTGGTGTAATTTATTCAGATTTTTCTTGTCTAGCTCAATGTCATCAGACAGATGACAGCCTGTAGGGCATATCTCATCATAGCAAAGCAAGCGCAAAAGGATGGAGAGATACTGTGCTCTGAACTGCCTGAGATGGTCCTAAAGCTCATACGATCTTTACATTCCTGCCAGCCACTCAGCACTAGCTGGACAGAGAAGACATAAGCCAGAGAAAACACATATATAAAATCCTGATTGCCAAAGAATCATTTTCCCCTTGTATTAGTTACATACTTCCAGCACCTAGGATGCAGTAAGACATCTTTGATGAACTTTCTGACATTTGTCTTTGTTTTTCCAGAGAATATGGAACCAATGTCAGCAAAGACCACGATGGAGAATGCAAGGAAGTTGCTCCTGTAAGTGAATCCAAGAGAAGGAGCATATCCTGCTACTGAGTGGCTCAAGTTTCCTATTGGCTCACCCAGTAAATAATTCAAACACTAAATAAGAGAACATGTGAGATATTAGAATCTTGCATTTGTCATCTTTGAGTGAACTGTCATCACAGTGACACACAAAAAAACATTTTTTCCTGCTCTGGTATTATTCTAGGAGGGCAGACACGTGTCAGATGTATTTGCTTCACCACTGCTATGTTGTGTGTTCTCTCAACAGGTGGACTGCAGTAGATATCCCAACACAACAAATGAGGAAGGCAAAGAGGTGTTTCTCTGCAGCAAAGACTTCAGCTTTGTCTGTGGTACTGACGGGATCACCTATGACAATGAGTGCCGGCTATGTGCCCGTAACTCGTGAGTACTGTGTGTGCAGAGCTCTCCTGTGAGCGACTAACGAGTGCTTGACACTCCTGGCAGCTGCTTTTCAGAATATCAGGACTTCTACCAAGGCCTCTTCTGTAAGGTGCTTGGACTTTGATCCTCCTCTTTCCCTGATAACTAGACCCTGTTTCCCTTTGCGATTAGAAAGGAAACTATGCCTTTGATCTAGAAAGAGAAGCAGAGAGCTGAGTGAGGATCTAACACAGGACACCATGCTTCTCTTAACTAAGTTAAAAGGGTCTGTGTGGCAGATGCTGCTTTGCAGAAAACAACAAGTAACCAAAGTGCATCTACATTGTCAAGCAATCTAGCTCCTCACTCATCCTAATCCCCTGGGCCCCTCTCTGTCCTTTGCATCACGTTATGGCTGTGACACCACCTGAGCCATGTGGACGCAACCTAAGGTGCACGACTCCTGTGCTTCATACATCATATCTGAGGCTGATCAGCATTGCAGGGACATGAGGTTCAGCAAAACTGCTTGCTCCCAGTGCTTCCTAACACAGGTTCTCTTCCCTCCCCAGAGAGACTGGAACCAGCATTGGCAAGAAGTCTGATGGTGAATGTAAGAAGGACATTGCTTCAGTAAGTGACTTTTGTGGTGGTTTCAGTCCCAGTCATGTCAGGGAAAGCACTGCCAGTGTCTGCAGCAGTGCCCTGACCAGCAGCACCCCACAGGACTGTAGCTGCTGCTCTGCTTCAGCACAGGGAAGATTTTACTTTCTCTGCATGTAATACACATTATCCACGCTCATGTCAGAAAGAGAAGAGAGCCACTGCACAGGAAGGGATCAGCTAAAGAGCAGCAGCAGAAACAATCCATCAAGGTAGAACTGAGCATAGGAACAGGGAATGGCTTTTGAAGCTAGACCAATGGTCCATTGAGCCCATGATGGCTTGATGCAGAGCCCTCTTTTAGCAGGGGTTGTAGTAAGAGTAGAGTGAGGATGTATAGGACTTCTACTTTTCCAGCTGTTCTAAGGTGATGGATCTCAAATTCTGTGTAGTCTATAAACCTCAACAGATTTCTCCTTCATGAAATTCCTCAGCCTTTTCCTGGGCATACACTATTTTTGCATTATAATACCCCTCAGCAAGCATGACACACATTGCATTAAAAGACAAAACTCTACTCTTGCAGCATCTAGCTAAGTGCTGATCTTCCCATTTTATAACTCTTGGAGAGGTACTGAACCCTTATACGGGCACCAGTACCCATACTTCTCCAGACAGCAGTGTTTTTCCATTTAATTTCCTGGCCAGGTTGGGAACACGATGTGAGATGATCAAAGGCATGGCACGTTCAGAGTGAACTGCTGCTGCTTAGAAATGCTGTGGTCAGGTTATGATATACATCTCTCTAAACAGGAAATTATGATCTATTTTTATATTATTAAATTCTTCTGGCGCAGGAGAAACTGACACCTCAGTTTATATCAGATTATGCAAGTAAGTTAATTTTAGTGAGATTGGTATCATTAGCACTGCAGCTGTAGGTAGAGATTCAAACCCTTCTACTATTGACTCCTCCATATCCTTCACATCAGACCTTTTCTTATTTTTTGCAGGTTGACTGCAGTGGCCACCCCAAACCTGGCTGTGTGATTGAGTACAGGCCTGTCTGTGGCTCTGACAGCAAAACATACAGCAATAAGTGTGAATTCTGCAATGCAGTCGTGTATGTACACACATGGATCACTGCTGTGTTATCTCTTGCCGCCCATAGGGACAAGTTTGCTGTTGCCACTTTATTGTTTGCTGACCAGTGCTGAACTGGGAACCCGAGGCAGGAGAGAACACCAATGCCAACCATTCAGTTTCTTCATTAGAGCATAGAATGAGCTATGGCTGGTTCATTAGAGTGAATGCTTTGAAGACCATTAACTTTAATGGATTTTTTTTTTCCTTGCATGTTGCAAAGAAAATTAAATTTGGAGTTTCATTATACTTTCCCCCCAAAATATTTCCAGTCTTAAGAATGGGCTAAATTATTTCACTCACCTCTTAATAATCAAATAGCTAATGAGACTCTGAGTCTGCAAATTCTTTGGCTCTGGGGCTCTGATGTCTTCCGTAGGAGCCAAGTAGACAGACACATTATAGCAAGCAGGACTCTATGTTTAATCTATTTTTTTTCCCTCTCCTTGCTTTCAGGGACAGCAATGGGACTCTCACTTTAAGCCACTTTGGAAAATGCTGAGTATCAGTGCTGAGAGGATTCACCACAGGATCCCCACTGGCAAATCCCAGCTAAAGATCTCACCTCAGTTCATCTTGCCCTCTGGGGAACTCAGCTCACTCCTGATTTTCTTTCTCAATAAACTGCATCAGCAACATTTCTTTGTCCTGTTTCATGTGTTGTCTCATAAAACATTTTCTTCTGATTTGTTGAGTGGTGATGCCAGACTGAATAGGTTACGTGCTTTTAGCTCTGGGGTATAACAAGAACCACATCTTGCTCCCCTGCCTCTCATAAAAGGCAGAAAATTAAATAAAGATGCATAAACCTCAGAGCTATGTGTCTTTCCACATAACTGATAGTCAGCCTACATTAGTGTTCAGACTCTTTTCAGACATTTGACATTGTAAAGGGCTGCAATGCTGCTCTGAAGCCTTGACACTAGCTGATCTCTTCCGAGGTATTTCTGGTGTACTTTCCCTGTCCAGGTGTCATTAGCAAAGCCCTTTCAGACTGTGGTGGTGTCCACACAGAGATCCTTCCCAGCACAGCCCTCACCCAGAGCATTTCAATCTGCAAGTGCAGACTGCTAGCAAAGCCCCTATTTTTCAAACACCAGTGGTCCCTCTCTGTTTGTCTAGGTCCTTCAAATGACTTATTTCTAGGTTTTTCTCATCTTGAAATCGTCCTTGAATAACCTGCAAGTGTTTTAAGATAAATGCCCCATCAGGGATGGTTCTTACTCCTGCCCACTTGTGTTCTCTCTTAGTCTTTAATAACATAATGCTCTTTGCCAGCCCACGGAGTATTTCACAATACAAGGACAAAGTATCCTTCTGGGTTTTTTTGTTTGTTTTTTTTTTTTGAGAGTGTGACCTGTCATTGGCGTATTGTCCATGAAATTTATTTTCCTTTTGTCCTCTGCAGGAGTATTGAATTAGTGTGGTTTGGTTTGGTTTTGTTTGATTCACACAAGAGAAACATAAATACAGTTGGCATATCCTTTCTAAAAAGTAGTATCTCCCATATGCATTTCATCTGGGAGCCAAAGGGAGGAGGGTGCTCGTTTTCCCTTGGTGGAATGAGGTCATTCAAAAAGCGATGCTTTGGTGATAAAACAAAGGATTTATGTTGAGATAGGCAGATGGATGAAGCAGTGATATCCAGATTGAGTTCAGCTTTTCTAGGATCCAGGCTAAGGTCTCACATCATTCTGTCATCATGAGACTATCAGTGCATTACTGCAAATCTAACCCACAATGCTAATGGTTTTTATAGGGAATAGCAATTGTAAATTTTTTGCATATGCCCATAAAAGTTGCTGCATCTCTTGTCCAGTCCAAGGACTCTGTTCAGTGTCTGAGACACCTTCTTGCTTGCCTTCTCAGTTCACTGCTTTCCTGGTGTCACTATAACTTAATGGTGTTTTACTGGGATGAAGTGAGAGAATGAAAGTAGAGGTTTTCCACTCTGCAAGCAGCTCATTCAGTGCTCTGCTCATGAGAGAACACTGCATGTAAATAGACACTGATGGCTGCACACAGAGAAAATCTGACAACCATTGCAGAGCAGCTCTTCTGCCTGCGGGAATTTTAAATGGTCCTTCAGAAGGAACCTGTCACATATTTCATTTGAAGTAGTGACACAGAGGGTGTATCTAACTTACCTGAACTTCTTGTGACTCCTGTTGATGAAGAAACATTCTTCCTGGCTTACAGCAAGACTTAGCTCTGTTGATTGCCACCCTGATAAAATACCAGGAATGTTTCTTCAGAATGTGCACAAACACACACATGAACACGCAGGTGTACCTGTAAGCATGATTGCCACTTAAGGACAGAATTAAAGCTGCATTTACTGGGCAAAACACAGGCTTTGCTGCATGCAGTTGCTTCAGCCACCACGAAGATGATAGATGTGCTGCTGCTGTTTGCTGCAGCCCTTTGCTGCATCACAGGTGAGCAGCTTCACCCCCTCCTTCCTCTGAGTGAGCACTGGTTGTCTGTATAACCACAAAAACATCCTCAGACTGAAAAGAGCTTCATTCTGCAAGGACTTATTTACTCCTAGAAAGATAGTGTTGAAAAGACTTGACATCAAAGACTATCACTTAGGGGGTAATATTTTAGCAACAGAACTGAGTGGGTAAGAACAACTGTGGGAACAGCTCTGCTCTCAGTGCTAGTTTATGCATAATGAAAGAAGTGACACGTATGTGGTACAACCTAGAGACTCAGACATCCAGTATTTAACCTCCGAAATGTTGCAGAAACACAAATTATTTTACTGAATGAAAGCAAGCAGTTCTCGTAGTCCTCCTGAACTGAGAGCCTGAACAACTGTAGAAGCTTTACAGAAGTTACATCTCACTAAATACTCTTCTTCAGGAGCTGTTGTGGCAATGCACACAAGACATCACCTCTGCATGCTTTGTGACCCGGCTTTACCACCCTGTTTGCCTCAGTAACTTGCTTAGCTTTGAGTACATGTCCTGCTCCAGCCTTCAAACCACAGGAAATGCACTGTTTTGTACATCCTTTTCCACTTCGGCTGTAAAAAAAAAAACAAAAAACAAACTTACAAAATCAATGTCGTAAACATATATTATGGCACAAAATTTTGCCCAGAATTCCTTGAAACCATTTTCTAACAAACGCCAAGTTGAAAGTTGCACATTTAGGGAATGCATTCACAGTTTTTCTTTTTAACTCTTAACAGAATCCATGCATTGCTTTTTTTTCTTTTTTTTTTTTTTTCCCAGATAGTGATGCAGTGCAGGTAAGGAACAGATCTTTCTATTTTCCACCATTTCTTTCCTGATAGCAGTTTCTGTGTAAATCCTAGCCAATCACATTATGACTGAGCATTTGAAATCCTGAGTCACCCAGCTATCTGAAGTATATTTGCAAAGATATCATCAGGTGAAATTGCCATTCGCATCTGACGATAGTTGGAACAAGCAGTCAGTATTCAGTTTGTGTCCAAGGTCTTGTCAAAGTTCCTGCAGCAGCATCTGCAATGGTTACACAGGGTCTACATGGCTGGAGCCAAGGTACCATCCTACTCCTGCCCTATTCCTGGGCTTTTTCTCACCATCTGCTGCTGGCCAGTAGTGGAGGGGAGCTCAGCGGTGTGGGTAGGATCTCCTAATGTCACCTACCATATATATAATATAATATTTATATATATATATATATGTGTAAAAAATCTATTTGTTGTTGAGAGCTTTCTGTGAACACACATTGCATTTACCTACAGGACTACTGCAGTGACTACTGGGCCTGTAACCCAGAGCTGTCAGTACTGTGGGATGCACCCTACACTCTGGGTCTGGTGTTGTAACATATTCCAGCTAATCCTTCTTCTTCAATGCAGTCCTGCATAATTGAAAATAAATCTCTTCACTAAATAAATGGCAAACTAACTTAGCTCGAATTAACTAATCAGTCTTGGAGACTTGTTGGAGAAAGTTCTTTTGTTTTGTGTTTGTCTATTCTCTTACAAACAAGGGTCAGGTTTTTACATGGACAATTTGCCAGGAATGTCTTTCTTTTAGGTATAAACAGGTAACATTTAGCAGAGTTCTTTATTTCCCTGTAAAGTAATTGCTGAAGGGCTTTCTTCTGGCAAACAAAGTCTATTTCCCACAGACTATTTGTCCTTCATTTAAATTAAGTCTTTATCTTTGAATTCTAGCAATAAAGGGAAATAGTTGAAATAAAGTTTGGACGTTTTCTGGTTTGGTTAAGTTTCTCTGTGAGATAAACCTTCACCAGAGGGATAGACAAGCAGTGAAAGCCCAAGCGTTGTGTCTCTGAGGTACAGGTTTCTTTCTCTAGTTCAGAAAGAGGAATCCTTCCTGGTGATGTTCTTCATGGCAGACCCTCTCCTACAGCCTTGTCCCGAACCTTGAAAACTCTTGATGAATCTTAAAACCTCTGTTTAAGAAAAAAAGCCACCAGCTTTTGTGTTTTATTTTAATAATATGTCTCATTCTGTTTTTACCTAAGATGTTTCAGGATTACATCATTGCAACAATTCTGGGGTGTGGATATTAACAGGCCAATTACAGGGAGAGGGAATGCATTGTTCTGATGTACAAAGAAATGAACCCCAACCACAAAGGCAATGGGTAGATCTCGAGGTCATCTGCCCTCATGCAGCTTTCCCAAAGAAAATCAGGGCTAGAGATACAGCCTTGTGCAATGCTTCAATCAGTTTATTCCACTAAGGGCATATCAGACAGACACTCTGCTTGGGTGAGAGGAACTGTCTGCCTCCCTAGCGCTGCTGTCAAATACCTGCTGCCTCACACTTGCATGGCAGTATGGTAGACTTTGGCAGCATGAAGAGGCCCCAAGCAAACCTGAATGTGCACACAAACAGAGACAGTCTCAATATTATTGTACTTGTTTGCTCTGCAAAAGCTATAGAGGCACAAAGAGCCTTGCAGCCATGAGGTGCTGCTCATTCCTGTTTTGGTTTCCAGTGCTAGCCCAAACTTCTTATGACCACAAGAGAGGTGGTGAAAAGAGCAAGCTGCATCTCTTCCTCTTACAAGCAAGGTTGGAAAACCATCTTAGGGGGAGAGAACTCCTTCTGCAATCTTCTCTGCTTCCCAGCGCAAAGGGACAGGATGTTTATCTGGAGAGGCAGATACCACTGCTACCCATGGTCCTGTTTGCAGCTGAGCTGAGTACCAGAGAAACCAATGGGCAGTCAGTCCTGCAGACCTGGTGCTCAGAGGACAGCTGGCAATCGCTATCACAGCTCGTTTCTGCACCTCACCTTCCACTTAGCTGCTGCTTGGAGGTAATTACGTCAGCTGTCACTTGTAGAGGATCCTTTGAGATTCTTCGGCCTCTGGAAGTCCTGGCTGATGAAAGGAAGGGCTGAGAGTCATAGAGTTAATTTATTATTCATTAAGAGCAAAGCACTGGCAGTGTGGTGTGCTGAACGGGCAGCAGCCTCACAGTCAAATAGTTAATGGTCTTAAGTGACAGTGTGGCACTTTGCAGAGACCGAAGAGAGCAGCTCTCTGAAGGGAGACAATTTATTTCCAAAAGACATGACTCTCTGCAACGATTTAGTGCCAAGTGCCTTCCTGGGGCTGAAAGGTCCCTCCCGTGAGAGGGAGGTCTGTGTGCAGGAAGGCATTTCAGTGTCAGGCACGGTTTCTTAGGAGCAAAACAAATTGAGGCTCTGGGAGGTAGTATCAGGAGTGAGTGGCTCAGATACTTCATGATCCTTCTTGTCTCCTTCCAGCAAGCGAGGAGGTTGGGAGTAAGGTAACAGCAGCTGCAGCATATATTTCCTTTCTGGGGAGCAGTGGAGAGCATAAGGATGGTCCCCAGGAGCCATGATGTCTTGGAGGCAAGCAGAGCTTCCAGTTATGGTTAAGACCCCAGCGATCCTCAGAGGGCATCTTCCAGTGGCCACTTCCACTAAACAGAAAAATCCACGAGGCAACTGAAGGGAAACTGTGAGTAGAAATGAATGGGGACAAATCCTGGATCCTGATGCAGAGTTATACAGAATCCCTGCCCCAGGGGGGCAGCTCTTTCAGGATGGAGAGGAAGACAGTCATTTTTTATGGGCACCTCGTTGGAAATAATTTTTTTGTTGCTGCTCAATAAAATCTTGCCACAACAACACAAAATCCCCTCCCCATTACTAATCTAACTCTCCCTCCAGGAAATTCAAGGCAGGAAACATTGTCTGCCTGCTGAGGTATTTTAAGATACAATTCTTTCAGCAGCACATCGGCACTTTATGTCATTATCTGATGGTTGTGAATTTCAGAAATGCCATTCAATTAGCCCACAACCTGATTAACATATTCCATGTAGTTATTTTGTTCTGCTCTATTTTGTATCAGTGCTTCTGTTTTAATATATTGTTCTACTTGTTGCTGGCCAAAATATACCTCAGGCCAGTCTAAACCTTCCTGTTAATGCAGGTTCTCTGTGAGGTTTCATTCAGGATAAATGTTTTGCTGGTATGTTCCTTCTTGATGTGGAGAAAAATAAAATGATGTTTTAGAAGAAAATTACTTGGAGACGTCATTTTTGAGGGCTGTCTGTGTCAGAGCTGTTGCAGAGAGGCAGAGCTGAGATTCACTGAGAGACTGGGGCCAGATCCTCAGCCTTTTGCTGTTAGTATGCAGCTCCCAGACAGTCAAATTATTCCAGACATCCTTGCCTGTGATATCATCTCTGCTTAAAAGACTGGAGATTTGCAGGCAGCAATCAGATAGCTGAACTACAAGGAAAAATATTAGATGAGTGCAGCTTAGAGCAAGGGCTTTGCTTCTGCAAATTGAATTCCTGTTCTCGTAGGAGATCCCATTCTGCCCCCGTGTGCAGAGGTCTGGGAACAGCAACCTGCTTGGGGAACTCTTGCAGTGTGCCACAGTGCACAGCAGCAAAGAAATGCATTTTGCATTTGTCTTTGCTGCAGCACGGACTGGAAAACAGTACCCCTTTTGTTCTTGATTACAATGTGATGTGTCACGGCAGAACACGGGAGCAAGGACAACGATACTGCTGCTGGAGCAACAACATGAGGTGTCACATGCACACATTCATGGTTTGGTCTAGTTTTGTTTTCCAAAGAAATTAACAAGTATCATTTCTGTTTGCAGCTAGGTGAAACCTGTGACAAACTCTAAAGCAGGGAACATATGTAGAGAATTTTTTAGGTGGTGGTAGATTATGGATTTGTTGGAAATAGGAAGTCTCAAGAAGAGAGGAAAGGGTTCCCAGGAAATAATGCTGCATTAGAACCCAAGGAGAATTTCCAGAATTGTTGGATATTTGCCTTAATTTGCAGATACATCGTATGACAACCAAAGTTTATCCCATTCATGTGGTTGTAATGTTCTTGAGTATTTGCTCTCTAGGAACTTGAAATCATAGAAAAATAGCAGGAAGAACTTTATTTAAACTTTTATATAGATCTCATGTCTGGGAAAAAAAAAACAAACATTAAAATAGTCCTATGTCCAAACTCACTTTACTGAGCCCAGCATCATGCTGCTCTAGAGGGGGTTTTGGCAAGTGAGTTCACTTTGCCCTTCTCATCTGTGATACGTGTGTGATATTTCCTGAAGCTTGCTCTTCCAAAAGTGTGGAGACATTTGTTTTTGACTGCTCCTAATGTCTGTTTTCAACCCATTTACTGCAATTACTTCTATCCCATTCCCTCTGATTCCTGTTAATAGAGCTCGTTGTGCAATCCCACATCATGCCTAGCCCAGCAGTTCTTGCTGCCTTGCCCCACCTGTTACCAATTATCTCCCATCCCTTTACATAGAAGACCCTGTAGAAGGCTCCTGCTTCTTTTTTGCTCCCTGCTGTCCTGTGAAGTAGGAGGGATTACTGGGGGAAAAGCTGCTTTTGGAGCAGTCCTGGTTGTCTCCCTAGACCCTTAGAAGCAGCATCTGGTATCAGAGGGGAATCTCCCCAACAGATCTAGTTAATCAAAGGGCTGGTGTTGGCCAAACATGAGGACGATGCCGCTCCCTAGCAAGTACCCTGCCATTTGTGACAGCTCATCAGTGACCAGCATGGTTTCAGCCTAGCAGGAGAAGCAACTGGAGAAGCAACACAGTTTCTGGTGACTAGAGATCTCAGATCTGGAGGTGGGTATGGAGAAGCTTGTTCTGGAGGGCTGAAGAGGAGAAAGGCTGTGTTCCTGTAGCCTCACTAACCACTGCATACCCAGTAAGTGCCATCTCCACTGGTGTCTGGTGCACATTCCAAAGCCTTCTTTCCAGTCTTTGACATTCCTGCCCCTGGAGAATAATCAATATTAACGTTTCTGTGATTACTGCTTCCCTTCCAAATATGCTCACAATCAGTTCAGGGAATTTGAAAGTCACATCACTCAGAATGCTAATACAACAGAAACAGCTTTCAAAGGAACCCTTCAACTTCTGATGTTTGTGAATGAGATCCAAATAGCATTACTCATTTATTTTTCAGGAAAATGATTTCATTGATACGAAGAGGCCAAATCCTGAAAACACTGTTCTGTGACTGCAGCTCCCTTACGCTTTCAGCTATGTTTTTATGATTTATCTGCCCATGCCAAGACTTGAATGTGTCCCAGGATAATAAGAAAAAAACATTCTGTTTTTCTATTTAAAACTCAGGCTGCCTTTAAGCCATGTGTATGAATCAAGCTTCTTCTAAAGTATGAGGATGTTCTGTCCCTCACCTTCTTCCCTACCTTAAATAAAAAATGTATTATTGTATGCAGTATTCCCCATTTGTTTGGCTGCTTGGGATTTTTTTTTTTTACCCCATATACTTACAATAGAGTTAATCAACTTAACAGAGTCTAGCACATCATTCTTCACTTATCTTCCCTAAAACATGACTTTCAGCTGACACTGTAAATTTAATGTCATATAACAGAGGGGGAAGAGGGACTACAAGGACTCGCCTTCTGCTTGCAGCTGCTGCAAATTTTTCTTGCAAGTCTTTGGTATTAAGAAACCCATTTCACCTGCACAGAATACCACTCACTTGACATTAAAAGGCTGCTTGTTCTCACCATTTCTTAATCAGATTCATGCCCCTTGCTAGCAGATTAATAACTCTTGCTCCTACATAGAAATGTCTTATAAACTTCTGAAGTTGTAGGCAATGCTTTTCTCTGTGATGACTGCTTCCTTCCTGTTGGTGAGAAATCCAGTGTACCAGGAAACCATAAGAGAGAGTGTGGAGAGATTAATTGAGCCTTCAGCATCTTTAAGGTACACGAATGTCTGTCAAACTCTAGATTGTATGCCTGTTAAAGCCAAGAGCATCCTGTGCTGCTGTCCCCCAGCTCTGGTATACCATGCAAATCTCCTGGAGCCCAAATACCATCTGGTGTGCGTAACATAGTGCGCATGAGTTCAAAGACTTTCGACAAATAGGATTTTTTTTTGCTTTACCAACTTCCATATGTAATTTCACAACATCTACTATTGAGACAGTGCTCTTGTTTGGAAAGTACAAATCACTCATTGTTAACAAGCTGGGCGTAGCTCACATTTTTGTTTAATTCTTCTGGCCATCTCTCTAACAAACAAGTATTCTTTAGTGCTCAACTCAATAATCAATACCATTTTCTTAGTTTACAGAGCAAATAATTACTTTCTGTGATGACTTCACAAGCTCGGGGAGATGTATATATATAGTGCAGAGTGAGAAGGCTGAGAACCATCTACTGAGCCCAGCAGCAACAGACCTGCAAGTAACAGGCTATAAAACCATCTCTGCTATGAAGACAACAGGGAGTATTGCCCTTCTTGGGCTCATGCTTCTCAGCTGTTTTTCTGGTAAGTTGTCTTTGTTATAGTCTATGCTAATACCTCTCTAGTTCTCCTGACGCTTTGCCTTTATATGTAAAGCCTAGAGGGGAGTTCAGCCTTTTGGAAATGTGATGATTTAGTAACATGTAGGCTCTCTTTTAATGAACTTCATCCTTGTACAGATAAATATCAGTAGGATGCATTTGTCTGCTTTCAGTTTATGATCCTTAGTGGGGATAATAGTGCTGTAAAAGGAAAAAAGTTTATGCTTTATTTTGCCTTTAGTGTTTCAAAATTTCTGGTCTCACAAATAATTGATTTATTTGTTTTTAATTTGGTATATGTCTTCTTGTTTATTTGGAGTAGATTAAACATTCGGAAAAAATCACCACTCAGTAATGAAAAAGTGCCTTTGGTAACTCTGTTGGAAAATAGATTATTCCAAAGGATTTTTTTGGTCAAGGATATTGTACAATTCTCATATTTTGTAATCTCTCTTTTTATTGTAGATTTTGCTACTGCTCAACGAAGGGTGAGTAGAAGTTCTTATTTGCTATTCAGTCTTGATTTCTAAGTTTAGATGAATAATTCATACTCACACTGTATCCTGGGGAAGGCTTGAGGGAGAAAAAACAGGAGAGTGAGTGAGAAAGGAAATATGCCCCTAAGTATTACACCACCTCTCTGCCCACAAATAAGAAAATACCTTTGTCGGAGAAAGATAACTCATGAATTTGATGATAAAAAAGACAGCAATTAATAATGTAGAGAGTCAGCACTGTACAGAGTGCCAGCAGAAAATCTATACAACTATTGAGTAACTGCCTGAATATCTTCCCTGTCTTGATTCCCCAAGGAATGATCATATTTGCCTGTAATTCTTGCCAAAAGTACTGAAAGTCTTAATAGCAATAAGGTACCTTTATGTTGTAGGAAACATGGTATATTTCACACACACACACTTCTTCTTCACCATGAAGGAATGAAAAAGACTAAAAAAAAAGAAAAAAAATAATAAAAAAAAATCACAGAACGTTAGGGGTTGGAAGGGACCTCCAGAGATCGAGTCCACTCCCCCTGCCAAAGCAGGATCCCCTAGGGTAGTCTCTACAGGAATGCATCTAGGCGGGTTTTGAAAGTCTGCAGAGAAGGAGACTTTCACGACCATCAGTAGTTTCCAGTGTAGCAAAAACATGATTAACACAAGCACATCTTTCTCTCCACCTGGAGAAATGACCAGTCCTCTTCAACAGGCCTCCTGTGGCTCATACCGAGTGAATGGAAGGATGCTTGTTGCCTGTCCCCGCAACTACGAACCCGTCTGTGGCACTGATGAAGTGACCTACCCCAACGAGTGCACCCTCTGCAGACAAATCTTGTGAGTTAATGTCTCCTGATTCCCTATAACGCCAGTTGGAGCAGCAGAGGAGAGCCTGTGGGGTTGTGACTAATCGTGGGGTGGACTAGGTTTTTCTTAAGTTTCTGTCTTCCCTAACACCCGTGACTTTCCGTGTGCAAGCTCCTGAATCTGATTAATTACTGTGGCTTTATGAGTGGAGACACTTAATGGGTGAGGTGACTACATGGTATGAACAAGTTCATCCTTCCTTTCCTTCTCTCACTCTCCCTCTAGCACTCACCGAGGCATCGACAAGAAGCACGATGGGAGATGTGTTCAGCAGGTATGGCCCAAGATTGGTTTTTCTTACTGCGCTGAGCAATAGTGTGTTAGGTGATGGCAGACAGCTAGACAGAAACATTGCCTGGGATTAATTCTGTACTAAACCCCTATGATTTCAGACTGTCAGAAAAGGAATAATTTCAGATTTGCTACAATTTCCTTTAAATGTTGTTTGAACAGTTAAAATAGTATCTTGTGTTTAACACCAGACATTAGAATGCAAACTTTTCTTATTTCAACACTGCTTTGGCATTATCAAAACCCTTCTCTTTAGACTTTGAGGTGTGTTGAAGCTAAGAAATTCCCTGAGGAAGCTTGGATTTTGACTAAACTGTAGTTTTGTAACAGAAAAAATAACTCAATCAGACCATTTATCATAAAGTTTGTTTATTAATATATGGAGCTGCTGAGAAACAGAGAAGTATTTCTATTTTTAGAGTGAGAAAAGAAAAAAAAAAAACCCGCTCTGGCTGTGCAATTTAACAGCTACTTCCATTTCAGCACACTCAGAGAGTAAAAGCTGAAATACCAAGGCAAATGTAAACTCCATTTTCTAGTGGCATTGACATTTTGTAGCACAGGTTGCTGCCACACAGGGCATTTTAGGCAAAAATCCCTCACACTGGTATTCATAGTGAAAATCCCCAAGATGAGAGGCATAAAGGCCACTGCAGGACAGGAAAGAAACAGATACTCCACAGTCATGCTGCACCCACATACAGGATTTCAGCTCTGTGTGCTCCTTCCAACTCCACCACATTGGGTCTGCAAGATCATCTCTCTTTCAGCTCTGGAAAGAGAGGAAGCTGTCTCTTGCACCATGCTTGCTCCATTACAAGGGGCTGATGTAAAGGGTAGTAGAGATTAAAATGTTGCTCTGTGATTGTTTCAGGTTGACTGTACTGGCCATTTGAAATCCAGAAATGGTCGCGTGGTTGCCTGCACCATGGAGTACACTCCCATCTGTGGCACCGACGGAGTTACCTACTCAAACAAGTGCCAGTTCTGCAATGCTGTGGCGTAAGTGAAGGGTCAGAGGAGGAGTTTTGGAATTGGGGGGTTCTTGCATTGGTGTTTAGAGTGCAAGAGAAGTAGTTTGACACCTCAACTGGCTGCACTGTGCTCATTCATTCTCAACTCTCTTTCTTCCCAAAGAAACGGACTGGACTTAGATGTGCGTCACAAGGGAACATGCTCTGAGGTAAAGCACAGCGATCTGGACTCTGAACTGCTGTTAAGTTTTACAACGCAAATTCACTACATTATAAACAAATAAAAGAAGTGCCTGCACTGTCCTAGTGCATTTGAACTGCACACAAGGTTTGAGGAAAATAGAATCATAGAACGGTCTGGGTTGGAAGTGACCTCCAAAGGTCATCTAGTACAATGCCTTCTGCAGTCAGCAGAGACATTCTCCACTAGATCAGGTTGCCTAGAGACCTGTTGAGCCTCACTTTGAATATCTCCAAGGATGGGGCCCCACCCACATCCTTGGACAACCTGTTGCAGTGTTCCACCACCTTCATGGTGCAGATCTCGTTCCTAACATCTGATCTAAATCTGCCCTTCTCTAGTTTGAAGCCATTGCCCCTTGTCCTGTCAATGCAGGCCTTTGCGAACAGTCTCTCTCCATCCTTCTTGTAACCCACTTTGGGTACTGGAAGGCTGCTCTAATGTCTCCCTGCAGCCTTCTCTTCTCCAGGCTGAACAACTGCAGCTCTCTCAGCCTGTCTTCATAGTAGAGGTGCTCCAACCCCCTGATCATTTTCATGGCCCTCCTCTGGACCCACTCTACTTAAAATATCTTGAGGTCAAAGGCTATTGACCCAAATTCCTGACTCAGCAATGCAGTCCTTGCTGTGACCCAGGAATTCGGCAGCCAGTAGATGCCAAGACCTTTGTTTATGTGTTAAGAGTCTGAGCAAGAGATAGTGCCTCACCCATTCTGCAGGAGAGCCAGAGGGTCATGTACTACCAGCACTGTTAGCAGTGGTGATTCCTTGGGTGGAAGGACTTTCTGCAGTGTGCCTTGTGATCCTCCACATCCAGTATGCTTGCCCTTGCTGAACCAGAGCAGCCAGAAAGAGGGCTAACCTGGTAATACCAGTGTGGCCGTTTCACTGTTTATAATAGTGTTTACCAAATTTCTACCCCCCCACCCTGTCTTGAATTTAGGCTTCCAACAACTCAGAGATTGACTGCAGTAAGTTCCACAGTAGCAATATCTGCCCTGCCAGCTATGACCCCCTGTGTGGATCCGATGGCAAAACTTATGGAAACCAGTGCCAGTACTGCAACGCCTTCACGTAAGTGTAGAGCTCACCACACAGCTGTGAAACCAGAGGAGCTGGAGCACACACTCAGTTGTGGCAGCTGGTGTGGAAGCCCCACAGCTCCTATTAGCCCCTTGGTAAATCCACCCCTGCACCACATTGCTCTCTTGGTGCTCACTCCTCTATCACCCCCCTAGGCACTGCAGATCTTAAGCCTGAGTGAGTCTTCTCCTTCCCTTGCAATTAAATCTAGATCCCCATTTGCAGGCTCATAGCATTGCTGACTCCCTCCCTGCCACAGTGATTTAAACTGTGACTGTAGGAGGTGTGCAAAATTATGGGGTTTGTCCCAAATCTCTTTAACACAAGAAAGTGTGTAACCTGGGGAGTCAGGGAAGAGATGAAACATTAAGTGGAATATTTTATAACTTGGAGAGCACGAGAGCTTTGGCTTATTAGGGTACACTGGCATCCGTGTCTGTAATTTTCTTCTCCCTCTTTCCCTTCAGGAGGAGCCGGGGAACTCTGTCACTCAGTCACCGTGGCCACTGCTGAACTCTGGAGCCGTGTTCTTCTCCCTGATTTCTCCCTTACGAATCCTGCAATCAGATATGCCCTTCCCTGCTCCCTCAGCTGTCGGTCTCTGCTTTGATTGATCAATAAATTAAATGCAGCCACTCTCATTGTCATGGACTGGGTTTCATTTTGATTTGTTTTTTTTTTCAGGGCAGGGGTCACAGTCTGCAGGCTTATAGGTACTTACCTTTCAGGCAGGAGAAGTTGCGAAACCATGATAAAGAGCAAAGCTAACACCCATCACACACTAGCCCAAGCCCTCATGAGACTACGTCACTCCATACCAAACCATTAGAAGAGAAACCAAGCTGCTATAAAATACTTTCAATCTCCTAATTCTGGTATCTTATAGGCTGTAAATGCATTTGACTTTGTAGCAGCACTGAGTCTTGGAGGGACTGGTCCTCTTAAGGTCAATGGCATGGGAGGATGGTCCTGGAGAAGTGCAAAAGAGAGAGGTAGCCATGGTCAGCCCTACCTAGTCACACCTGGGCAAGGGGCAGGTCTAGCAGTGCATTATAAAAGGGAGGCTCATGGCAAAGGGAGGAGGCTATCTCATAGGGAAGAAAATTAGGAACTGCTGCTTCCTTGATGGGTGTGTCCATCAAGAGTGTGTTGATCAGCACAAGATTGCAGCAAGCTATGCAAGGCTGTAATGAGCCTAATGAGAACCCCAGAAGAAATTAGACTGGGTTCAGGCTTTCAGCTTCTTGGCAAAGTGATCTGAAAAGTTGTACTTGGAGTATTTGAGGCAGATGTAGGACAAGAGACCCTTCAGGAAGGACAGGATTTCCAAACCCAGGATAGAAGAAACAGAAGATGTGATGGTAGTTCCAAGATGCTTTCTGTCTTGGGATGGAAGGTGTAGAGATAACATCTTTGTGGGAACCTAAAGAGTGCACTGGAGGAGCAATGATATCTATGAATGTTCATGATGATGTGCCATGTTTCTGGGTGAGTCAAGTAGTTAAAATGCAAGCAGCACAGGTAAAATTCCCAAGTGCCGTGGCTCACAGAATCCCTTCCTCTTTCTTTCTCCACCTGCCATTTTCTTGTCATGTAGCAAGGCTATCTGCTGATAAAGCCGATAGTTGCAGTAAAATCTGTGCCTTGCAAGCCTTTTTTTTTTGGGTCTTGTTTCCTTAAGTAGATAACTGCTTGATCAGAAATTTTGCAGGTGCTTCTCAACAGAGTAAGAGGCTTCTCTTTCCCCCTTGTACTAGCACAGAGCAGTGCTCTGTCCTAGGAAGAGGGATGAACTTCTTATTTTCAGGATTTCTTCTGTTAGTACAGGCAATAAAATCACATTGTGCCTTTGTGCCTGCTCTTAAGAAAAGACAAATTGGAGAGTCATGAGAGTCCTTACTACTATCTGCTAACGTGTGTGTGAAGAATAGTCTGAGTGAATAGTAGCTGTGAACAAAGACCTGTCAGCACAAGGCAGACTTCAGCTATAATTTCTTCTTGGCCAGCAGGTTCATATAGCAGCTACAGGCTAGCGAAGTTTTGGTTAGAGCAGGATATTTGTCTTCAACAGCAAGATTCTATGGTGAACCCCCCTCTGGAGTGGTAGTTTCTGCCTGAGGAAACCAGACATTTGTTAGTAGCTTTGAAGGCTTTAGAAAAGTCTAAAGAAGATCTCATCACCTACAGGATGAATGGTAAATACTGGATTTATGGCTGTTTCCTAGATGCCTTATGAATTTTCTAAGCAAGAACACTTTATAAGATGGAAAGATTTGTACCACACAAGACTAAAGACTGACCCAGCACAGGTAAGTACTTGGCTTGACACCAGCAAGACTGTCCAACTACACCCCTTAGACTGTCAAGCAAGGTTTAGGTGCCCTTCTTCTGTCCCTGAATTTCAAAGACGCCAGAGGAACAGAAAGATTTTCTTGCCTATGCCAGCAAGGGGCCTGTTTCAGATGTTATAGAGAAATGGAAAGGGGTAATAACAGTAATCACCCAGTTGGTAATTTAGTCTCTTCCTCTCCTCAGACTGGAAGGGATTGGTCCCTGCAGTATGTTTGCTAAGGCTTCAGCCAGTCAGCTGTGCTGCAGCAGCCGACACGTTTGGGTAGATAAAGGACCGAGGCATTAGGCTGTGGTCGTGAGCAGTGACGTATGAAACTAGAAAAGGCAAACAAGCAGTGCTGCAGAGTGGCAGAACTAAGCGTGGCTTTGAGCGGCGCTGCGGCTGACTGACTTGATAACTAAATTATACGAGAGGCCGTGTTGTGAGCTCACCCTTAATAGACATCTGAGAATTCACCTGTCACTCACAGCTTCTCTGTTGTGTGGATTGTAAGACGTCTAGCAAGCTGCAAACGAATGCTTCCCCAGATGTAGGGCATTCATAACATTACTCTCCTGCAGAAGCTCTCTCCGTTGCTGGCTGACTATGTTAGTATCATCTTTCCTCGGCTGCTAGACAAACGTACAAAATTGAATTTATTATTTTTGATCTTTTTTTGCTCCTGTGTCAGATTTGGTTGGAACTAGCTGCAGAATCCAAATTTGCTGAGGGAACTAATAAACAGCTATATCTATACACATTGCTCTCCTAAGCCTTGTCTCCTTAGAAAAGCATACTAAAATTTTATGCTTATTCTTATCTGTACAGGTATTTCACAAACAGTGCAGCTGAACACTAATCCTTGCACAGGCTCAGCTGGAAATAGAGCTCAGGCTTCCCAGTTCCTCATCAAATTCCCTTCATTGCCAGTTGCTGTGGGAGCAAAACCCTAACATATGCTTGTGAGTAGAAAAAAAAAAAAAAAAAAAAAAAAAAAAAAAAAAAAAAGAGAAATAAAGAAAAGGGAAAATATTGACAGCTAGAGTTTAGATAGTTCAGGGAGGAGTCAGCAAGTCCTATCTGGGACTGTGCACACAGCTATGGGAGCATGTCACATTGGAGAGCTTCACCACCCCAACTCAACAAATTTAGATCCATCCTCAAAAATAGCCAGGGAACAACGTATAATTGCTTTCACAGACAACATATTCTCATGCTGTGATTTATTTCGTAACGTCTAGTGAGTGTCATCACGCCGTGCTCAAAGCCTTGGAGCTGGCATTCAGCGAGGGCCCAGAGAATGAAAATTACCAGCTTCCCTGATGAATCACCGCTTTGAAAATTCACCCTTGTGAGAATCNAAAAAAAAAAAAAAAAGGCAAGGGAAAAAAAAAAAAAAGCTATTACAAGCCTGTCTATCATTCATATAATTAGCCCTTTTCTAGGTTTGATGTGGACAGGGCAGCATTCCTAAAGCACCATAAACATGGCCAGGACCAATAATGGCTTTAGAAGTGAAGTGGAGAAGTTCTCACAATTAAGGTGGAGAATGAGGGCAGCTACAGACGGGTATATAAATACAGAGAAAGGCAGGTCTGTGTGCTCACTGTGGGTTCCGGTGTGGAGACAACACCTCCCTCAGATCGCTTGGCTTGGACTAAAGACCTACCTGCAGCATGAAGGCAACAGGTGCCTTAGTGCTTCTCAGCCTACTGCTGCTCTCTTTCTTCTCAGGTAAGTGATCTTTTCCCTAGCCTAGGCAAAAAAATAAAAACCAAAACCAAACCTTTCCTGACGACAGCAAACTTTGGAGAGCCTTGATCACCAGATGACAGGCTTGAAGATAAAGCTGAGCAAGTAGGAAATATCTGCGGGACTTGCTCACTTGTATGACATATTTCTGCTCCTCGTGTGCCTCCGCAGTGCATACTGCAGCAGAGGTGTCACTGGGAGACAGAGCGAGCAAATACTAAGTGGTTCTTGCAGTGAATGTACCAAAGTGCAGTGTAATTACGAATATTTGGTTCAAATGTTCACTGGAGAGTTTTGCTGAACCAGTTAGAGAAGAAACTCATTCACCTCAGGGTCATCAGCTCTTGTTTTGATCCTAAGCATCTTGGTATTGGTGTTTTCCTTGGAGATGTGGAAACGTAATTAGATGAAAGGTTCGGCTTTCATTTATGTTGCAGAGAAAAGCTTGAAAATTAAATTTGAATGTCCTCAAGGAGTCAGAACAAAGAGGGCAAATTAAAAGGATCCAGCATTTATTTATCTGGAGATTCACACATCTCTCTGATCTGGGGAAGCTGAGTGATGGTTTTTGAACATGTAGGTCACATCAGTGTTATAGGTCGTTTGCATCCAGCTGACCCAGCTCTGTAAGGTTTGTGGTGACGGTTGTGGAAGAATGTGCGGAACAAGAATTATTTATACTTGTTTTTCTGTGAATAATTTGAATAAAGAATTCACTTGAGAAAATTGCAAGCTATGCATGGCAAAAAGAGGTGAATTACTTTGTACACATTATTCATTATGAAATATTCATCTGTCTCTAATTGAGTCTTAATTAGGACTGGGTTCCATCAGAGTGCTGAAGCTTCCTTCCAAGGCCAGGCAGAATAGCAGCAAACTCTGTGATCTCCTATAACATAAGCAGATGTCAAGAGACATCATCACAAAGCCTTCTGTAGATGCATGCAATATTTATTAAAACTATTTAATGAGCTATATTGTAAACAATATGCAGATAGCCATAACAGTGACTTTATGATTAAAGCAGCCTAGCCTAACCTGAGGATATGAGAAATACACCAGAACCAGGGATAAAACACCAAAGGGCAGAAACAGCAGAGTGGGTTGATGGGGTGATGGTCTAGCTGACAGTGGGTTGGGTGGGATTTCCAGTGTGTGGGGGTCCAAGTGTAGGGCAAGGCCCTTCCCATTTCCAGCCCAGGGTTCCTTCCTGCCCAGAGCCTACTGAACAGCTTCACAGCTGGCAGTGACCCCAGCAGGTACAGCCTCCCCTCCAAACCTCTGCTGCCTCATTGCTATGCAAGGTCCTGCATATTTATCACACAGTGTTGTGGCCCAGATTCTGCAGCTGCATTCAGTCTACCCCTGAGTGTCAGACTCCCCCTCAGAGATGTCACAGGTTTCCCCTTTCCTCTGACTCAACCTGCATGCCAGACTGCAGTCTTTGCAGTAAAGAAATATAAAGAGGATTGACTGATTAGCTTCAAGCCCAGAGCCTGTGGTTACAGAGGGTATTTTTGCACTCTTACTGACCAGCACTGCCTGTTCTGCTCTGTATCACTCCATGACGTCTCTTTGTATCTTGCCCAGGATGAACTTGTTGGGGAGAGCCTCTGGGCTGTGTTGTGCTGAGAATGGTTGTAAAGCTGACTGTGGGGTCACCTCCTCCCTGGTACACTCTTGTTAGCAGTACCAACCACTTCATTGTTCAGAGGTGCAGAAGCCTAAAAGTCTTGGAAGTCAATATAGCTTTAAAATCTCTGTCGAGCACAGCTCTGGATCTGATATGGCAGCTCTCTTCCCCTGGAGTGGCTGCCTTCCAGGAGACTGGGTTGTGTGTCTGAGGTGCAGTTAGCAGCTGAACAACAGATTACATGGCATTTGAGTAACATTTTTCAAAAAAGCAAAATACTGAAAAGCAATTGAGATAATGTATTTCCTGCCCCCTCCTCTGTCACATAGGATGATGGAGTAGGAAAAACCTTATGTATGTTCTACTGAGGTTTGCACAAAGGGCTGGTGACTTTAGTCCAGCTTTTATCAGGAAATAATGCTGACATTTAAAATCTTGGCTTCTTTTGTTTTTATTCCAGATGTAGCAGGTCAAGACATTGAAGAGGTTAGTGCAGCTGTTTCTGCTTACTGAATCTGCATTTTCTAGAGGAATGGTTTTGTAACCAGGATCTTGGTGCGTGGTAAACAGTTTTTAATGTCTTCTGGGAGAAGGTGGGTGCTTCCAAGAAGTCACAGCACTTTGAGGAGCTCACCGTTGTATAGGGGATGTTATGTGGGACCATATTAGCAGGTTAGAGCAGGAAAATGGATGATTTGTTTAGCAAATACTTCCCATGATTAGTCCTAGGGTGCTTGCACAGGGTTGTGTTGCTATGCAGCACCACTTTAGTCTGCTTTTCTCCACTGCCCGATCTTCTCATGAAGCAAATGAACTACTGAGAGCAGACTTTTATGCCCACCCCCAAACAAGGTTCATCATTGGGACTTATTCAGAGACAAAATGCCTGTATGTTTCTTGTACACCACTTTCAATTCCCCATAGACAATGATTTTCTCCTTCTTCCACTGGGAAGGCACAAAGCCCAGTGAGCACCAAGCTGAGGGCAGTTTTGCAAGATGCATGAGGCTATGCAGCTGTGAGCTAATGACGCCAAATGCCTGAAAGAGCATCAGTGCTGACTCTTCTCCTACATGTCTAGGCTAATCCACTCCTGTCTTTGGGAGATCAAGACTTCTCCCAGATGAATACATTTTCCTCCCTCAAACATGGGCCAAAAATTCCTCTGAAACACTGTTCCTGCTCATTTCTGACAGGGCTTTTTATTTCAGGGAACAGGCACTGTCATTGCTGCTGCTTTAGTCCTCTTGTCAGAAAAAGCATTAGATTATTGATCTTCTGCCCAATTTGGAAAGTGAAAGAGCATGCGAGGCCTGAATAGTTTGTTTGGGTTTTTTTGTTGTTTTTTTTTTTTTTTTTTTTTTTAATTCCTTTTGCAGATTTGCAGAGAGTTTATAAACAGAAGTGTGTACTGCACAAGGGAGTCCAACCCCCACTGCGGCACGGATGGCATCACATACGGAAACAAGTGTGCTTTCTGCAAGGCAGTGCTGTAAGTCAGAGCAGAGGGGGCTGAAATAACAGGGGCAGTTGGCTCTATTTCTGTATGCAACGATGTTCCTTGTGGAGGGGGAAGCCCTTCACCCAGGCTGCTCCTCTGGTATGGTTCAGCCCCTGAATTGTGCCAAGTGGAATTATTTCCTTCTTGGAAGGGAGCTGTTTGGATGCAAGTTAATTTTAATTTATTTCTAGGCTTTGCAGGCTGCTGGTTGCCATGCTGAGAGTCAGCACGGGGCCCGGGAGGCAATTGCATCCTGCCTGTACCTTCTGCACGCACTAAATTGATGCATATTTCCCACTATATGCCACAGGCTGCAACTCTCACTGCCCACACTTCTGGATACTGAGAAGTGTATGGAGGAATGTGGGAGCTGAGCAGTGCCAAATTATTCCTTAAAAGTCTGAATGGGCTTTGTGGAAGAAGACACAAAACCTCAAAAGGAAGAACCTGAGTTTCTCCTCCTGTCACGTTTTAAAGGAAATGCAACAGGAGCCAGCACTCCTGAACTGATGAGTGCTTGCAAAACATTGTTTTTTCTTTAGCAGTCCTTAACATTTGGTGCGCACTCAAGGCTGTCTTATCCTAGGGGAAATCAGAAATGAGCAAAGAGAGGAGAAGATGGCTTCATGTTCCCTGTGAGGCATGCTGGCTTGTGTCAGGGAAATGGTTCTGTTTGGATGGATAAGCCCCTTGTCCCACACTGCACTGTCTGTCATACACTGCTTTGTTTAAGTCTGATTTGCTCATTTTACAGGAGAAGTGGAGGGAAAATAAGGTTGAAGCACCTGGGGAAATGCTGAGTGCTCCCTGGCACCGAGCAGCAGCAGCTGAACCCACCCCAGCAGTGGTCACAGATGCCTGTTCACGGACATGGGAGCAGGTCGCATTCATCTCCACCATCTCTGCTCAATAAAGCAAAACTCAGCACAACTCTTTGCCTGGATTCCTCTTTCCCCAATACCAGAAAAGTGCTTTGATACAGCTGCGCTAGAACCTAATGCATGGCTTCTCTATTACACCATCCTCCTCCTGGGGAAGTGAGGTGCTCCCTGTGGCAGAGCAGCGATTCCCATGGCTCTCATGGGCTGTGTTGTCCTGTCCCCAGCAGCCATAGCTCTTCCGTCCTGTCCTGCATGACAAATTGGCATATACTTGCAGGGCATGTGTGCCACATTGCCAAGCCATGCAACTGCTTGTGTACTTCTGCCCAGCTCTCCCCATGCCAGGGGGGTGGGTGACAGCGGGCACCTTTATTCTTTACCCAGCCTCCGTATACATGTTCCTTCCTCTCTTGGAGGTTATTGTGGGAGGGTGACAGGAGAGCTGGTGAACAGCGTGACTGCATATGCCTCATCTCCTTTGGAAACCAGAGACAAACAAGCTGAGGCTAGGGAATATTGCTCCATTTAAGCCTACAACAAGAAGATGGCAGGTGGAAGCTGGTTTTAGGCAGAAGCTGTAAGGCTCTTCTTTCCAAATTGGTCTCTTTCTTCTTCCTTCTAAGAGAACGCTTTGTCTTGAAAACTGTGAACTCACCAGCATTAGTTTCCTGCTGCCAAGTGATTTCTCATGCTAATAAAATTATATTTAGAAGAGCACCAGATTGTATAAAGTGTCAATAATTTTTTTTTAAAATTCCCTGGAGGAGAGGAGCCGTGGGCTTCTGCTCCCCAAGTCAAGGACAAACTCTGCCTGAATCATATACAGACCTCGATTTTTATAAGCACAAGTATTTGTGTTTATTTACAGTTTTTAAAGCATATAGATTCTCTTCCTTCCTTTATGTTTCACACTGCTATCCTTTCTCTTCTTGGTGCTGACTGGAAAATCCTTCTTTGTTCAGGCATGAGCAAATGAATTCTCCAGTCTCTCCCCATTCACTGTGCAAAATTCACACAGGGAAATACTTGTGGCATCCTCTTGTTAAAACTTTGGCAGCAGATCAATGGGACACCAGCTCCTTTATGTTAAACACTTAACTTTCAAAGGGAGCTTTAGATTTTATCATGAGCCTCAGGAGTCAACATATTTTGCAAGCACCTAAATGCTGAGCATCTGAGCCTCTGGATCTTGTTTGGAAGAGCCTTGTTTGCCTACCGTGCCACAATCCATGCTTTGAACTCAACCGGGGCACAATGCCTAAAAAGAGAGGCCTTAACAAAGCTCTCAGCACACCCTATGCTGGCTTCTCTTCTGATAATTCACATTTGCCATGCCAGTTCTGGCAAATCCTTTGTCATTTGGTAACTTTACAAGCAAGGTGACATCAGCAGCTAGCCAGTGAACCACATAGGCAAAACCCTGTCTTGGCTGGTTTGGAGATTCTCTTGGATCAGCTGTCTTTGATCCTGGTATTTTTCCCATCCCAGCCTACTGTATTCTTGCAAAATCTGCCACCTCTTCTTGGAAGCAGACTAACCCTCTCTTGTGTTCCAGGTTGTACAGCCAGGGAAAGCAAACTTGTTTGGTTTCAAATTCAAATGTTAGTTTAGTAAATTCCACAGTAAGACAGCCAGAACATGGGCAGGACTGAGATGAGCGAGAAGCACATGGACAAATGGTCACAGAAAATATGTTGGAAAAGGAGGAAGACCTTCCTCATCAATCTTCTTGTTTGGAGCAGGGTGGCCTCCTGTCCTCTCTTACCTGAGATTTCCTGTGATAAGCCTATTACATTGCATGGCTCTGAACTAGCACCATGTTCACAGTACAGGACCAAAAATTTTTAAGATGGGGTGTGGGACATCTTTACACCTGAGATGGTCCTCAGTGACTCAAAAAATCTCACAGCATGTTCTTGTATCTAGTTTTTTGGGGTTTGTTCTTGGTTTTGTTTTGTTGTTTGTTTTTTTTTTTTTAAATCTGGAGACTGACGTAATAAGGACAGATCACAAGACAGCAGAAACTGTATGAGTTCCCTATCTGAAAGCCATCCTGGATTTTGCTATTTTAGTGCAAACAGCAAACAAAAACACCTCTGTACCACTACAGATCCAACTACCTTTTCCTCCTGTGCCGGGAAAGTGGAGACTGGGACTCCTCTCCTTCGAGGAAATTATTTCCCCTGCTCAGGTGAAGTTCCCAGACCTTCGTCCCCAGGAGAGGCCATGTGATGCAGCACCAGGTCCAGCTCCTGCTGTGGTCAGGCTTTCTGGCTGGGTGGGCACATGGCTCTGGTTAACCACCATGGCAGTGATGCTTTGCTGGTGCCAGCTCTGTTTGCTCTTGGTTTCAGAGTGCTGTGCTGACCTTCACAACTGGGCTGAGGGATGCCAGGGACAGGGTAGGAGCACAGCAGTGGCCACAGACTGTCCAGCTTGAACTCCCATCTGTGTCTGTCTGTCTTTCTGGGCATGAATCAAACCAGAAACTTCCAGCCACTATTTTTCCTTTGATTTTTTCCTCTGTTTTTTAAGTTGTGTTGGATTTGGGGGATTTTAAAAAAAAATTTTTTTTTGACAGCTTTGAAAGGTGAGTCATGATACATTTGAGATCTCTTTCATTAGATAACACAAGGATCTTCACACCTTTTTCTTTCCCTGGGAAGGAAGGAACAGAGGGTGGGGGGAGCTGCCCCAGCACCTCAGCTACTGCCAAGACCTGCCCCTTCCAACAGAATGAGGATCCTATGCTCTCTGCATCTCATTCAGTCTCCTCTAGCAGTTGAAATAATGGAAGAATTAAAACTGTGCATGGTTGCTCTTACTGAAAGGAAGCCATTGCTCATAGCTGAGCACTCTCCCATGACCAGGCTATGCACATGGCAGAGGGGAAGGATGTATTTCCATCTCATGGCTTCTCTCTGCTGGTGATGCAGTTGATACATTATTGTGTCCAGGCTCTTGGCACAACTGACTTACGTGCTCCACCACTTCCTCCTCCTCCCCCAGCACAGGTACGTGTCACTGTCGCAACTCATTTGAATCCTTTGTCCTACTTTTTTCCCTTGACATTCACAGCATTTGACAAGGCTTTTCTAGCTGCCATAGGATGATCCTAGGGTGGTGGTGCTAACTTCAAGCTTCTCCCAGCTCAACTTGGAAGGAAGCTCTGGACTTGGTTATCATACCAGTTCACTCTCTTTTCCCCAAGAGAAGGTAGGCTGGGTCATGTTGGAAGCAGTTTTGGTCCAACCTCTTGCCCAAAGCAGGGTCACTTTTGAGCTCCTATCAGGTTTCTCAGGGTTTTATCCAGTCTAGCATTGAAAACTTCCACGGGTGGAGCATGTGCAGTCTCCTTGGGCTACACCTGCCTCAAAGTCTGACTGTCATCATGGTAAAGACATTTTTTCCTTGTATTCAGTTTCAACCACTTCTCTTTCAAATGTCTCATCTCCAAGCCATGCACCACTGTGAGCAATCTGCCTCTGTCTGCTACATAACCTGCTTGTTAACTGGCAGGTTGCTTTTACATCCTCCTGACGCCGTCTTCTCACCAGGCTGAACAAGTCTACCTCCATCCATCCCTTATTGAAGAGCATATGCTCAGACCACCAGCTCTCTTGGTGACTCTTCACTGAACTTTCTCCACTTTTTTTGTGTTTTTCCTGTATTGGGGCAGGGCCTAAAACTAAGGCTGAGCTATGGGGATAAGGCAAAGCATTGTTCAAGCAGTAGGTGGCAGAAATGTAGGAGTGTGCAGGGAACTGAAAGATAGTGACAGCTGCAGGGAACAGCAGGAGGGTGTCATTATGGATTGGGTCCTTTAAGGATTAGAGAGCAGCTGAGCCTGCACTGGGGTAAAATGGCTCCCAGATGCAGGGAATCAGTCAGCAACTCTCCCCATCCCCATTACAGCTGAAAGACTTAAATAGGGGCCCGGGGGAGGCAAGTAGCATTTGGCTACTTTTACTGACTCCAGAGCAAAGTGAAGATGAGGTTTGTTTTTTTGTGTGTGTGGTGTGGGTGTTTGCTTGGATTTTTGAGGTTGCTTTGTGGTTGGGTGGGGGGTTTCTGGTTGGTGGGGTTTTTTTTTGTGGGGTTGGTTTTTTGGTTTGGTTTTTTTTGTTTGTTTGTTTTTTGTGGTTTTTTTTTTACCCTCCTTCCCTGAAATAAGCAGTGTGGTTTGGGAGCTTCTCATAGGAGTAGCTGCAGTAATTGTGGCTGGTGCTGATGTCATACAAGGATGCTCTAAAAACACCAGGGAAGCTTTAAAAACTGCCTGTGGAGAAAAGGCATCACCACAATTGGTAAAGGGAGAGTGGGAGAGAAATAAGAGATGTCCTTATAGAAAGGAAGGTACATCACAAATAGTGGCTTGTTTGAATTTTTCAGTGATATAGGTGCTTCAAGGCACCTCTTTGGGTTTGCCACCCATGGGGCAGTGAGGATTCAAAAGCTTCAACAGAGTCGACTCCTCGGATCTCTGTAGGGAGCAGGGCTTTGGTAGAGCTGGGACTTGAAAGATAAGGTTAAAACAGGCACTTTGCTGGGATACCCTGACCAGCCTGAGGCTGGTCCAAACAGCAGATTCAGTGCTTGTGGCAGGATAAGCCTAGTACCCAGCCTGTGCTACAAAGGTGTCTGCAGGATGTGTGCAAGCGGTGGTGCTGTGTAATGTTGTGCTTCTCTCTCTGAGCTAAAATTGCTCAATTAATTGGGAGGGAACAGAAATGGCAGCATTGTGGCATGGGCTGTCTGTGACACTTCTGGCCTTCTTCCCAAAGGATGCCGTGACTTTCTTTGGGCGGGTGATTTTGTGGAGTCACCTGTGACAGAGCCATCAGCTGCTGAGGCTCTGCCCTGTAAATGTATCCCCTGCCACCCTCCCTTCCCAGACGTTCCCTCTACCTGATTCAGTCACAAGCGGAGAGCGGGAGCTCTGGCTTTGATGATGGCTCATTAAAAAGGAGGGGCTGCAGAAGGTGACCTGCGTTTCTCCGATGCCCCACGCAGGACAGTGTTGCCCAAGGAGGGTCTCTCTGCCCCCGGGAACGGGCCAGGGGCAGGCGTCGCTGCTGGGCTGCCGGTTCCCGGGCATTGAGCTCCCTCTTGTGACCGTCGGGCGTAGGGACGGGGAGGCACCGGCTCCGCTGCTGCCGCCACCAGGCTGTAAGGGATACCCTGATGTGGCTGGAGTGCCTTTTTTTTTAGGTGAGGGACCCTAGTGCCCTCTTTCTGCCAGCCTTTGCGGGCAACTCGGCTCTGAACAAACGAGGAGAAAAAAAAGAAGCCTTCTCGCGGTCCTGCTGCTCTGCCGAGGCATAACCCTGCCACACAGCGGGTTTTTGCCTGCTCTGAGAGGTGTCTGAAGTAGAGCTGTACATGAACAAAGTCATTCACCCTTGCAGGTTCAGAAGTATCTTGGACTGCAGCATCCATCTTCTCGGGATGGATGTCTCCCTTTGTGCTGCAATGAGTGTCACTGACAGTTTGGGACAGGCAGGACAGGAAGGTGCTGGTACTGAGACCTGTCCAAGTAAATTGTTTCTGTTTGACTTGTGCCTTGGATCTCCTTCCTAGTAGTCATTGTCTCTCTCCCTTGAGACCACTGTTGAGCCAGGGTGCTCTGAAAGAGTTTCTTGTCGAGCTCATCACCTCTCATCAAAGAGTTCAGACACAGGGCACAGCCTCAGTACGTCTCCTTGCTATGACAGGATGAAGCTAGTTGTGATCAATGGCATCCTTTGCTTAAGACTAGTTGGGCTGTTATCTCCTCCAGGGCATTGCTCACCTATCCTGTGGACACTGGAAGAAGTTTGGGAGGCAGAAAAATAGAAACAGGTTGCCCAGAGAGGTGGTAGAATCCCCATCTCTGCAAACATTCAAGATCGGGCTGGATGGGGCTCTGAGTAATTTGATCTTGTTGAAGATGTCACTCCTCACTACTGGGGAGTTGGACTGGCTGACCTTTAAAAGTCCCTTCTAACCCCAAAAAATCTGTGATTTTATGAAATGCAGCTGATGTCAGCTGGGTTTTGCACCTCTGGGATGTGGGGAGAGCTTTTCAGTAATGCTGTTGCTGTATGAAATCTATTGAAGTTCATCATCGGTGCTGGGACTCCAGGTGTGACACACTTGCAATGATTTTCATTTTGCACAGATGAAGCTTGGGTTGTCTCTGTGAAGTTCTTCCCCTCTGCTAATGCTGTAACAAAGGAGAAAGTCATTGCCTACCCTTTTATCTAAGCAGCTATGATATGGCACAACCGCTCAGCTAGTGCAAGCCCCCTCTACCCTAACAGGGTTTTGGAGAACCTTCCACTGCTGAGGGTTTACTGTTGTGTCTTGGTGGCCTGTCCAAGTCTTACTAGTCCTCTGGAACAGTCCAGCCCTTGGAATTGCTAAAGCTCCTCCTGCTGTGAGCGAATTGCAGAGCGATGGTGGGGAGAGAGTGCAGTACCGAGGACGGCCACTGGAGGCTGCCACAGACCGGGTGGTTTTGTCAGTGCTACTTGCTCCGCTTGGCGGCTGAGTCCCCTTGGTGCGCTTCAGCTCTGGGTGCTTCTGCCACCAGGCTTCGATTCATTGCTATGTTTGTAGTTTACTGGTAAAGCCCCAGCTCCTGGAGTGCAGTGATTAGGAGAGACCTAAACGTCTAACTTCCTTAAATAAACAAATATTTTTTTAAGCTTCTGTAATATGATGATCATTCAAATGATGATTCAAGAAGGCTGAAGAAAAAAACCAAAACAACTCGCTTGAAAAAAATCAGCATTAAGTTGCGTTACAGGGGATAAACGTTTCCAGTGGACTAAATCTCGGGTCGTATTTGATTTGTGGCTCTGATTAGCCCTGGGTAATGTCATGCAAACATTCCCTTGGCAGATCTGTAAGCCTGGCAGATGCAGTAGGTGCTGAGACTATGATGATAAGGGCTCTGATAACAGCCCTTCTTCCTGCCTCTACAGGGCTCCACTCCTTCAGCGGTTCGAGGTGTAGTCATGCTGCAGCCCTCCTGTTGGCATCAGCCCTCCCTCGGGAGACAGCTCTCCGCCCTGGCAAGGAGCTTAGGGGTCTGTGATGTAACAGGTGCTACATCAGCTTTTTGGATGGTGGCAGACTCCCCACAAATTAAAACAGGGGCTTTTGCTGGTTCACGTGCTTATTGTTTGATCAAAATCTGCCACCCCCACTAGCATGCTGAGAGGGGAAGAAACTACTCACAGTCTAGTTTGGAAACCTGGTAGCAGGCAATAAATAGTGATCTCAGGCCAGTGAGAGATGGTAGCTCCTGCTACTCCTGTTTGAGATGGGACTTTGTCCCTGGATCTGTGTTGAGATATCGAATCACTGGTAGTAGGAACGGTTAGTACTTGGCAGTACTGCAGACCAGGAGCTTTGCAGCCCTTGTCGGCAGGCTGCAAGGGACGCTGAGGTGACCCTGCCGTGTACTAGTCACTGTGACCTCAGGACTGGTGTTTGCAATGCCAGAGTTTTACTGTTGACTTCACAGTAACAATAGCTGCATCCAGCAGGTTTCTTAAACTGAGGCTTTGCTGCAGGACCCTGCAGCAACCACTGCAGAATTTCCCTGGAAGGGAAACAGCATCACAGCTGGGATGGCTCTTGGGGAGCTGTGCTGCTGTCGCAAAAGGAATGACAGGGTGGGATGAGGGTGGCAGAGAGCCCCTACAGCAAAGAAAATAATGGTTAATGTTCTGTCACATACAGCCTATGTCTTGCTGCTTAATTGGATTTTTATTGTGATTTCGTGGGACAAGATATTATAGAGGAACTATTAATAAATCATTAAATAATCAATACATTTCCCTTTCTGGAAAATGGAAGTCAACATAGGACAAATATAAAGAAGAACATAAGGAGCAGGTAAAGCCACGGGGGGAGCTATTTATGTGGGTGTGCAGGCAGCACTTGAGGTGGAAATGCTGTTTTATCAGCTAAACCTGGAGGGTAAAGCACCTGCACAGCTGCAGATATTCTATATGTTACAGAAAATGTGGCAGTCAGATCTATCACCTAAACAGGTTGGAGAACGCTGATACTTCTATAAAGTTAAATTCAGCGAGCCGAGTCTCCCGACAGTGAAGGTTCTCTGAGCCGACCTGTACGCAGTTCAAACATTTAGCTTTGACCAGTCAAATCTCAGCTTCCCTTGAAAGCAGATCGGTGCTGTTGAGACTGGAAGGATGACAAAGTGTAATTAGATAACAGCCTTAACCCTTGCTCTTAGCAAATGAATAGTCCTCGGTGATGGTACTTTGTTAATGAATGAAGTGAAAAGCATCTCAGCATCCCTGCTGTGCCATGGCCCTGTCTCTGCCTCGTTGCTACTGGGAAGGTGATGGAAATGAGCGGACCACGGAGGATTCTTGCTTAAAGAGAAAATGCGTGGTTTAGGAACAGTGTTTTGGTCTATGGGAGGATAGCTGCGATAGAGGAGCAGCCTCGTGGTAAATAAAGCGCTGTGCCAGCAAGAGGAAAGCTGAGCTTCTGGGGGCAGAGGCCCTCTGTGCCCTCACAGGCTGTGGTGACCCTAAAGTATTTCTGGACTTTCCGTGTTGTAGATGAAGGTGAGTGGCTGCCCCACTGCAGCAATGAGACTGGGAATCAAAACGAGAAGCCTTTCTGAAGACCAGCCTTAAAGTTTTGTGGCTGTGGCCCTTCTAGCAATATATGCAACTCTCAGACACTAGACAGGGATGAAAGCAAACATGATGCTTGTGGGGAGATGGATGTCCACAGCAATTTGCTGTAGGACCTGACTCTGGGTATGGACCTCTCTCCCTGGCTGACTGCATCCCTGCAGCAAGACGTAGGACAGCACGGACCAGTGGATACTCCTCCAGCCTTGTTCTGTTGCTTTCAGTGCAAATCTGTGGTGTCTTGGGAGAGCCTGGTTGTGCCTCTTTCACTGTGACTTAGCAATGGGAGAAACAGCACTGATCTATTAGCCAAGGAACCATTTGGGCAAATAGACTTGGTGTTGAGCCCTTGTAGGTCTCCAGTGACTGAACACCCTATCCAGGGCTGTGTCTCCTAGGTAAGATGAGGTCACTCTGTGCTGCCTCTGTAAAGCCAGTGCAATCCAAGCCATTGCATGTTGGCTCTCGCAGAAGTTTTAACTCCAAAACTCCTGTCTGGCTTCCATCCCAGCCTATAGCACATTGCTGCAGTGCTTGTCCCACACCCAGCTCAAGGCTCAGCTCTCTGGAAAAGCAAGGCAGAAGGGGGATGTAAAGCTTAACCAGTTCTTGTGAAGGAGCACCTAGTGCTCAAAACTCTGCCCCTAAGTCTCCATTTTCTGTGCTTGCTGCCTAAGTAGTGCTGTTGCTGGTCTCGGTCTTGATTCATGTTTCTTTGGAGGTAGTACTATGACTCTCTTCATAGTTCCTGGAATTGTGCCCTCAACTTGACTGAGTCATACTCTGTGAATCTGTAATTACCTGTTGCTTACATATCCATTAAGGGATTTTTTACATGTTAATCTCACAGAAGTACTGCTCCCCTTGATGTTTTCATCTTGCTGGCTGCCCATAACCTCTCCATGCAGCGTGCTGGGTTCACTGTAGGGTGAGCAGATGCAGACAGGCATTTCTTTCCACGAGTCTCTCCCTAACTCACCCTTATCTCTGCCCCCAGATGTGCAGTCGGGCTCCCAGCACTCAGCTGAGACTTCTGGACCAGAACTAAGCCACAGGGCTCCTGGCACAGATGCTTTGGTATCTTTTCATGCATCGGAGAGTGACGAATGGCTCTGCATTGGTGATGTAAGTTTAACTGGACAACTATTTTACAGCACCTCCAAGTTTAAAACCAGACACTGTCATACACCTTANAATTTGTTATTGAAACAATGGATTAAAAAAAAATATTCACTTTGTTACTTAAATTATTTAAAATTAGGATTAATTGAAAATAGAAATGGATATCCAATGCAATATTTTCACTCTGTTTGTAGAAGTCAGGATTTGCAATGTTTTGCCTGTTTCCTTCCAGCTGCAGCTATCTGTTAAATTCAAAATGAAGTAGTTTAATAACTTCTGAGTAGTTTCTTCTCAACTGATTTATTACTTTTGGGGGTGGGGCTATAGCTCAGAGGGAATTACAAACCCACTGCTATCTAAGCTCAAAATCTNTCTGTTTGTAGAAGTCAGGATTTGCAATATTTTGCCTGTTTCCTTCCAGCTGCAGCTATCTGTTAAATTCAAAATGAAGTAGTTTAATAACTTCTGAGTAGCTTGTTCTCAACTGATTTCTTACTTTTGGGGGTGGGGCTATAGCTCAGAGGGAATTGCAAACCCACTTCTATCTAAACTCAAAATCTTCCTTTCAATTGTGAGACACAAATTTAGTTTGTTAATTCGTTACCTTTTGTTATAGAAATAGGTTTTACAACATGCCTGTTATGAGTAGTCACATCTGTAAGGGACTAATCAGATTTTTTAAAAGCCCACCTCACTTTATCACTTTCATCTCTGGCATTTTAATACACTTAACTTCTCTGAAAATGTGGTTGTTTTGGGCCTGATTCAAGGAATATCCATCATTAGGACAGGAGAGGGACCCCAAAGTCACACTGGCATCAGCTGCACTTTAAGCATCTGCTTGAAATTCTGTTCCTGCTCACCTACCAAACTGGTGCTTGCAGTTTTCTCTATTCAAATGTCATGTACTCATGTATGTCATGAAATGCGGACTGAATATAGAAAGCCAAGTAAGGGATCAGTAAGCTGTTCAAAAATACAATTCCAGAGCTGTCTAGGGTGTCTTAGAACGTTCTGCTAGAATTTGTTAAATTATTCACATTTATTCTTCCTGTGCCATTGTTTGCCCTTCTGGTACATCCCAAACTAGGGGGAAACACCTGAGGAATAAAGTTTGATGCTTACCAATGGGATTTTTGGCTTGTAACTCATCAATAACGTACCAAACACATTAAAGTGCTTGATTATTACAATCCCACAGCACAGGGCCTCCTGCAGAACGCTGAGTCCACTGTGCCAGTGAAGCACGAACCGAGAGGTGATTTACATCTACACTAAGAAACTTTTAGAAATGAAGAAAAAAACCTAAAGCATTGGAAAAAATAGCAAAGACAGGAAGGAGGTTTTTAACCACATTATTACTATGAGAACATGCTCAGAAGTGTAGCTCTGGATGTCAAGGCTGAGCTTGTTCAATGTGTTGATTCATCTGTGGACATTTTCCCTCCAATATGAAGCAATTTAAACAACTTCTCAGAGCTGCCTGTGACTCAGCCTCTCATGCCCAACTCTCTGTCTGTGGTCTGTGTTCAGGTAGAAGCACGGCACATCCAGCTCAAACTCCAGGGGCTGATTTTTGCATCAGGTAGAACAGAGTATTAGCTCAGATGAAGAGATGTAAATCCCAAGTGAGTATGAGGGTTGAGATGCTTGATTTGAACATTTATATTGAACTATGAGTTCTTGGGTGCTGTGATGCAGAGTTTGACTTGCCTTCCTTTTCAGAGCAGCATAAACAGTGAAGGCTCTCACTGTTAAATACTAAATGCTTTAACACTATAGGTGAACACAGTCACTAAAAATCTGATGCGGTAACTTTTGTGTTTTACTAATACCAAAGTAAAAAATTCCTGTAGTGCTGCAAGGGAAGGAGAAGACATCACTCAAACAGTGACTGTGCAGGTTTCACTCCAGGTTACCCAGTCCTCTTGCATGCAGGAGCTGTAGTGAGCCCTGGCCTCTGCCGTGGTGAAAATGCTGCTCTTTTCTGATATGTAAACACCTTGGGAATGGTGTTGTGTGTGTACAATCCCACCTAGACAGCTGAAAGGAAAAAAAAAAAAACCACCTCAACTTTAAATCAAGTGTTAATGATGCACTCTGCTGTGCCCATCACCCCACTCATGGTGGTAAGACAATTATGTAACTCGAGAACAAGCACCCTTTGATGTGTATGCTTTATTTCTTAACAGCAAATGAATTGATGGAAAAACTATTTGCTAGGGAAGATACAGGAATGAATAGTGTGGCATTGTGTGTGTCTGTGTGGCAAGGAAACATGCCAAGTTCTGCACAAGCTCCTGAGAACTAAATGAGCATCTGAGTGTTCAGAATATCAATGCAGCATCAAGGGATCTCCAGAGATGAGCAAACTTCATAAATAAGCATAAATAATGAAGCTCAGGGATGTAGGAGAAAATTCATCAATACAGAAATGGTTCCTTTTGAAACCCTTCATTATAGAACACCCTCGGAAAAGGGTTGAGGTGGAGACCTTCTGTAATTTTCAGGGATCAAAAAGGTAACAGCAGTGTGGGGGATCTGATGTGGGTAATGCAGCTGGTTTGGGAAGTACAGGTCTAAGATGGATGGTGTGGTCCAGCACACAAAGATAGGAGAATCAAATTTAGCACTGCAAACCATCACAGCCCTTTTTCACTGCTGTCTGGGAAAATCTAGCCCATCAAATTGCTCATCTCTTGCCATTCAGTTCTGCCAGACCTTGTGATTCTAAACTAAAACATATCCTGGTTAGTGAGGAGCCCTTTCAAAGGGCAGATGTCAGTACAGTACTCTGGTAACTTATGGCTGTCACAAGATACTGCTAATGTTGCTTACACAAGAAACTCCTAATATGTGAAAGGTGTACCTTGTCTTCTCCATGATACAGAAGTGCTTTTTGTCTTCTAGTTCTGTTTTTCTCTCCCTCACCATTTTCTTTTTCACTGAAATTTTTATCAGATTTCAGTGAAATTGGGGGCAGTGGTTGCACCTGCAACCACTGCTGTAATGTTGATAGCCAAATTCCAGGGGATTCCGCCCTCTTACACCTCTTCATTCAGCATTTCTTGTTTCAGGCACTTTAAGGACCCAGAACTGTGTGTTTCTTCACTCTCTGGAATGCAGTTTTTAACTTAGGGTTCATCTTATTGGTAGAAAGTATTCAGCACTTTTCACATCAGTCTTGGCTGCATCCTGAACAGACAGAGTGGAAAATTGTCTTAAACCCTTTGGCATCCACTTGCTGTCAGTTGAATGTCAAATCAGGAATAAAAATTGGCAACTAGCTGCAGACCTCACAGTCATGCAGCAGGATTTGTGGAGCTGAATTTGCAGTTCAGTTCTTGGCTTCAGCTGTCACTCCATGTAGCTTCAGTGAGCATTCATGCCATAGTGAGGCATTAGAGTTGTCAGATATCCAGAGCTTACAGAAATAACTTCATTTTAAAATGGACTGTCTCTTTTGGTATGAATAATCAGACAGAACAGCATACAAAATACTTGACATGTACTGGGCTCCCAGTACAGTCTCTGACACATGAAAATACTGGGAGTATTTCAGACTCCATTTAATGCTTCTCCACAGTTTTATAGAACTGTAAATTATGAGCTCTATAATTAAGGCACATGTTCCCTCTCTTTCATTATGCTTTAATTCAATTTCTTTTAACAAAGCTTGTGAAAACCATTGGTCAAATACTTTTCAGGGACCTCACTTTAATCTAAAAGAAAACTAAATGTTGAACAGGCAATAAGGCTTTAAACTTTCATAGCTATTTCCAAGACTTTCCACGCTTTGAAAACAGAAGTAGGTCAAAAAGGAGAAAGATAAAAATCATCAGAGGCATTTTCCTCTGAATTTATGAGCAACAAATGTATTATTTTGGAGCTAAGCAGAAAAGTAGCCCTTTATGCTCAAAGTTACACTGAATTCTGGTAGTTTGTCACAGGAGTCATGTAGTACAAAAACAAGAGCTGTGCTACTTTGGCCAAAATTCCACACAGCAGTGGCTAAAGGGGAGCCTTCAGGCTTGGCCACTGTGTATGCCCTGCTTATTTTCCTGAGCACCTGCAATTCCTGTACTAAGGATATCAGAACTTCCTATTCCCCTTAGCATCTGACTATGGACTTGTTTATGAAGTTAACTCCAGTTCAGCTTACAAAATACTGTAAAGGGGAGCACACATCTATTTCAGATCAGCAAATACTTTGAATTCTGGAAGGAAACTCCAGTATCACTGAAACAGAATAAAACTAAACAAAATTTAAAAAAATGAAATGTTCCTTGTGTAAAGCAAAATGAAGGCATATTGCAGAAAAACTTCTGCATGCCAGCCTTGAGGAAAAACATATAGGTATGTGTTTAAATACATTCCCTTGATCCTGCTGTCTCTCCTTATGAGAGACTTGAGGGAGCTGGATGTGTTCAGTTTGGAGAGGAGGAGATTAAGGGGTGACCTCATTCATATTTATAAATACATAAAGGGTGAGTGGCAAGAGGATGGGGTCAGGCTCTTGTTGGTGACGTCCAGTGACAGGACAAGGGGCAATGGGTGGAAGTTGAGGCGTAGAGGCTCTATGTAAACATATTTTCCACTGTGAGGATGATGGAACACTGGAACAGGCTGCTCAGGGGGCTTGTGGAGTCTCCCTCTGGAGACATTCAAGACCCACCTGAATGCATTCCTGTGTTTTTCTGGCATAGGTGACCCTGCTCTGGCAGGGCAGTTGGACTTGATGCATCTTCTTGCAAGGTCACTTCCAACTCAAAATTCTGTGCTCCTGTGAGTTTAAACTCCACAGGTGATTCTAGTACAATGCTCTGGCCTCTTTCAGTTGTTTAAATTGAGAAGTATTCTATATCAATATTGGTATATTGCCATATACCAGTCCAGTATCTGCTACTGCAGCCTTTCTAGGTAAAGGATGACCACTCTTAACTAGGGGATTATACCTGCACTGCATGCACGTGTGTGAGTTAACCTTCTAGTTCAGAAACCAGCTCTAGAAGACAAAACCTCAGAAACTCACCCTCCATCCCAAAGATTTTTTTATGCATCAGGTTTCTGGTTTACTAGTCTAAAACACAGCTTGGGTTGGCACTACACCACAAACAACAGTGGATAAGAAACACTATATTTTTTGACAAGCCACTGAGCCGGAGCCTAACGTGCACATCTTAACAGCTCATTTGTGTCTGCTGTCCTGACACGCTGACATTTGCTGTCAAGGTTCCATCCCGGGCAGCCAGGCGCTTCGCTATTCGACACCGCTGCCCTAATCCTCAGCGGCACGCACCATCCTCTTACTTAACTACTTAGGCAAGGTCAGCGTCTCTGGAATGCAAAGAAACACCCCCAAACCCCCTGAATTAAGATTATCCATGGTTTCTCTATCATGGAGACTTAACAATGAAGACAGCACAGGACACAAATTATGAAAAAAGGTATTTATTTATTTACACAACTGCTATAGTTCCTTAAGAACAATATATACCATTTTCCTTTGAAAGGGTCAGACTTCTTTCAAATACATGAACTGCATAATGCACAAGTGTTGGTAATGCCAAACAGCAGTCACATCACACTCCTATAGTGCAGGCATAAGCAGCGCAAGTAAATGATATTTTTAAGAACAGTATGGCTGAATGTTGTATTTAAACACAGTGTTTGCACTTTGACAAGATTTAGCTAGAAGAGAACAAGGGTTTTGATCATGCTTTGTTAGGAATTAGACTCTCCCATCTTAGGTTTAAACTTATGTGATGTAGGAGAATTTTTCAGGCAGACTGCTTTTCACTTCCCAAATAAGTGGGTTTCTCTCCTGCAAACTTCAATCCTTTGTTTTCCAGTAAACACTGCTTTATAGTACAAGTTCACATACTGGGGTAAATTTGCCACAGAGGTGGTACTTTCCCATCTTACTGTCTTGCACAAAGAAACACTGACATACTAATACATACCAAACTTATAGACAACTTGTAATTTATAGACTTAAATACTGGAATGGGAGAGGGGGGCTGTTTCTAAAGATGGAGGGAATAGAGGGCTTACACAATTCATACACTGCCAAGGATGGCTCCTTTCTCAACTTTTTTTGGTCTAAGAAAATTTTTTTTCTAGTTTTAGAATGGTTTTGGTCTTTAATGGTTATGGTTGTACTTCAGCAGCAAAGGAGAGGAAAGTATTTTAAGTAGTAACACCAGAATTGAATGCAAGAAAAAGTAACTGACTTGTTTCTCCCACTTTGAGCTTATTGCTGTGATATTTCAAAAACCCCACAACCAACCAACTGGAAGACCAAGTATAGCAGTCATTCTGGCATTGGATCCAGTGTCCAGCACTATTGTGTTCTAGCATAAAAGCAAGGAAAAGTCCAATGATCTTAGTTATGTTCCCTTCAATTCAGTGCCACACAATTTGATCAGCATTATTGTCCTTGCTTCTTTGAAAGATACCTGAAAGAACAAAGGGACAGCTGTTCACAAAGGCACAAATACAGCCAGCACCTTTCATAAACTCAGAGTATGAATCTGATTTCTTTTCTTACTGGCAATCCCCTTCTTGATAATCCAAAATTTGAAATGTGATCAATACTATGTAAGATTTAATTTTATTTCAATATTATTCAATTCCATGATAGATTTTCTTACAGTAATTCAAAGTCATATCTGTAGTAAGGCTCTACTAGGCTTTTTAAACAAAAGTGAGGAAGGAAATGCAAACACACTATATTCCAGGAAGCTAAAAATTATATCAGTTGGAAGGACAGCTAGTATATCCTTTAAGATAAAAAGGCCCATTAGATATGGCACTCCTTCAAGTAAATTCAAGACTTTAATGAGTAGTCATCTAACATAACCTAAAATCGGCCCTCCAAAAGCTGCTGTAGAGACCGAGTTACTCCAAAATGCTTGTTTCCTCATCTCGCAGCTCTCTTACTGCTACAGCTGGAGCAATGTGGCTATGTGGTGACACTGAAGTCTTTGGAAATGCTCCAGGAAAAAAAAAAAAAAAACTAACCAATTTAACTGACAGTGTGAAAGAGCCAGTGAACTTCACTGCTTTTAAGATTTAACATTTGACTTTCTGTTCTAATCAGAAACTAGAAAGAAAAAAACTGCATCACGTTTGCAAGCTGTTCTTTCATGCAATCAATGTTTTTCAAACAGCATATTGCACACTTTTTTTTTCACATGTATTGAAACTTCAGGCTGTTGCATAAAAACATGAAGAAGGATTCTACACAAACACTTCATCTAATCATTCTCTGGCAAGAATTAGGGTGGTAAATGGTGCCCTAAGCATTGGGAAAACTCTCGTTTGTAACTACAGCAGTTTACATATCAGAGATGAGTGCTGAATACCACATCATCTGAGTATAGCACCTGAGAACCACACTGTAACACCTCAAATTTCTGAAGTAACTGCCCCAAAAGCTGCCTTGTAACAAAGGATTTGAGATCTGAACTGAGGACAGCATAACTGTCTAAGAGTGGAGGGGAAAAAAAAAGATTTCCAGGGGCCAGGTCCCTTCAAACATTCTTGCCCATTAGGAAGCATAATTGCTTCACTGAAATCAACTGACAGTCCTATATACTGAAGAAGTATAGAGGGGAGGAAAAAAAGTCCATTCTGCCAAAATCTTATTTCAGGGCAGCAGCCTAAACACTATAGCTTTATTAAAGTTGTACTCAAACACCCTTTGTAACTGCCAGTAATGTCAAAGTTCATCAGCTCAGCTGTTTCCGGTCTTTGTATGGACAACCTCAAGGAAAACACAGTGGGTCAGGGACAGAAGGAAGAAACAATTTAGACTTTGTTCTTACCTTTCCCAATGTTTGTGATTCAGTTCCAAAAAGTCATCTAATTTTGCTATTTCTTTGAGGTACTGAGTGAGCTTTAGAAGCTCCTTGTCTTTATCCCGATTTAAATGTGCTTTCATAAAAGGCCTTATCTATACAAAAGAAATAAACTGAGTATAACCATTTGACCAAAGTAAGAAAAATGCTTCAGATTCTCTATTTGCCACCCAAGTAAAATGTATTTTTGGTACTATGGTAAGCTGTAAGTTCTCTTGGGTATGAGCAAGGAAAACCTTTTCCATCAGTGGACGCATCCAACTTGTCTTGCAAATCATGCAAAGTGGACCGCAAGGTTTTTTGCTGTGCATGCCCACCAGAAGCAATTTGCTTTGAATTAATCTTCTTCAGGCCTTCTCCTCTTAGTCAGACAGAATGATAGAACAATCTTGAATGGACTGTCTTGTCTTCTAGTGTAATTTGATAGATATTTTTGCAGGAGACATGAGGGGTTTTCATTTTTGCTTTGATTTGTGTCTCATTCCTGGAACCAAATGCTCTTTTTTCAACAAAAAGCATTTAACTACAGTCATAGTTCCTGTGAAAAGAGATGTCAGATATAAAGCTTATCTGACAACTTCTTTAAGCTTGGAATAAATTATACTTGTGCCATATTTTAGTCATTCACCATCCTTGTCTGCAGCTCTGTTAACATCCTGACAAACACTTTTCAAATCTGACCTAGAGGGAGCTCTCTGAATAATTCTTTCCCAGTGAAATTTTTGCTGTTCTTGTATTTTCCTAACACTGTACAGTTTCAATTAACATCATATTGCTAGATCTCATCAATTGCTGCCTTCAAACATGGAATCTTTCAAAGAAACATCAATTTGGATTTCTGTGTCTGAAAGCATCTTTTTTTTTATTTTCCAATAAATTTATGAGGGTTCTTGTAGTACTATACTGCAGTACCCTCACATAAGTAAAAAAAACTAAGTTTCATTCTCCTGTTTTAAAACCAGCACTGATAACAGAGCATGAACTGATTGACTTTTATAAAATGAAATATTTGCTATTCTGCAGCACTTGTTATTTTCTGAATATCACCACTCTTGAGATGTTACAACTCACAGGTATAATTTAAGCACAAATCACAATTTGGCTGATTTTCTGGTAATATCTTAAAAGCTTCCTTAGCAATGAAACAAAGTTTATTTAATACTGCTATAAAGGAAATGTTAGTCCAGAAAAATGGCAGTTGAAATAAAATATAATAAAATGGGAATCTTGACTAGCTCAGACTAGCTTGGCTTTTCTTTGTCATACAGCAAAGTACAGGAAAGTACTACTTGAAGTATAACAAAAAGCAGTAATAAACAAAAATTCCACTTAAAAATTACCTTGAGTCCATTCTGTGGATTCATGAGGAAGTTTCGGCCAATATCATCAAACATAATAGTATTTTTTTTGCTGTAATACTCTGAAAACTTTCCCCAGATAACACCAAGAGGCTTCACCTGCAAAAATAACACATACAAGGTACTTGGAGTAAATAAGATCATACACAGGAGACAAAAATAACAGTCTAGGAACTTGAGCCCAAGCTTGAACTTGTATTTTTTTGCTGAAAGCAGGTTTTGGGGATTTAATAAAGGAAGAGATATAAGGAGGCTGAGGGGAGACCTTATTGCTCTCTACAACTACCTGAAGGAAGGTTGGAGTGAGGAAGAGGCCACCCTTTTCTCCTTGATGGCAAGTGACAGGAGTAGAGGTTACAAGCTGCACCAGGGGAGGTTCAGGCGGACTATTAGGAAGTATTTCTCCACAGAAAGGGTTCTCAAACATTGGACTGGTCTGCCCAGGGCAGTGGTGGAGTCACTGTCCCAGGGAGGGTGTTCAAGTAGTATATGGACTTGGCACTCAGGGACATGGTTTAGCGTTGACCTTTCAGTACTGGGTTGAAGGTTGGACTTGGATGATCTTTGAGATCTCTTCCAACCAGATATATTATATGATTAAATATTTCCCAGACTCAAGAAAATCATTCTGTTGGTAATACACTTTATTGCAACAATTATCCATTATTTGATTTGAAAGCAGTATCATCAAAATGTACTATTCAAAATTCATAAAGAATTTCAGTAGGGAAAACCAAAAATCTATGCTTCCAAGATTCTTAATGCATGAAGACTCCAGCACTATTTTTATTGTTGAATATTTCAAAGGGGTATGATAACATATCAGTAGAATGTAGAAAAAAAAGAAAGGAAAAATAGGTGCTTACATCTATTAGTCCTCTTCTAGGAGTGTGCACTGTTATCATGGCAGCACTGTCCAACATGAAAGTTATCTTGTAGTTTGCATTGGTACTCACTCCGAGCTCCTGCATCACAAAGATTTATTATTAAAGCTTCCAATTGTGACAGTTTTGCTGCTGTACAACTGGAACCACAATTATGATACACTGTTTATCAAAGGCTGGGCTGCTAAGAATTACTAGAGACAATAAAAATAGGTGACTGAAGGTGTTAAAGTGTTGTTTGTTTTTTTTTTTTCCCCCACACTCAATCAGCATCATAAAACTACACTATTCTGCCAAGAGAAAAAAAACTGATAGGAATTTATTTTTGCAGTCTTTACTACCTGAAACTGCTGTCAGCATAAAATCAAAACAACTCTGCTGAAGAGGCAAAACCCAGAGGTCTTGCCCATGTCTTCATACATAATCTTCCACGTGTCCTATATGCCTTAATTCTACTCAGTATCCATAGTAATGATAGCAACTGTATACTGCCTGCTACTTGTGCCTTCCAGTGAGTTGCAACAAATCATAGCCCAGTCAAAGAGGAAACACACATCAACAGCTCATAGTCGCAGCTGCTTCTTAGATGTATCCAAGACAGGCAGTTAAGTCAGAAATCTGTCAGTTTGCATGCTAAAGGTTTGATAACTTATGAAATAAAAACTTTAAGGAAAACAGGTTCTGGAAAAAAAAAAAACCAACTTTGACTAGATGAGAGCATCATTTCCATTTCAAATCCTTTCCAAAGCTGTAAAGTAATAGCGTAAAATCTGCTCCCCTGTCCTGCCATGATGATTTCTGGTGTGTGCAATAGCAGAAATGTGGAAAGCTATATAACAAGGAGAAGCTGTCCACTGCAACAGCTCTCTTGCAAACACCCAGCTGCTTTTATATGTAAAAGTGTATCTTTTAAGTGAAGAATGGGCTTGGGTTAACGCCCAGTTACACTGGAAAAAAAAATAGCTGTTCTAGACATTTTGAATTCCAGGCATAACTACATGGTAAATGAGAGATTGAACTTGGTTATCTGATACTCCCTTCTTAATTCTGTTTCTGCTTTGTAGTTTAAAACAAATTTTTAAATGCAAATTTTATACTTGTACTGGTAAGCACCCCTGGGTGGTGTCAATCTAGGGAGAAACAGCAGTTGGCCTCTAGTGGTGGGAATCTCAACTGATCAAGATCCCGGAGCAGCATAGAAAGGTGGTGATTTATTAACATATGAAAAGGATGGAAATGTGACTTATTAAACGTAGCAAAAGTGACCAGGACAGGTAAATCAGCAGAGTTTTGAACAATGGCTTTCCACAAGATTAGTCCTAGAACTGCACTGACAGACACAACGTGTTACACTGCCACAAGAAGAGCAATGTTTGCAAGGCTCAACATTGAATTTACTTGTACTAACTCCATTTCATAGTTCTGAGGAAAGGTTCTCATGCTGCTTTGAGGCTACTTGGAATATTTTAATGAGAAAAATTAGATTATAGGCTGTGAAAAGAAAACAATGGTGCTATCTACTTCACTCATAGGTTTGCTGAGACGCATAAAAGCAAGGACACAAACATCGATAAGAGAGTGTCTCTGTCTGTTGGGGTCTGTGTTTCTCCTCCTCTGCTGTTAACCCAGCTAATCATTCTGCTTCTAACCCCCGCCCCGGCCAATCCACCAAACTCACCTTGCGCACAAGGCGAACTCTGAGATAAGGCAGAGGGGTGGAAAGAAGGTGGAAGGGTGGTTGGGAGCCCCTCATGGGGACTCTGATTTCTGGGAAGGGTGTTGTGTTTCTGTATTATTTTTAAGCTGTATATTTCTGTATATAGCTGTGAGTACTGTAATATATAGTAAAGATCTGCTTGTATATTATGCTAAGCCATGAATACATAAAGCTTCATCCCTTCACTTCTAGATGGCTGAGTCTAGTTTGGGTGATTTCATAAGAGGGGGAGGGTGGGTTAACTCCCAAATCATCACAGTTCTCATCTCTGAGATCCCTCTGTTTGCTTAGAAAAATTACAGTAATTCATTGTTTTGAGGAAGTGAACATCAAAAAATGTGTTTTGCTCTATTAAAACCTGAAAAAGATGCAGAGTGGAGATAAAAATGTTTTAATTTTTTAAAAGTTTTCCCAGAAAAGGGAACAAGCTTTGATTTATTAGCACAAACACCCAAATCCACCAAACAAAAATACAGCAATTCTTAGTAAGCTCATTAGATTTACAGCTAAGCCTGACTGTAAATATGTTTACCACTAAGTCAGCTGTGCACAACTGGCTACTTGCCCAATTTAGGTATGGAAGAAACCAGGATTGAAAGAAGAGCTCTTACGGTTGTTTTAATAAGGCAGAGGAAGCAACTGAATCACACAGCTGTGAGAGGTACAAGATAAATATGAAAAGTTTCCTCTTGATAACCTACTCCAGCCTGCCACATCTGTTGCTTCTTTAAAAAATGATATTACATTTAAAGACTAGGACTCTATAATTAGAGTAAGATAAAAGCAACCATGAAGGCTGCGTGACTAATCCAAGTTTCAGCAGGTACTGACTTGTGTTTAGTTCTGCTAAATTTAGCACCTACTGCTGATAGTTTGTGTGGAATGCTAATATTAGATTTAATCTCGTTTTGTGACAAAGATAATTTAAAGTGACAAGGAAGATTTAAAAACCTCAGGTTCTGATTCATACAACCTCCCCAGCTGCTAACCCTGAGCATCAATTCATCTCTGTGAATAGCTACCCAGACTCAAAACAAGTCACTTTTAGAACAACTTACTTTCATTTTAGCTTCAATCCACTTCATATTAGTAGCAGCTGAAATAAATGGGAGAAAACAGAAAGAATACTTAATCAGAATAAATCACTGACAGGCAAAAAAGAGACAAGCCACGAATGCAACATATCAATTTTAATTTCAGAAAGATCCACCCTTGTTACAGTTTTTATGCCTTGCTGTCTTGAAGACAGTCTTTTCTCAAGGAAGTTTATTTTTATTTAGAAAAGCTTCTCGTCAAATGAACAGCTAGATAAAGCACTGCATGCATTTCTAACATTTTCTAGATCAGCTGCTACAGAACTACTGTCTGCAGGGCCATAAGAGTAACCATGCTGCCTGTGCTGGATTTTCTCCCGGAAGCAATGATACACATATATCAGACCTGAAAGGGGCAATGTGCATTGCCCACTGATGGACAAAAATGTGGAAACGTTGTTCCAGATGATGAAAATTCAATTTTGTAATACAACTAATATGGTTTAAAGCCTGTGTTGACTAAAGTCTGTTCTCCAGCTGTTGGACAGGAAGTGAAACAGCATGCAAAGACACATGGCCAACCATCTCCACAGACAGAAGAGTTTGGTTCATTTGGCAGTTCACTACCTATTGTCTGGATTGGATTATTTGTAAAGATGGCTATCAAATGGTGTTTGAATGTTGATTATTTAACTTTGTTTCTTCAAGCACTCGTTTGTTTGTACAAAGTGACACTCAGTAAAGTGATGTTGAGCTTTACACTGTGCTTAGACCCATTCATGCGAGCAGCATGTGGCAATGTTTCATGTAAGAACAGTGTATGAACACTCCTGCTGAACTTATCACAGCTAAGCATTCATGCATTGGTTTAGGTCTTGTGATTCACACTAAAAAGCACCTGGAGTGTCTGCTCTCAAAACCAATTTACAATAGTCTTAGGTACTGAATATAAAACTTACACCAAATTACAATATCATAATCCTCATAGGCAGATGTCAGGAATTCATGAAGGTATGGCCTCATCAGTTCCACTCCAGTTTCAGCACATGATCTGTGATCTAAAAATAATACAAACGATTCATTGTTCATTGTAAAGTTGCTAAAGTTCAGCCTGGCTTTCTTACCTATCCAGGGACCTGAGGATCTTCACGAAGGAAGTATTGGGGTACTTTAAAATCACGAATGAATTTAGATCAAACTACCATTCCCATTTTAAAGGTGAAAAGAATAAGCATAGTGAATATTTCTGTTAATCCTTCCAGGTATTTGTGGGCTTAACTAATTAAACCAGAGATCTGTGGGTCTCAATATCTTTGAAGAGTCAGACCAAATAGTTCATCTGAGCACCTTAGCAAACTTCTAATAACCCAGACATGAAAAAAGATTCCTTCAAACCTAGTCCAGTTTTTGTGAATGTACATCAAGCTTAATTCAGGCACACACGTTGCCTGTTTGAAGCAGAAAATCTGCAGTCAAATTCTGCTAGCAGAAGACCTCTAACTAAAAATTTCAGACTCACTGTTTGGTTGAATTTTGATTTGATTGTAAACAAATCTCATCAAAAGGGAAAGCTAAGGAAAAGGAGTAAGGTAAGCTATTATTTACTGCTTATAGTTAAGCTGCTATGACACATCTACATCCCAGAAAATTAAGTCAGAAGGAATGCTCTTCCAAAAAAAACAGTCTGACAGAATTTTCAAGTAAAATGTGTTTTTGAGCATGTTGAGTATCAATCCAGAAATAGAATTTGCAGCTGTTTTCCCATGCCCCCTCAAAGTGGAGTCAGTCAGGTACAGACCAAGATTGTTCTTTCATAGTAGCTTGCCTTGGTGCCATCTTGTCCAAGATACAAGTTGGTAAAGAGAAAAATTATTTGGATAGAATACTAAATTGTTACTTTTTTAATGTCTCCTTGCTGCACTAAAATAAACAATACACAATACTTAAAAAGCTCATTGCTTTTTAAAAATATGAGAAGACCCAAAATATTACAAAGCAGGAGTTATGTAGCACAACACATACCAAAGTTACTGAGGCAGATTTGCCATCCAAAAAAATCAAGAAACGTGAACTATCAAGTGAACTAACCTCTTAAACAAACAAACCCCACAAGATGCATAAAATCTCACCAAATAGTGTATAGTCAACATCCAACACCAGCAGCTTTTTTCCTTCTCTAGGGGGATTCAGAATTTCCACTTTGTATTCTTTAACTCTGCGGGAAATTTTTAGTAGATTTTCTTCCCTAATGGAAAAATGCAAAAAGTTAATTACGATGCATAGTGTACATTCAGTAACAAGACTGGGTTTTAATATCTAAAATTTCAAACCTATTTTCAACTTCCACAACTTCCTCTTCAATATCAAAGTCATTGACAACATCATCATTATCAGGAGGTGGTCCAAGGACATCTTCCTAGAGGAATATGAAGAAAGGGTAGAATCATAGAATCAACCAGGTTGGAAGAGACCTCCAAACTCATGCAGTCCAACCTATCACCCAGCCGTATCCAATCAACCAGACCATGGTACTAAGTGCCCCATCCAGGCTTTTCTTGAATGTCTCCAGGGATAGTGACTCCACCACCTCCCTGGGCAGCCCATTCCGATGCCAATCGCTCGCTCTGTGAAGAGGTTCTTCCTAACATCCAGCCTAGACCCTCCCCCGCAGAACTTGAGACTGTATCCCCTTGTTCTGTTGCTGGTTGCTTGTTGAGAAGAGAACAACCCCACCTGGCTACAACTTCCCTTCAGGTAGTTGTAGACAGCAATGAGGTCACCCCTGAGTCTGCTCTTTTCCAGGCTAAACAACCCTAGCTCCCTCAGCCTCTCCTCACAGGGCTGTGCTCCAGGTCCCTCACCAGCTTCATTGCCCTTCTCTGGACATGTTCCAGTAACTGAACATCTCTCTTGAATTGAGTGGCCCAAAACTAGACACAGGACTCAAGGTATGGCCTAACCAGTGCTGAGTACAGGGGAATAATAACCTCTCTTGTCCTACTGGCCACACTGTTCCTGATACAGGCCAGGATGCCATTTGCTCTCCTGGCTACCTGGGCACACTTCTGGCTCATGTTCAGCCGAATGATAATTAGGATCAGCGAAGGAAAAGAACAATGTGGTGTTTCTGTTCATGCATGTTACAGAAAAACAAAGTATGACTTAACTAAAATGATTTCACTTTACTGGTGGAAAAAAATTACCAAAGTATACTAAAGACTGTTCGGTTCTGAGAAGTCAGTGAACATTATAATAACAGTTTTGTACTTTAAGTCCAGAATGACACAGGAGTTGAATGACACTGCTACCATAGTTCTGCAAAAGAGTTTGCTTTGGTTAAGAAATAAATACCAACAGAAATCTTCTGTACTACTATCTTCCAGATGATGACTGGGATATTAAAAATTTTAAATCAAAATGAGGAGACACCTATATAAGCATTTTTTTTCTGTTTAGGTTAATAAACACGTAAAATATTTACCAAACTCTCTTCACGAGTGCCCATCATCATAATTTTAGTATTTGGTTTCAACTTGAGAGCTCCAAGCTTAACATCATCATCTGCAGGTTTGCCTATAACATGAGCAGATATTTATTACTTGGGGTAGAGACATTTTAGAAATTTATCAATACATTTCATGTTTGATTGAGATAAGCTACCCATCAAACACCAGAATATCCCAACCTGTATCGCTGTCTTCCTCTGTATACAGACACATTGCTTGTCTGGCGAGCAGTAGTTTAACTTTTTTAACCTACCTTTGCTACACTTTCATGTCAGCCATTAAATGTATTGACAATAAACAATACCCAGTGATGTATAAAATTCCTATGTTCATTCAAAAGCTAGATCTGGGAGGTAGATGGCCTGCTAGTAAACATATCCTGGCTAGGCTTAGAGGGTGTTTGTCCTTAAACATTTCAGGCACATCCACAACAAACAATTAATATGAACAATTACCCTTCATTTTAAGTCCAAGTAGTTTTTGACGCTCTGGTAGCACTCCTGTAAGGCCTTTAAGGGACTGCTTCAGATCCAACACTGTGTCTTCCTCTGATAGTGAGGTTATTGTATACTCCTGTCCACCCCATTTTATTATGAGAGAGAGAGACATCCTTGACGCATATGTTCAGTATTATTTTCTGAAAAATCTGCTGCAGGAGGAAAATACAATGGTCAAATAAGACAGAAATAAGAAAATTGCAATTTTCAGATGACAAACCCTACAGTCTTTTCAAAGTATTTTTTTATTATATTGCACATTAAGGAGCTGTTTGTTTTGCATGAGCAGATGATGAATGTGTTGATAAAATGTTGAAACTATAAGGGAGAAAGAATAGCTCTAAAACTGGGGCTCTGAGTTCCACTTCAGTGTATTTAACAATGTCACAGTCACTGTTTGCTCCAGCATATGCTCATTTGCTGTGTTCTGTGCAGGTACAGCCTGTTCACTGCAGGTACAGGCTGTTCACTGCACAACCAGCACCCAGGCAGAGTACTGCAGTATCATAAAAGTCATTTCAAAGCTCAGAAATGTCCTCTGCAATAATTATGCAACCAAACCAGCTATGGGGATATCTTGACACATATAACAACAAAACAGCACATATTAAATACCTGAAATATATAAAAAATGACCATTAAAACAATTCCAAACTCAAAAGTGCATTTTTAGCATTGCATTTCTTTAACCACTTTCTCTGTGCACTACCTGCTGCAATACACACCCCAGGTCATGTCTCACTGTAGCAACATCAAAGTGGAAGTTTGAAAACAAAGATAAAATACACACCTACACAATGCAGTTACATTGTAAGAACTGAACTTTCATTGCAGTGCTGACAAAACAACCATAATTATACTATCTTTAATTTCCACAGCATCACTTATACAAATTACATTTAACAGTTTAGTCCTACATTAAACACAGCAGAAAAACAAGATTTTTCCCTATATGTAGAAGGAAGATGAAGATTTTTTTCTGTTAACACTTGGAATCAAGTAGATGGAAAGCTATCAAAAAGCTGTTACTGGCAGGAGATGCAGAGGAGGCCTCTCTCTGCACCACTAACAGTGAGATTGTCCTCAAAGACTGATATTCAAAAAGAGAAAGCAGACGTGGGAAAAAAACCCGAGGCTATCCACCTTCAAGAAATGCATTGCACAAAGAAATACGGGTCTGGAAATTCTGAAAAAAATCTCAGACTTCAAAAATTGGATTCTTCTTCCCCTTCTGGTGGTGTATTCTCAGAGGTTACCTGCTCTCACAAAAAAAATACTTCTTGTTTATACGGTATGGTCTTTTAGGAACGAAAAATTATTCAGGCATACCCATCAAGCTCAGACCAGAAGACAAAGAGAGGGCTAGACAGAAGCTGCTTGCTGAGAACACAAGTGTCACCTTCACACTATTCTCTCTAAAAGCACTGAAAACAAAATGAAGAGGAAAACTGTTATCACAGAAAAAAATATTTCCCCTTGCCCTTCGTTTTTTTCTTTACAAAACATCCCCAAATCAGACAGGGACCTGATATTATCCTGTGAAAGAGACTCATGACAAAGGGGCCCTCGAAGCACTAAGAAATCCAGATGAGTTTAAAGCTGCGTGGTGTCAAGCAATGTCGACACACAGGGTCATTATCATAAATTATCCCTGTCTGTAAACCTTTGACTAAGTATACACAAAGAAAAGTTTATTGTCTGTTTTCTCACCTGTACAACACATCTGAAATCATTCTGCAAGAAAATATCTAAGGCAAGAATGATACGAAAACTTCTGAAGTCTCTGTCCAGTGCTAAACTGAAAAGGTCATCTGTCCAAAGTCAAGCACTTGACGAAACATCTATGCTTACTACATTACAGCCCTGTCAAGATGATTGTTAACAGGAATGCCAAGTAAAAATAAAGCACTTTTATTCAGTGACAAAACACAAAGAGGACTAAGTGTGGACACAAGAACCAATCATAACAGGAAAAATTATTAGAAGAAGAGAAAGACAGGGATTTTCAAAGTTTGGACCATCAGGGTTGTATGCCATGTGAAACGGAAGCTAACCGAAATGAAGCCTGCTTTGGTTAATTACATCTTCAGAGCCTTTAAAAGCCCCTTGGACCACTGAGACCCTACGGGTTGAAAGGTCACTGGGTCAGACAAAGTGTTAAAAGTTGTGCTGTAGTTAAATTTTTGTATTACGCAACTTATCTTGGAAGATTTAGGAGACATCCATATTTTTATGTTTCACTAAGCAACATAAACTACAAACCACAAAAAAACCCCAAGGGACGGAGAGCGTAGCACTGTGCAGACGGGACGGCAGCACTTTCTACTGCACCGCAACAGGTGGAGAAACGCAGCTTCACAGTAGAAACCGCTCTGTGCCAGCCACCACCGCGAACCGGTCTCTGGACACGAGGAACACGAGCAGAGGTTCGCTTTCCCCTCGTCTCCTGTCGGGGCTGTCCCAGCGGCGACAGGGAGCGCACGGGGAGATCCCACGGGGAGATCCTACAAGCTGCAGCCGGGACCTGAGGAGCCGCTCCCGCCTCGCAGACGTTACAGGGGCACCCACTCCGCCAAGTTAAGCGCCCAACTCGGTCCCCCCGCCCCCGCGACCGGCCTTGCCTCACCCCGGCCCGGTAAAGGCAGGCCTCCACCGCACAAGGACGGGCTCGGACCCACGGAGCTGCCCCTGGATCGGAGTCACGCAGGCGCTCCCCGCAGCCTGCGGGTCGCGGTCCCGCCGCTGATCCGCCCCCACCCCTAGGCAGCGCGATGCGGCCCCTCACCCTGGCAACGGAACCGGCACCGTCCCGGGATCCGCCGCACCGGAAGCGGAACTGTCGCCCACCGGAAGCGGGGGTGTGTGTGTCTGTGTGTACAACAGCGCGCGGTGGCAGCGGCGGTAGCCGCCCGGATGTGCGTAAGTTTTCCGCCCGGCCCGCGGCAGTGTCGCTATGACAACGCGGGGCCGTCGGGGCCTGCTTCTTTGCCGGAACTGTCCGCGCTGACTGGGAGGCGGTGGGGAGTGCGGGGTGAACCTTCTGTTTTGCATCGCTCATGCTATGAAGCAAGGCGAAGCGAGGGGAGGTTTCACCTGTAGCAGGTTCCCTCGCCCGCCCGTCTGAGGAGAGCTGCTCGGGGCTGCGCCCGGCGGGTTCATCGTTTTGCGAGACGGAGTCTGCGGAGCAGGGGCCCTGCGCAGGCCGCCGCGCTCCCCTCATAGCCTCTGTGAAGTTAAGCTGTACTGGACCCCACCAGAGCTCAGCCTGGGCCCCAGCGAGCAATAGCGACGTGCACCTATTGCCACCAGTGTCTCCTTTTCGTTACTGCACCGACGGGAGATTGCTCCGTACCCAGGGATCCTGACTCGAAACGTTTGTTGCTTGTACCCTGACTCTTACAAGCATGTTGCTTTTTGTGTCTGTTCAATCGGGTCACTTAGCAGCTGTTTGCACCTTGCTTGGACAGCAGATGTAGAAGGCAAAATATATTTTGCACAAACAACGGTTTTTTGCACTTGCAGAAATTATCATTTCAAGTTCTGCATTAATGTTTGATTTCTTAATGTGGAGTTGAGATGATAGCAGTTGTGCTTGGTATCAGCAGCGATGCCATTCAATTTGAGGAAAATGAAGGTTTCAGTTGGTATCTGTACAGATAATAGATATTTTCTCTCTTTTTCATTTGGTGATGGGGAAGGAAACAAAGCAAAAGTAAGCAGCCATGCAGCAAGTACAAGTTTCTTCAGAACAGCTGCTGTACCTTCGAAGAGCCATTCCTAGTTTCAGTGAAGAAGTGCAGTATTTAAAAAAAAAAAAGTATAAAGCAGCTTTCTTTCCTGAGTGGGTATAAATTTAATGTATTTTCAGCCTGGATATATACTTTGAGTTCTGTATTTGGGGTTTAGCATAAAAGCTAAATGAAGCAGTACAAATGGGAGATTGCTGTAGTGCCTGTTCACGTCAGGTTTAGCATCTGACTGCAGGTAAAGCTATGTAAAACCAGTTGTTCTGTAGGTATCCTAGTCATGAAGGGTTTGCTTTTCCTTCTAACGACACACAGCTGTCCTCAGCGTGGAGGCAGTGCATCACAGCAGTGCTGGAGCGCTTCCAAAGCTGCAACTAGTAATTAAAGACACACCCTGTATAAATCTATGCACCCTCCAGGCCTGTTAAAAAACCCAGACTACAAAAATTATACATGGTGTGTTTGTCTCTTTCTTTGTAAACTTTTGAAAATATTTTTGTTTTCTGGTTGGCTTTTGAAAAGCTGTCTTGAAGAGGAGTTGTAAGGTTTGTAGGTTTGTGTGGGGTTTTGTTTGTTTGTTTTTATGAAAAGCAATATAAACAAAAATTTTTAAGTATTGTGTGTATTTAATGTCTGATGTGATGCTGGTGTTTCAGTATCCTGAGCTGTGAGTAGGACATACTTGTATTAGGTGCTGTCAAAAAATGCTCTGCTGCAGACAGCACTCCTGGCACAGATAACCACAGCTTTTTACTTAGCTGTGAGAACGCATGGTGGTGCTCAATCCTAACATTAATGTCTGAAGTAGTAGAGTAATTTGACGAAGAGTGTATGATTACAATGCAAGCTCCAAACACTGTAATCCTTTCTTTGTACTGAGGAGTTTGGTTTTTGCTGGTACTCTGGCCTTACGCTGCAACTAGCAGAGTGAAGAGGAAGGAAAAGGAGTGGAGGGATTTTAAAGCAAATGCATGTTCCCTTCCACCTTGATATGCACTACATCCTGGGATGTTCCGGGGTGAAATAAAATTTTAAGAAGCATCTGCATGTCAAATTGATGCCTGCTGGCTCTCTTCCAGTACCTCATGTTCACAGCAAGCTTTATGAGCGTTTGGAGTGATTTGTTCCTCTACTGCTGAAGCTGAGGAACTCATCTCCTAAATTCATGTTCATGCTACATAGAAGAAAGCAAAATTCCCACTATTAGCTCTTGCAGGTGCTAGGTAAGAATCCTCTCAAATCACCATTTAAAGCTGAAATCCTTTTGGAAAGATCAAAAAGTTGTTTTAAGTGAAAGATCAGATTGCTTCTCTGTGTGATATAAAGGGTTAGAGAGCAAAAGGTATTGACACTGCAAGGTTTAGAAATGCTAAATATTTGCTATACTCAGGGACTTCAGTGTTGGCTAGTCAGTGTGGATGTTAATGTCATGCAGACTTGGAATGGACCAGCATCCTAAAATGCAAGGTTTTGCAATTTTTTTTTTTTTTTTAAAAAAAAGCTTTTTGATTCAGAAAACTCCACCCCACTTCTAAATTGAACTCATGTTAGAAAAAATCTAGAGCACAGCCCACATTCTCCACTAGGAATAGAAAATAGTTTGATATCAGCATATTTTAATGTCTTATGTTTTTTGTTTTCTCATCTTGACTATTTTTATTTCCTACAATACTTCATTGCTTTTTCCTAGTCCTTTGTTTTATAGTTTATTCTAAACAGGTGGTAGAAGCAATGATATGTTAGAATATCAGACTCTTCAGGTCTATACCATTAAAGTGTTTCCAGCCCAATACAGACACATGTGACACTTTTCTGTGCTGTTCATGATCACTCCACTGTAATGCAGCAGACAGTGTGGTTTACTGGACACTACCATCACTGTGCCCAAGACATGAAGCATTGGAATGGAAGCTCTGAGTCACTGTGTGGCTCTGGGCAAATCACTGAGAGATGACTTTCCAGTGCTCAGTAATGTGGTGTGCTTCAGTAACTACCAGTTTGGCTGTAGACATGGACACATCTCCAGTTTGAAGTTAAACACATTTTCAAATTACCACTAGTACAGTAGGTCTCTGTCTCAGCTTTCTTATCAGCAAAGTGGAGGTTAGATTAATATTTACATAGTTCTTTTACTAGAGGTTTTTCACGATTGTTTAATTAATGTTGGCACTGTGAAATACTCGAAATACTAGAGCCTTGTACCAGTGTACCATATGATTTTTCCACTTTCTGAATGCAACTGTTATTCCTCTGGCACTATTCAGCCCAATTATTTTTATTTTATTTACTTCGTTTCTTTGTGTTCTAGATTATGCCTTGCTGGCAAGGGATCTCTGGAGAGAACTGTGATGCTTTTGTTCACCAAACAAAACCTGATTCATCACTTTCCTTACATCACCACCCGGCTCTCTAGCTTCTCAACACAGACTGGTATGGCTTCCCTTTAGGTAAGTTGTAAATCACAGCAGCTGTGTGTTTGTTTGGAATCAGTCAGTGCTCTCCAGCATTGTAAAAATAGTGAAAATATATGTAATCATGATTAAGAGATATGTAATTATCAGATACAGTGCAGAAGTGGCTTCCTGAAGAGACTGAAAATAAATATGAAACTGAGAAACTGGAACTAGCTGAATTGCTATAAAGAGCTCTGAAAAGCAGTGAGAATAAGAGGAAAAATGACAAGGAAATATTTAGGAAATAAGGAAAAGCAGGGGAATTTCTGAGATAGCGCCATGGGGAAAGTAGGCGAAACAGATGAAGAGATGCACTGACTGGCTTGTCATTGAGGGACCCAGTAATGCTTGCAGTTCCTTTATGTGGCTATGGGTTTCTACAGGAATCGGTTTATTTGTTCCTATGTTTAGTGAATGAGATAAAATTGCAAGAGAACACAGAGGCTTTGGGGGCTCTCTGCCAGCAGTAATACAAGGCAGACCAAATTAAGTTTTGCAGGCGACCTTAATTTTTGCATTATTTAACTTTTGCCAGACTTCATGCAATATAACTTACAAAGGTATTCCTTTGCTTTTATGTATGTATGTATGCATGAATATGTATTTTTTAGAATAGCCTGTGAAAAGCTTCAAATAAACCTGGCCATATTATTGTCTACCTTAGGCATGAAGTGTCCTTCTATGACAGCATATTTTGCTGCTCTTGTGATTTTCTTTGTAAGCAGTTTGGGGTGCTGGCATTTGTCCATCCACATGGACAAATCAGGCTTCCACATTATCTGAACTCTGAGAAGGTCTTTTGAAAGTTTTAATGAGATGTCAGTATAGTGGCTCCCTTCAGTCCTCAGTTGCTGACCGCTGAAAGTTTGAAATCCAAATGCCTCTGTTAATAATGAGAGATAAACAATCAGTGAATTCAGAATTCTTAGCCACCCAGTGTCAAATGCAGAAAAGGCGTTTAAAATTCCAGAGAAATGAAGCAGAAAGTTGAGGTGCTTTTAAAAAGACATGCCTGACAAGGCAGTGGTAATGCCACTTAGCTAGTCTGCCCATTAGAAAACCTGTGCATTTGTGAAGTAATGTATTTTCAGAATTAAATGCGGAGAGGTGATAGAATGAAATAAAGGTGGAGTTCAGTTCCTATTGTTTGCGTGTAAACTGAAGCAAGAACTTCAGTGGTTTGCTACAATACTTTCATGATATAGTTACTTCTCTAATAATAATAGAGATTTCCACTCCATCTCCTATAAATACCTGTTATTGCCTACAGTTGTAAATATATCTTTGTCTCTCTGCTGCTTGCTGTTATTTCTCTCAGAAACAGCACTGAATACAGGATCTATGACTTACAGATCCTGCACCACAGCCCCTGTCCTCAGCCTCAGTCAGCACTGAACCAAGCCTACAAAGGACTGCAAAGAAGTGACTCATGGTTCTTTCTCCATGTGCAGCATGAGAAGAGAAGCAGGCCCTAGAAATGAAGCTGAAATTCTTAAGCCTTATTTGACAGCTGGTTCATACTCTTGTGATAAGAAGTGGGGTACTGGCAAGTATTAGTGAACAGTGATGCAGCAGTGAGTCAGATGAGGCAGGCAGAACGACGAGGTGGCTGGGGGCTGGGGAAGCCATTGTTTTCCCATGTTCTCTGAAGGAGTCCAGGGTTGAGAGCTGTGAGTTTACCCTGGATACAAAAAAAACCCAAACAAACTTAGGTGATAGTGGCATAATTAATAAAAAAGATGCATAAAACAAGCACTGCAAGCACTTGTCATTCAGGAATTAAGTGACAAAGGAGGAAACGTAACTGCTTAGGAAAGAAACTCAGTGGATTGGAGAAGTCTTTTGCAGAAAGGGTCTCTATGATCCTTCTAAGCCTGACCAGAGCACAAAGTGCTTATGAGTAATAATCACATGTATATGCACATCCTTAGTTTGGATGGACATACATATTTGCTCTTTTCAAAGAGAAGAATGATTGAGTTCAGGGATTCTTGCAGAAAATTATAGACACAAACTAAAAGCATTACAGTAATAAGGCCTGTTATTTCAAGAAGAGCATTAAAATGTGAAGCTTCTGAAAAATACTATCAATCAGCAGAGCTCCTCTTTGGCATCTGAGCAAAGGCTTCTGTGGGGGAGACCTCTTTCAGTTTTGACATTTTGTCTTCTCTTTGCTATATTCTGGGCTGAGTGAGTTTGAGAGGAGACGGGTCCAGTGTTAACACCAAATACAACCATCTGAGTGTACAGTGCCAGTTATGATAAAAGTTAACACGAACTTCCTTTTTTTCCTCTCATGTTTTGAAAACCTTGGGTACTTAGACAAGGGTAATTTTCATCTCTACTTCATAAAGAAGTCATGTTGAGGCTATACATTGTTAATACAATGCCTGTGAACCTTCAGCTTTCATTAGAGGGCAGGAAAAAAGCAATTACTAAGCTTGCTAGGCCAACCCTTGTGAACTACAGGATTTTCCAGTTCAGTGTATTCCCTTATTCCTCACTGCTGCAAAGTTGTTTTTTTTTTTTTTTTTCATGTCCCTGACAACATGGCTTTGTAATTTTTCAAACATTAAAGTAAAAAACAGTACTTCTCTTGGGTCAGTTGTTTTTTGGTTGTTTGTTTTTTTTTTTTTTTTCCCCCTCTTAGCACTTACCAATGCATGCTACAGCTTGGCCATGCAACCCTTACAGAGTAATTATTAGTGGGACTTTCCATGCTGGGGCTGAACGCAGACTCTGATGATGAGGTGCTGCACAGTACCCTTAGCACAGGTCTCCAGCTGAAAACTGGCAATATGGAAGAATAAAAAGTCTGGTGTTCTTTCTGGTGGGTCTCACAACAAAGGTGACTATAGATTTTGCAGTACTCCACAGAGTAAAAAATTAGTTAACGCTAGTGTCTGAAATTAAAACAGTATTTTGTGTTCCACGAGGCCAATACAGAGCATTACTAAAACAGGACAACTGCTTTATATATCTGACCAGACACTGCTCCAGATTTTGCTGCCGACTCTTTTGTGAGTCATCTTCCAGCCCTGCAGCTGCCCTGACGAGTCCTTCGCGTCCCGGGAGGACCCAAAACCAAACCAAAACTAAACCCCTGGTCTCCCGTCGAAATTTAAATCCAAACCTCTGCCCTTTCGGGGAGGGGGCGGAAAGGCAAGGGTAACAGCGTGTCGAGCAGCCGACTGTTGTCGCTGTGGCTGGCAGGCAGCCCTCCCCGCGGCGCGCAACTACACGCAGCTTCTTCAGCCTAATTGCTACGCCCAATGCGGGTTTTTCCACCCAAAACTGCGCTTTCCCCTTGAAAAGCCCGTTACCGCGCTCTCACCACCCCCTGCCCAGAGGGAGAACAGCAGGAGAAGAAGCGCTGACCATCAGGACCCGCTCAGCGACCGCGTTACCACAGCCTCTCCGCCTCCATCCGCTCCGGCGAGGGCAGGACCAGGGGGGCCCGAGCGGGGCGGGGCATGCACATGCGCGGAGAGGGGCGGCGCGCGCGCAGGCAGCGGGGCCATGGCCGCCCGTCTGCGGGGCCGGGGGGTGTCGGCGCCTTGAGGCGTCGCGGCGCAGCCATGGTGCCTCGGGCAGCCGCTCTGTCGCCGCCATCGGGCACCGAGCCACCGCCGTTGCTGTGAGGCGCGGAGCCCCGCCGCGCCACCGGGGAGCAGGATCAGGAGGAGGAGGAGGAGGAGAAGAAGAAGAAGGAGAAGGAGAAGGAGGAGGTGGCGGCAATCCCGCCGGTCCAGGTGATTCCCCACCCGCCGCCTCAGACACACGCGGGCCCCTCCCCCGCCTCTCCGACTGTGGCAGGGGCCGAGGCGGGGGTGCCCATCCCTCCACCTCCGCGTATCCCAGGGCGCCCTTCCGCGCACCTTGCTGCTCGCACTCGTGTTCGCGCCCGCCCGCCTGGGTGGCGGGGCTTCCCTGGCCTTCCCTGTGTGCAGCAGCCCATCATCTCCTCCCGCCTCCCCCCTTCCCTCCATTCTCCCCTCCCTTTGCCGACGTCGGCTTGCAGCGAGCCGTGCGGGGTTACTAGAGTTCAAAGGCGGCGGAACTGCGCGGGGCCCGGGGAAGGATGCTGGGGGCTTTCTGCGGCGCCGGTGATGAGTGCGGGAGTTTCTCCTGGCAGCCGGCAGGCAGGAAATAAGTCGCCGGCTGGGAAGTATGCGTGGAGGGGAACGGAGCGGGGCGGGGGGTCGTGGAGCTCGCAGGCCCTAATGCTTGCATGCGTGTGCCTAGCCTGGTGGTGCAGCTGGACCTGGGCCCGGAGGATGAGCTTCTCGGTGCTGCAGTCGTGACTGAGGTGCTGGCTTCAATGGGGAGGTTGCGGTGTTCCCCTCCCTCTCTGGGCTCTGGGTTTATCTTCTGCTTTTCGCAGGCGGCTGTAAATATCCCCTGACCCTTTGTCGGGCTGCCAGACGCCGCACGCCTGTGGGGGCGAGGCACGGAGCGGTGTCTTGTGCCTGGGTCCAGGTGGGAAGAGGGGAGGCCCTGCTGTGCCCTCCGGAGAGGGGCCCTAAAGCATGTGGTAATGGTTATATAAGAAGCAGTCCTCTATAGCATGAACAAGTTTGTGGTTTGTTTTGTTTTTTTCTCTCTCCTACTTATTTTAGTCAATTTTTTGAGATATTCTGTAGCCTTTCGAAATAGAGTTAGCGATGAAATTTTTCTTTTTTTTCTTTTTTTTCCTTACTGTGATCGAGAGTAGTTCTGTGTACTCAGTACACTTGTAACAGATGGTTGCTCTTGGTGGAATTCTTATCTTTTGCTTGCGCTACCTTTTTGGGTATGCTTGTAGGGGACCTGGTGCCTAGATAATTTGGGAGAATAAAGTGGAAAACAAATGTTTGGGTGTTTTGTGGGGTTTTTTGTTTGTTTTTTTTTTTTAATGCATGTAAGTATCATTTAACGAGAGAGTAGTAGACACTGTAGGCAAAAGATAGTTTTTGTTTGCCATTGAAAAGGGGATTCTATAATGTATTTGACTCATAAATATTAACCATTTGTGATCTCATTCAAAATACTTCTTATAGAAAACTTGTGGGTGTTGCTGTATTAATTCTTTCTGAAAATTTTGGTTCAAGTTTCTCTTAGCCTATTTTGTGGACTTGACACTTAGATAGTTGAAAGTTGTATTTCTGTTAGGCGATTTTGTGTGTAGAATGCACCCCAGAGATCAAGTCTGGGAGAGGAGGAAGGAAATAATTTGTAATTATTATTTGATCAGTTTTGTTTGCAGGTTAGTGACGATAGATTTAGATGTTGAAACAAAATATCCTTTAGGATAAGAGCTATTAAGCTATTGCCCTCCGTAACTTTGGTTCATATCTAATGTTGGCTTGTATTTGCCAGTTAAATAACAAGCTGCCTCTGCATGAGGGACTATCTTTTCTTTTTAGTCTGTTTAACTATAACTACAGTAATAAGATGCTGGTTTTGGAGCTGTAATACCATGAAAGGATTCAGTTAGCTCCTACACTCAACATTAGGAAATATTTGTCTTTTTGACCACCGTTCTGTGAAAGGATTGTGAAACATATTGCAGAGCGATATGTAAAGCTACTGCTTGTCTAAAGCACAGAATTCACCTTGCATCATTCTGAGGAGTTACTGTTGTTAGAGGAACCTAATTCTGGTGGAGATAGGAGCTGAGCAACATGCCTTGGAAAAAAAATATGAGGGGAATTTCTGTCCTTAGGAGATGATAGAAAGAAATTAGTATCTCACTCAGGTTCAGCAGCTGGAGTCCATGGTGCAGATGCAGAAAGGCACATCATGCCAATAAGATGTGCACAAATGGGTGTGTCGTGGAAAACTCTGTAAGCCTGCTTAGGGTTTCATGTTGCACTTAAAAATATTCTCTAAGCTGTTTGCTAAACTTGGGTTGGTTTCCTCCTCTTCACACAGACATGCAGATAGCTTCTCTTTCAGTCCACTGGAACTCTTTATGTGACGATTTACTTGGTCTGAGTTAATTTTTTAGCTCCAGAGGGACCTGGCAATGTTCGATGTGGTTATAGAGTGGACAGTTCACTGTCCTTAAGCTTTTTAAATGGACGTTCGCCTCTAGTGCCTTCAATACGATTCAGACATATGTGCCAGCACCCCTGCCTTTACCTTTATCACATTTCCTTTCATTTTAAAGAAGCCCTGCTGCTTTGTAATTAGTTCTGTACTTGAAAGGAACGTTCAAGAGTGCGTACTTCACCTCCTGGAGATTTTCTGGAAAGATTTTTTGGTTGCTTAAGTTTGAATATGTTTTAAAAGGGACTTTTTCTAAGCGTTTTCACCGTTTGTTTGATCTTTCTGTCACATGAGCCTGCTACTGCAGGAAGCTAAGCTGCTTGTTTCCCACTACTGGAAATTGATGGTCTTTACTCAGATAGATAAGGTAGCAGCAATGGAAACTTTATTAGTATTGACCTAGAGAAATCTTGAAAACCTAATTTTATATTTTGATTTCTTACCAGTCAGGTAGCTGCTTAACAGCATTGCAGGTTCTAAACATAGGCTGTGTCTGTATCTGAAAATGCTAAAAACTAAGTGAGCGACTGTAAAATGTATTTCAACCTGTCACATAAAATCATCCTGGTACTAGCACATTTGGGTTGCAGGGTGTTTTGTGAAGTTTATGGGGTATGGCAGCTGTACTTGTGTGGCTGGTCTTCCTGTGATCCAGCTCTCTGAGGTGGGTTGTCACAGACTGCATCATCTTGGGCTGTCATTAATACTGTGTGCAGGTCCTCTGGGTATTTTATCCTCTGCAGAGGAGCTTTGGGATTGCTGCCCAGATTTTCTCAGAATGTGCTGATACAAATGTGGTTAGGCAGGCTTGTAGGTGTAGGCTTGCAAACAGGGCTGTGATGGCAAAAAGAAAAATGCTGAATAACTAGTTAATAAACCAAACCTTGGACCGGCAAGAAATTGTGGAGTCAAAAAGAACCTTGGAGCCATTCAGTTTGTTGGTTCAATCTACGTTTTTCTACTGAAGATTTTACTTAAAGATATTGTTAGTTATATATTTATTGTAATAAATTAGATCCCAGTCTTTCAGTTGCCTAACTGGACTTGCCAAATCTGTGATCTAAAAACCAGGGAGGCTCTCTGTGTGACTAGATTTGAACTGGTCATACGCAGGCAGATGCCGATGCTATAGGAATCCACAGAAAGATCTTGCTGCATACCTGGTGGATTTGTTAACCTTTGTTAACATGTGTTAGGCCCTGAGTTCAGTCCCTTGATCTTATCTACTCATTATGAAAAATAAAAGACACAGGATGTTTTACAGGCTGCCTATAAATAATACACTTGCTGTGTAATTGAGAGTGTACTGGAGCTGCTCTTAGTGTATCGATGTACTCAAGAAATAAATCTTTAAAGAAAATTTTAGCCTCATAGCTCTCTGATATGTATCCTATTTTTCCTTGTATAAAACTCGATAGAATTAAAGTTGGAAATACAGATTTTTTTTTCTTCTGTGCAGTTAACTGTCTTTTGTTGATTTTGCCCATTTTAAAATGTCTTTGATGTGAATATGTGCTCACATAAGTCCCTATGAGCAGATAAGAAGTTGACCTAATTTGGTTTGCAGTAAAAGTTGTTTTTCAAAATGTCTTTCATTTGTTCAAAATGATTAACCTCAGCTGTGCCCCATTTCACAACTGAATAAGCCTTGGATGGGTAGGAATGTGAGAACTTACTTGTTTTCTAGATAGAAACAGGAGCTCTATAGTCCTAGCACCACAGCAATCCATATTGTTAGATCAGATGGGGAAAAGTAGGAGAAAAACTAATTTGTTTATTCCTGTTAACTTCTTCCATAGCGAGATTGAGCAGTCTGTTTGCTGAGTAAATCTCTCTAAACCTTTAAATTGAGGGCTGAGTAGTCTCTCATTATTACTTGAGTTACTGAATTGCTCTAGAGAGCTGCGAAAACAGCGCACTATTGGAAATGCTGATCGGATCCTGAGGCCGGCGTTAGCGTGCACGTCTGCAGTGTTTCAATGCTTTATTAGTACACTTGGTGTGCTCACTGTATCTGACTTTCTCAGCAGAAATTTTTGAGTGCTGTCCTTGTTAACCAATTTAAATTGTAAGGGACCAAGACATCTTTTGCCCTCCTTGCTACTGACTGCATGGGAAAGAACTGTTTTCATGAATTGGTGACTCACGTATTCTCCGGAGTTCTAGGTTTGGTGGTTTGGTTTTTTTCTGCAATGTACCTCTGATAAACGTTTTTGTCCTGTTCATTCTGGGTTTTTTTTTACCCTCTTCTTTCCCTTGTTTTCTCCCTCACAAACTGGTGATAAAGAAATCTAAGTCTCTGAAAAATGGGTTTCTTTTGTACTTCAGATTCCTTTCTTTTTGCTCCCAAGAACAGGACAGGCATACAGAAGAAGTGGCTTTGGGGAGTGTGTAAATGCAGCCTGACTAAAGGGTCTAATTTTAAGTTTCAACTGTAACACAGAGCTTTTGTGTAGTTAAGAGCTGTGTATTTAGGTTTGATTTTGTTTTTTCTTTTTTCCCTCTTCAGGAAGCTTTTCCTGGTGATGCTTTTGAGTTCAGAATGTAGCACTGGAAAAATAATTTGAAGTGGAAGCTGGACAGCAGATCAAAGTCTGCTAGTTAATGAATGTGTACAAAGTCACTAAGATTTCACCGATGTGAGGAACAGAAATCAAAACTATCTCTCTGACTTTCTAGTCATTAATCTTCCAAAGTATTTTAGATTGTAATCTTGTAGGAGAATGAGCATCTTGCTCACACACGTTAGACTGAATGCTGCAGGATTAAGTCTGGTTTTGAAGTTCTGATCTTGACTGGAATTACTGTACCTACTGATGCCAAAAATCACCACAAAGTGTTAGAATAACTCTGAAATTTGCAGATATTCCAGCATATTTCTGTAACTGTTAAATAACTTTATAATAAATGCCCTTGAAAATGTAGAAACTCTGTTCTGTTAATGTGAATTTTTTTTTTTCACATGCTTGGGTAAATGGTCACAGATTTTATGTGGCCTCTTGTACTGCTTTGCTAGTGAGTGTTTTCTGCCTGTGATATGATAGATTTATGTTTATGTTGGTGCAGATACAAGAGTCACACATTTAAGTGGCATAATTCACAGCTTCAGCTGAAATGGTAACATTTTATGTGATGACAGAACCTCAGAAAATTCTATTAAAAGTCGAACGTGTCTCATCTTTAGAGGTTTGGTTGGGTTCCTTGAGTTTACTGCTAATCTCTTCTGCTAAAACAAACTTGTGAGACTATTTTGGGAGTTTTGCTTATTTTTTTCCTATGGTGTTCTGCTAATTCTTCTGTTTTCTGTAAAGCTAATGAGGAATATGTTTTTGACAAAATGGTTGTGTCAGGTGAGGGAGAGATTTTTTCAAAGTACTGTAGCATTGGAAGACAAAATAAACGTTCCGTTAGGATGGGAAATTTTTAAAAGGTAGTTTTGGTGAAATAGCACAAATGTGGTTGCACTCACTTAGGATGTGAAGTCTGAAGCTCTTCCTGATGCTGTTCTTTCTCTTATCCTCATTGGAACAGAGAGATGTTTGAAATCATAGGAAAAAAATTTTGAAACACAAACTAGTGGCTTCTCAGTCCTGTTCTTAAGTCTGCTTTTTGGCCATATACGGCAGTGACCTATCTTTTTTTTTCCCTAATGTTTGAGCATCCAGCAACTCTTCTCATTTATCTAAAGGTTTTAGAGGTTTAACGTTGTGGTTGGCTTTTTTTTTGTTTTTATTTGTTTTTACACCAATCAAAATAAGGTATTGTGAGAGCTCTTTACAATATAATGAGCTTAGAGCAATGACTTTGCTTGCCTGTATTACGTTCTGTTAGAACTTGGCAGCAATTACGACCGAGGCTTTATTTAACACATCTGCGTTTCTAACTGAGTTCATTTTTTAAAGGTTTCTTGTTAGTATTGGATGCTTTGTCAGTCAGTGACAGAACACGGTACAGAGGTGCTTCTGGTATCCATTGTGACATAATGTGGTTTTCAGAGTTTGTTTTGCTTCTGTTTGAGCAGGACTCCAAATTTAGATTTTCTTCGATACTATAAAGGCTGCACATTTCAGTTCTCTTAAGTCCTCAAGTACGTGTGTATGAATTTGGGAAGAAAAAAATTTCAGCTTAATTTGGATGTGCCGAAGAGAGAAGTTAATGGAATTCTCTACTTGGAGTAATTAAGGATAGTGAAAACAGAAGCAAAAATCTCCTTTTTGGCTTATGTGTTTGGTGGCTGTTGACTTGAAAAGGTTTGACAGCTACAAGAATGTCATTTGAAATCAGGTGTGTGTTGTCACTGCTCTTTCGATGGAGTGAAAACCTGTATGTCAGTTCCTGCCCACCCCCAAGCCCTGATCTATTTAGAAAAGTAACCTAACAAACCCCCCGAACCCCAACCAACCAAAACTAAACAGCAGGCAGCTTAATTTTGAAGTTTTACTTAATTTTACAAACTGGGCAAACACAAATATTTTTTAAAAAATCCCAGGACTTTAAAATAATTTACTATGAATAATTTCACCTGTGTGCTGAGTGTGGGCTTGTATTTCAGTAGGCAGCATGGGGAAACTCAGTCCAGTCTGTGTAGCTATCCATTTAAACTCCATCTTTCATTTACACTAAATGCTGAATGCTGGTATTCTGTAATAGCTGCTTGGGCAGTGGTTTTGGTTGTTCATTCTAAGTATTTGCAGTCTTCTTGCTGATCTTTTAATTCGTGTGTGGGTGTATTTTGAAATGCTTATGTTGTGTGGGATGCCTGATACAGGGGCATCCCACACAACACTTCCTGCACCAAGGGAAGGATGTGCTGTCTTTTTGGAGTTTGTAAACCTCTTGCAAGAGTGCTGTAAAAAGTCCCTGCATTTACATTACTTGAAAAGTTAAGACTGTGGGCTAGATGTGGATAAGCAACAGCCTTGTAACCTGTGATTTAATGAGCCTATCTCAGTTTCGATCTGTCCTGACTTGATCTGAATTAATTTTCTGTCATCATGATTTGGCAAGGGTCGGGATAGCTTTAGGTATTCACATGGACGATTTATGGTAGCATCTTGACCATGGCAACACAAATAAAACATGAGGAGGATATGTGTGTTTCCAGAAAAGAAGGAAGATCTCTTTTGTTGTTGTTTCCATAAGGGAGCATGGTTTCATTTCATGCTGTACTTCCATGTTGGATTCATAGTATAAAACTTGCACAACTGCAAGAACTTTTTAAACTTACCCAAGGTCAATAGAGTAAAGTCTTGTAAAACTATATTTAAAATGTGCACTTTTAAGTGCAGATTTTTCTGTTTTCTTTGGTCTTTCCAATTGTCCCCCTAGTAATTGAGATTGGGAGCATTTTCTTAAATCTGACCTCATTTGAAAACCAATTGTGCTGCAGATGATTGTTTTTACTTGTTTGAATGGCTGCTCATGCATAAAAAAATGTGCTGGGTCATCCCTGTTTTGGCCTTGAACACTTCAACTGTACTTCTCTTATCCAGTGTGTGGAAGTGGTGGCTCACAGATACAGCCTAGGGTGAATTCTATTCCCTGGGTGGGCACATGGCAGTGATAAAAACAGCACTTTTCATTTAGGACCAACTGTCTGTCTCAGATGAAGGCAGTGCTCAGATGGGATGTGGAAACAGATCCTTTTTCTCCTTAAAATTATATACTGTTGGTGACTGGATCTCTTGAGATGTTGTTGTGTGTGAAGGTTTGGGAGTTACCCACCCCCCCACACTTTGTAAAATGACCCAGACTAGCACTCAGTCGGCTGGAAGTTAAATGATGAAGCTATATTTACAGCTCAGCACAATGTACAGCAGATATTTACACTATATACACAATATTTACAGAAATATACAAGTAAAAGGTAATACAGCAACACAACTCCCCTCCCAGAAATCAGAGACCCCAGGAGGGGCTCCCAACCACCCTTCCACCTTCTCCCCACCCCTGTACCTTACCCCAAGGTTTGCCTTACGTGCAAGGTAAATTAGGAGGATCAGCCAGGACGGTTAGAAGAAAAGTGGTTAGTGAGGATTAATCAGCAGAGGAGCCAGAGCCCAGAAGCTGCTAGATCCCACCAGCAGCTCCTGCTCAAGCAAGCGACAGAGAGAGACTGACTGATCTATTGTTTTGGTTAGTGTTCCCAAACAATTCTCCAGCAAGCGTATGAGTGAAGTAGACATCATGATGTTTTCCTTTCACAACCTATAGTGCAACTTTGTCTATTAAAATATTCCAATTAGCCTCAAACCAGCACATTGTGGATCAGCATTAAAAAACAAAACCAGCCTTCGTTGTCTTGCATCATCAATCTCTGATCATAGACTCCAAAATTAAATTACTTTCTGCTACTCAGGACTGAGGATAGGGTCTTTTGTTTGTATGATTTGTTGTGGTGAATTGCACATAAACAAGCAGAATAGTTGGATTATTGGTCCTTTGACTAAAACCCACAGCCCTCAAATTCCATAAATATATAAATGTTAATGAATGCCACTTTTTTTTTTTTTTTTAAATCTGAACTATTACAAATATTTACTTCAGTTGGCATTAAGGAAGTCAATCTACTTCTTTTAAAGAACTATTTTAGTTGGTGGTTATTTCCTTTGAGAGGCATAGAAACAATGTTAAGTCAAGTGGAGGTAGTCTCTAAATTTTGTTGGTGTTTGCTTTCTGAAGCTTATTGTCTTGATGTAGTACCAAGTAAACTAGGGTCTTGGATACTACAGTAGTGCAAATAAGAATGAAGGTCTGTTCAGTCAGTGCACCCCCTTTAACTGCATTTATATCATTAGTGCCTGCCTTCTGCCCCTTCCTTATGTTACAGTATCACCTTGGAAAAATTACTAGCAAATTAACCTTTACATAGCAAAAAACAGAAGCTGTCCTGTCTGGATTTGAATTTAACTCAGTTGATTCATTCAGTCATTTGCGGCCACACAGGAAGTCCCATTCATATGATCACAAAGCCTAATAGCTGTTTGTACAGTGAGATTGATCTGATTACTCTTCTCTGTCTTGTGCTATTTACAGTCTGCTGCCAATTCACAGAAAGGGAAGAGAATGGCTGCAAAGGAGAAGTTGGAGGCAGTATTAAATGTGGCCCTAAGGGTCCCAAGCATCATGCTGTTGGATGTCTTGTACAGATGGGATGTCAGCTCATTCTTCCAGCAGATCCAAAGAAGTAGCCTGCACAACAACCCTCTCTTCCAGTACAAGTACTTGGCCCTTAATATGCATTATGTGGGTAAGTGTATTCAAGAGAAAACATTAGTACACACAATTTTGCTTACTAAAATAACTTAAAGAATTTGGTAACAGCATGATAATATATTGATTACTACAAATGCCATGATAATATATTCTTTACACTTCTACTTAAGGGACTGTTTATATTATCACTAAAGAGATCTTGTCTAGGGAATTCTCCTGAACTTTATTATTTAGACTTGATATGTAACTAGAGTAAATCCGGTGTCTAGAAACATATTGATGCCCTGAAAGAATAGCACTGTGACTTTGGCTTGTGTCTGGCTGATGAGAAAGCTGCTGTGAAATGCTTTGCAGACAAGAAGCATTGTAACTTACGTAATTGACATTAAACAAGAGACTAGGGAAAATGTTGCCTAGTTTGGGGTGTCACAACAGCATCAGAAGGTTACCTTTCACAGCTACATGGCTGTGGCTTTGCAGTTTACAACCATGTGAACTATATATATGCTGTGAGTAGATTAGAGCTGGTGACAAGTCCTTGTATTGTAGATACACAGATAAAATTACAACACAGCTCAGAGAGCTGAGATTTGAACCTTGGCCTGCAAGTCTGGCTCTGGAATGCTAGGCGTCTGTGTTTTGAAGATGAAAGGATTGATGTTCTGGGACCTGCTCTCCAAGTGGTTATGCGATTCAACTGGTGACTGCACATGGGGTTAATTAGGGATTGCATCTGGGTTGTTGAGGCTGATAGCCAATGAGTACTGCCTAGCTCAGAGACTGGCATATAATTTTCCCACTCTGCAGTGTTTCTTTCTTGTAGATGGCTTTGACAGATAAAGATGTACTGCAGTCAGCTAAAGGAAGCTCCCTTTAGTTAAGTTGTTAGAGAGCTGTGGTTTCTCAAAGTAGCATGTCCAGGTTTTTAATCCTGACTGCAAAAAAAGTGTTGACATGTGACTTTTTTAATCTCTTTAATGTTTGTTCTCTGGAAGTTACTCACTGACATTAAAGCCACCTGTGGTTTTGTCTGTTATGGCTCCACTATACTTGTGCTGGGATAGCAATATGCTTTTAGTGATTTTTTTACAGTTCTGTGCTCTTTTCTGTGCTCCTGTGTTTGTAGGAGAGGGCTTGTTGCTGGTGACTTTGAGACAGGACCAGGGTGGCACGTAACTACTGCTGGCTTTCTCAGGCACTTATATGCACACAAGTTTATGAGCTCAGTTTCTAATACCATAGGCTATTGGGATGTGGGTCAATTCCAGCTGTGATATAGCCCCACTTTATAGTAACTTACTAACCTTGTCCTCGCTTATGTATTTTGAGATGCACCAATAAAAACTGCTGCAGGTAGGTATTGTTACCAAAGTATTTCTCACCTGAATGCTATTTTAGTATGAAAGCAGTGGATTCTGACTTTGCATTCCTCCTACAAGTGGTGCTTTTGTGCTGGTGCACAATTGCTCAGCAGTTCTTCCGTTTTTTGCCTTTACTGCTCCAACTGGTGGCTCCTGATCAAGAAGGACTTGGAAATCATCAAATTGTTTGTTTGAAGTTTTTCAGGCAGTTTTCAGTGACAAAAATTTGCCAGTACTTTGCAAATAGAGGTGATTTATTTAAATTCCTTTGTTTTTTTAGCTCAGTCAGTATGAGACTGAGCTAAATTAATTTTCATGCCTACACAAGATTTCATATAGATGTAATCGCATCAATTTACAGCATAACCTTAATTAGAATGACATATCAAAATATATGAATTGGATTTATAAGGAAAACTAAGTACTTTTCCACCACTTTAGGAAATTAAACTTCTTTGAAGCTGTACTGGGGAAAGTTAACTGCCAGTGTGTAATTTTTAATAACTTACCATTGACGTGTTTCAACATGCTAGTCTTTAGGATTTGTTTTATTTGGAGGGAAAAAATCCTGTTTATATTTGCAGTTAGGAAACACAGCATCAGTAAATGCTGTGGCAGCTTTGCAATATCAAAAAATTGTTGGATTCTTACAGAGGCAGGATAAGACACCATGTATTAGAAGTGCTTTGAGCAGCTTAGGAAATTTGGTGCATTTATCTTAGGCAGATACACAAGAAATGATCTGATTAGAGAACTGTAAAAATCAGTAAATTCTATCAATCTAGCTATTGAGAACCTTTTCCTAAACTAAGGATGCAAAACTGGAACTTTGCTCAGAAATGAGGATTACCAGGAGTATCTTTCTTTCCCTTTTTAACTGCACTCATTTTCTTCCCTCCATTTGACTTAAAGTTTAAAAAGTCAATTGTCTTTGATCAAAACAATGTATGTTACAGTGTGGTTCACATTTCAGTTATATGGGAATATAATAAAACCCTCTAGGATGAAGTTTGTCCTTCAACACAACTTTCGCCTTTCATATCTTTACATGAAACAGCCCTTATCTGCTTCAGCAAAGGAAAATACTCAGTCCTGATAACCACTAAACCACAGGTTCCACTGCATGAAATGTAACAAAATATGCATAAAGGAATGTAAACAGCAGAGGTGAATGTCTGGTTAGAATTGGTGAACGAAAACAGATTCATTTCATATCAGAAAAACTGTGAGTAATTTTATTTGCTGAATGGCACTGTGGTTACTGTTTTGGCAGGTGTACAAGGCCTATGAATGGCCTGCAGTACTTACAGCTGTTACAGGTATAACCTGATTTCATTAAAACGATCTTGTGTAAATTCGAAGTAGCCTCTACCTCAGGAAAGATCTCTGTGGCCTAAAATGGCTTTTGTCTCCAACCTCGGTATAGCATGGAGTAGCACACTCTGCTGCTGCCAGGCAGTGCTTTCTGCTCTGCAGAATAGCTCTGAGAGGATAGTCACTTATTTTTTTCATTCTTTTGATGAAGAAGGAGGAAACAGTTGAAACCATGTAATTTCCTCCTATGAAGGGTAAAGCAATGCTACTTGTACGAAATGGTAAATACTCTGAGCTAGATGGGAAGAGCAGAGTCATGAGCTTAGCCTGTAATCAGACTTGGATTTTAAGTCACTGTCACACTGGAGGCATAAAATTGCACTAACTACATGCTGTGCTTTTACCTAAGAATAAAAATAGTGGCAATTTTCTCTTATAAAACTGTTGGCTTTTTTTTTTTTTTTTTAAGGACAAAAAGGGATTGGGAAAACCATAAGGAATCTGTTTAGACACTTGAAACAGGTGTAAGGAGTTAATCTTTGACAACTGTTTCCTGAAGTGTGCTGTTCATACCCTCATCACTTGGTCACAGTCACTTTCTAGTTGTGAACTACTTGCTATTAATGCTGACTTTGTGAAAGGGGGTTGAGGGAGGATGAACCTTCAGAACTTACTGCCATTGTGTGTGCTGACTGCTCTCTCCTTAGGTCTGTCCACTTTCCTTTAAGTTCTTGTCTATTGATTAGAAGATGTTTTAATAGGATTGCTTTTTTTCTGATGCTTTTCCTCTTAAGGAAGAGGGAAGGAACCCCTTTCCCTCTTTGGCTTCAGCATTCTAATACACAACGAGAAGTGCTATGTGAGGCTTCAGTGAGAGAAGAGAGAAGCAATCAGTTCAAGAGGCTACACAACTAAATGTGTAAAGTTAATGCATACAAAGATGAGGTGCTGCTCAGATTCAGTGTTTCTGGGTTTGCTGTCCCCTGTCTTCTGTCTCTCTCCTGCCAACATCATTTAGGTAAATGGCTAGTAGAACAATTTTTTGAGTGTTACTATTTTAAAAGGTAGCTATTTTTAACCACATTCAGTTTAATGACATGGACATGCGCCTTTATGTCTTAAAAAATATTACTTGCCATGTCTTCCCATTTTCTTCTTGGATAAAATGCAGTGTATGCTGTGGTTGGCAGATACAGAAGAAGATAGGAAGTATACTCAAAATATAGCATACCCTTCACTCTCCTAGCTCTAAAGACTGACAATTACTGTACTGCTTCCTTAGTGTCAGCTTTTACTAAGCAGCTTTATCAACATATGGTGGTAACTATTCTGTATAAAGCTGGTATCACTTTTTGGCAACCTACATCACTTTTTATTAAAAAAAAAAAGCATCTTGCTTGAGAGACACCTAAAATTTTGAGCTTCAGCTGACTGAGTACCAGTCTAAAGACAACGTGGTAATTTGTGTTCATAATTTAGAATAATACATTGTGACTGTACTTCTAAGGTTCCACTTCTGTGTTCTTTCTCAGTACTCTTTAAATTCTCTGCTATTGTAATTAGTCCCAGAATTCTGATCATTTGGTATTCTGTGTTATAGAAACAGCCTCTGAATCATATGGGAGGATGAGAATCAAAAGTCTATTTTATTTGTTCAGACAATACTGCAAATTATCTGCAAGGAATTCAGTTCTTGGATTATTCATACTTAGTGCCTGATCTGTTAAATGTTTGAAAATTCAAGAAACAGCTGATGAAGCTGGTGACAGTACCCCAGTAAGGACTGAATTGGTTTGTTTGCATTATTTTCACTGAGATGTGTAGATGTTGATTACAGCATTTCTGATCTTTGTGATAGTTGCACTGTGCCATGACTGGGCAAATACTAATTTCTTTGTGCAAGTATGCTTAGATGTGTGCCTTCTCTGTTTAGACCAACGTTTTCAATGCTTACTAAAGGGCAAAGTGTTTGCCATGTTCGAAGTTCAGTATTTCTTGGAATAAATACTTGTTGTTTAAGCAGCTCTATCTGAGTGGGAGGGTGAGGAAGAGGTATGCCTTGGTATTGCCATGCAAAAACATCGCTCTCAAAAACTTCAGTAGATCTTAGTCCACTATGCTTATGCTACCTTGAATAGGTACTCAGTCATGGTCAGACAGGCAGGATGAAAGGATGATAGGGATTTTGGTGTTAAGTGCTTTCAGACTGGTTTGGCTTCTAGGCTGATTTCAGTGAAGCGAGTTTGGTGTGAACCCTGTACTGGAGCCGCCTCTGCTGCAGGAGAGGTCTTTGTGAATAGCAGAGGTTCTTTATGATACTGTTTTTTTTTTAACGGAGCAGAGGAAGAATTGTGTAGCTGTCCCAGTGAATTCAGAGGACTTGGTTTGAGTTATCCTTATAATGAATTGAGGATGTACAAGATCTTTTTATCTCTCCTTTTGCATGACTTAAAAATAAGTGGCTGTGAGGGTTCCTTCTGGACTTGAGTTAGCCTTCAATGAAGAAGGTGGCACGGAATCTTCCTGGTAACTTATGCATCATGTCTTTAAATCTGTGAGCTCTAAAGGATATAATTTAAAAGTCATGGCCTCTTGAGATAGACATTTGAACATATGTGGTTTGTTAAATCTGTGTGCAAATTGATGCACAATCAGTGTGGTGACAGGTTATCCTGAGAGTTAGACACTCTGAAATAAAGGTGCCAATTGTCATTAGAACACTTCTACCTTATTAATACAGTCTTTCAGAAGTCTTTCCTGTGTTACTGGTACTATGTATGGCCAGAAAACTGTCTGAAGAAACTGAGATGAAGACACTCAAGAGTTAGGCTGAAATGGAATAACTGAGTAGTGCACTGATCCTGCACGGAGTCAGAAGGAACAGGAGTTTCGATGGTATTCTGTGGCTCGTGACTTGCTGCTTCACAGCAAGTTGTGTTGCAAACCATTTTACAATGGACCCTTTACTCTCCTAGGATGTGGACAAGAGGGAAGTTAGGACCCTTCAAATTAATTTCCTGGTAGAACTCAAGCAATTGTGCTGTTACTTCCTGGCACTCCAAGAGATGGTGTGGTTTTGTTAAGAACTTTCACGTGCGAAGTGCTTATTTTTAGATTAAACCTGCAGGAAACTTTGAGTGATAATGTGAAGTGGACACAAAGGATCTGTAATCATGCAAATGATCACTAAAATGTTTCATAAAAGAGGATGGGTTGCAACTTTGGTCATGCTCTAGAATCCTCCTTGTATGCAGCATGTCAATAAAACTCAGACACTTGAGCTGGCAAAGAGGTAGTGTGGAGTGAGAGAAGCTGGGAATTGTCTCTGTGGTGCACAAATATTAAGATTGCTGAAAGGCAATCAGTGAGTTGCTGCTTACCCTAACAATGAGTGTTGCGCAGCAAGAGGTTTTCATCTAGCTGAATCAACAAACTGTAGATGATGTCATGAGCTAGTTAATACATGTGTTCTTCTCTAGCAATGTGTAACTTACCTTTCCTGCTTATTATTGTTCATTTTCTCCAGTGAGGCCTGAACTTGTACTGTCTTGCAGGAGATGGCGCAGAAGTTCTCTGCTTCCTTGTGCTCCCGATTGAGTGGTGGGTCTCTGTATTTGTAAGGTTGGCAGAAGAGGTCTTCTTTAGCAATTGTTATAGGTGGAAGCTTAAGGATGCAATTCAGTTCCTTGGCAGCCTAAGTGCTAGGGCACTACCATGGCATTCAGGAGAGAGTTTATTCGGTCCTGCCTTTTTTTAACCTGTGTTAGAATTGTTTCTTTACCAGTATGGAATTCAGGTTTCACTGACCCTGCAGCTTACACTTAAGCAGTACTCTATTCAGTGGGTTCAAAGGCACAATACACCAAGCCCCAAGAAGTGTTGAGTAGTGTGCATGGCCTAAATCGAGGGAAGGAAGTGCTCACTGCAGACCAAGAGCTGGGAGCTTTGGATGGAAGCGGACATTAGTTACTGTTAACCCATGTCTGAAGGTTACCCAGTAAGACAACTGTTTCTCAAACTGTAACTGCTTGTGTGGAGAGTCTCTCCAAAGGGATATATATTTTCAACAACATGTTTTCTTCCTACAGAGGAGGTGCAAATGAAAACAGAATGTAATGATTTAAATGAGAAAGCTGCTGTGTGAAATTTTAATTTCCTGGTTCTTTGTTTAGAAGTACAATCTTGCTTATGCTCTAGACTAATTATATAATTTGTCCAAGTAAGAACAAAGGGAGTAGAATATTGCTGCTGGTTTGTCTGAATTTGGGCTCATCTACCCTTTCTTCTGCAATGAGACAGTTTGGTAATGAATAATTTGCTGCTTTTTTTTTTTTTTAAACATGCTGTGGCAGAAGCATTGTCAATAAAAATGAGGTTGGTACGACTTTGGGAATAGGGTCTCTGCAGCAAAAGTGTAAATGTTGCAGTATGAAGTGTGTTGAAATCTCTCTCTCTTATCAAGGCGCAAGAGGGAATTGTAAATAAGACTGAAAGGAAACTACTTGAAATGTCTCTTATTCTCCCTCTCTTGAAAATCTAACAATTGGAGCAAATGACTGCTTCAAAGTGAACATTTGAATTCCAGCCCAAACTCATGAGCAGTGGAGTTCATTGCTCAAGCGTCTGCAGTAACCTTGGCTGTCTCATGCTGCTTCCTGGTGCAGTGTTGTAAGCATCTGTGCTGTTTGGAAGTCCTCTGTTTGAAAGGCGCATATGTGATAGTAATCTTCTCATCCTTTGACTTGTATTTGGACTTTTTTTTTTCCACTTCTTCAGTGTATAATGCTGTGTTTTAGTTGAAGTTGTCATGATGTACAGAAGAATGACCTTCTGTCACTTTTTAAGAAGTGCTACATAACATGGCAGTGTTGGAGTGCAGTTGCTGCCCTCTAAAACAGTCTTCCTTCAAAGAAATTGTCCCAGCACCACACAAATACATAATCACGTGGCCAGGGATCAGACTTCAATGTGATAAAATAAGCTAAAGATGACAGAGATTAAGTGCAGATACAGTAAACAGGTATTCTTAGACTATTTATAGAGTAACAGAGGAATAAAAGACTGCATAATAAACTCTATTTAGTTCTCCACCTGAAGATGAGTCATGGGGTATACTGAAAAAGGTTTAGAGAGATCACCCCAAGTGCTGGAATGATAAATGGTTGTGCCATGTGGGTTGTCACAATGAGAGAATTGTCCTTAACTAAGCAGCCATGGGAAGGTAGTGAGTACAGCAGAGATGAGGTGTTAAGAATGTCTGCAAATGGTGTGAGAGCTACTGGAGCTGGCTTATGATGCTGTTGAATGGAGCATACTAGTTAAATGTCTTCATGGATGTTCTGCTGAGGAGTTCTTTCTCTTGTCATTATGTGTTTTTGATAAAAGGAAGACGGTGAACAGAGAAGAGGAATTCTGTTAAATACAGTTGTTGGCTAAGGAGAATGACAATCCAGACTATCTGCTGTGTTGCATCAACTAGAAGCATGCTGTTCTGTATAAAACAGTTGCCAGGAGGAAGCTCTTGTGGTGCCATCTTTCAGGACCCTACAAAAAACTCAAAATAAGTCATAGACTCACAGAATGGTTTGGGTTGGAAGGAACCTTTAGCAGTCATCTAGTTCAACCCTTCTGCAGTGTGCAGGGACATCCTGAACTAGATCAAGTTGCTTGGAGCCCTGTCCATCTCGGCCTGGAATGTTTACAGGGATGAGGCATCTGCCACCTCTCTGGGTGACCTGGACCAATGTTTCACCATCTTCACTGTAAAAAAAATTTCTTCCTTGTATCTAGTCTTAATCTCCCTCTTTTAGTTTAAAACCATCACCCCTTGTACTGTTGCTACTACCCCCATTAAGAAGTCTTTCCATTCTTATAAGCTCCATTTAAGTATTGAAGTGTTGCAGTAAGGTCTTCCCAGAGCCTTCTGAACAACCCCAACTCTCCTAGCCTGTCCTCACAGTAGCAGAGTTCCAGCTCTTGGATCATTTTCATAAATCAAATGGACACTGTACAGAAACTAGCGGTGGGTACTTGTATGATACTTCATTTAAATCAAAGAAACTCAGCTATTTCACCTTTTGGAAAGATTCATTCTCGGAGAGATGAGCATCTTGCCATACCTATTTTATGAAAGTAGTTGAAAAATTCTCTTTAATGTTAAATGTTGTATTTGTTTATATTGTGTAGTATTTTTGAAAAGATAAATAAGACTTTGTTTCTCTAGCATCACTGCTGACATCCAAATTGATCTTTGCTTGGCATGCTGTGGATCTAATGCCTTTTCTGGAAGCATGTTGCAAGTTACCTTCTTGAAGATCTAACCATTGGTAGAATTTTACAGAGATGGCTTATTGAAGGTGGCAGATGTTAAGTATCCTTGAAGTGCTTCTACATAAACACTGACTCTGAAATTCTATCTTTCAAATATGGTACTATATTCTTAAGCTGGTTTAGAATAACTGGTTGTCCCACTACTTGAGTGCCTGATCTAGAGTTACTTCGAGCTTTTTAAAAAATACTTGAAATAATGTATAAAATAACTTCATTAAAAAAGTCTATGCCCAGTGTTGCTGCATAGATTGAGGAAGCTTTGAATGTAATGTGACTAGTACAGCTCTGAATGTCAGGTTAAGTACTTGTCTAGCATTTTGGTTTTAGCTGCAGAGGAGTTGTTAGCTGTTACTGGGATTTCTTCCTAAACGGCTTTCAGTGCTAGACACTTGAGCTGACCTTCGGAAAGAGCACGAGTGCACTGCATTGTTATGGAGAGCACAGAAATAAATCAAGATTAGTAAGGGCACCATGTGCTGGGTTTTTGATCTACAGTCTGCCTGGGAAAGGGAAGAGGATGGACATATACTACTCACTTCTGAAGAGGACTTAAAAGTAGGACTGTGTTTAAGGATCCTAATAAAGGTGTGTATGAAAAGAAGGATCAGTGCTTTGCTTATTAGAGATGCTGCTGAGCAGCCAGGCTATGGTCTTGGAAGAGTAAAGCTGTATCTGCATGAGGTCTTTTTCCATAGACTTACTAAATGCTAACAAGAAGTAAAGGAACTACTGATACAAATACCTATAAATCCTGGGCTATGCTGAGTCTTGTCCTTGATTTATGCAGCACTAATAGCTTGAATGTGCTTTAATATTGCTGGTGTGGAGAACAGCCTGTGTGTCTCCATGCCTCCATCTCAAATTATGGGCATGCATAACTGTGTCTTTAAACCACAAAGAAACAGCAGAAGAATTAAAATGTGTGATGTTAATTAAGATGGAAAAGTGTTTTGTGTGTCCTTTACTTGAAGGAAAAAGGATTTTTTACATCAGTTGACTGAGTTCAGATGGAGAGGGAAAAAACAACACTGAGCTTTCACTTGGAAAAAGAAGGATACCTAGACTCATTTCCCCTTTGTTACATAGATTATGTTAACTTGGTCATTAAAACACTGTGGATCAAGTCCATTTTTTGACATCTAGATGTAATGTCACAGAAAATGGTTTAGCTATTTGTGTTCATAAGGGGAAAAAAGAAAAAGTGGCAGGGTTTCTTGTGTACTTTTTGTCTTGATGAGAGGAAAATGTAGGTACATGACTTTCAAAACCAAATTAAAACAAAGGCAGTTAAAGAAATCTGAATAATTGGAGTGTTAATTCATGTTAAAATACTTGGAATTAGGTAATGTTGTTTTGAAATTCCAACCTCTGCTTTTTGTTACAGGTTACATCTTAAGTGTTGTGCTCCTAACTTTACCAAGGCAACACCTTGTTCGGCTTTACCTGTACTTTTTGACTGCGCTGCTGCTTTATGCTGGGCACCAAATTTCCAGGTAGGAGTGAATGACTTAACTTTGGTTTGGGACTCAGAAATATTACTGATATTTTGTTAATACCTTGTATAAATGGGATAGGTTTGGTTTTGTGGAGGCATTTTTTCCATGCCAAGAACCTAATTATATCTTGCTGTTCTTTATCGTTAAAAAAATACAGAATTAATTACGCAGCCAGGTACTTCTGGTGTATTTTCACTGATTTAAAAGGAATTTTGACCTACATTTCTGTAGAGTGCAATGTCCATTAATTTGAGGAGATACAACACTTACCATAGAACTAAATGTGGCCTGTGATGTAGCAGTCTGAGTTGCTCAATGGTTTGACTAACATGCTTTTAGCACTGGAGCATTGTACAAAGCAGATGGGACATTACGTTTAGTTTTCTGGCTCATGCAATGAGAGAAAACAGAGATATGGAAGGTGATAAAAGTAAAGTAACAGTGGGATTTATTCTTAAATTCGTTTTTGTTTATGTAATGTGTTTTACAATGAAAACAAAAAGGCAGAGCAAAATAAAAATACAAAAAAGAAAATGCCGAGCAAGAGGCTGAAGAGCTCTTGAGCTGAACAAGACAGAGTCAATCATCTTCATTTGGCTTCAGCTAAATCTGTTGAAAGCCAACATAAACTGTCATGCTGACAACAAGTTTAATTGGAACCAAGGAGAATGCTGTCACATTAATGACTTCACATGGGAAGTTTTGAAAATATGGACTTGAGCCTGATTTATTTTGGTGCCTGCTGATGGGAAACATTTAAACATTTAAGTGCTTTTGATTGATTTAAGTGAAATAATAGGTTCGTTATTTCTGCATCAAAATTGTTGTTCTAAAGCACGTGCTGGGATATCTTCTACTCTGTATGTTGCAGTTCAGGGGAGTGTTAATGAATGTTTTGTGGTGACTTGACATGTCACTGTTGTGGCTGTCAGAGTTGCAATTAATGATTTCCTGAATGGATGAGAGTGCAAGAGAGGAATTATGGTCTTTCATTGCCTGGGTCGGAAGGAAAGAGGTATTTTTATCATCCTCAGGGGACTCCTCAGTTTTTACAGATACAGTTTGTTGATGTTTCTTACAGGACTGAAGGCTTACTTGTTAGAAAAAGCAGTCTGAACATTTTTATTTCAGCACAAGTTCTTAGTTGATAAAGCCTAGTAACAAATATCCATCAGACACAGGGCTTTGGTCCAGAACATTTACTGCTTGAGATCTTTACGCCATTCTGGATATTTACATTATTTAAAAGGAAGGGAGATGGCATGGATTTTGGTTGCTGTGTTGAAGTATAGAATGGTGTTTGGTTTTAATACTTTTTTTGTTTGTGTTTCTGTGTAATCTTAATTCATGTTACAGGCTTCATTGAAACATGTTAGATAACTACTGCATGGACTGTTTGGCATATTCATACTGAGATTTTTCTCTATTTGATAATCATGGGATGACTTAATAAAGACTTTAATTAAATCTTGAATAAACTGGCACCAAAAATATATTTAATTAAAAGATGTCTAGGATTCAAATAGTCTAGCAGTATTCCCTAGCTATTTTGCAAAGATAATGTAGTTGGTAAGAGTTTTGAGTGTGCTTACTCTGTTCCCTAGATGAAAGACTGACTTGGTTTGGAAGGAAGCACCATGCAAGGGGCTTTCAGTGGCAACCATCTTTGTATAACAACGTGGGCAATGACACCTGCAGTAGCTTTTCCAAAGTTTTTTTTTTTTTTTTTAATCCCATTAGATTTAATATTGAAAATAGTGAACTGTGGCATGCAAATAAGGTGTTACTGGCAATAGAAGGAATAGCTTCAAAGCTATCCAATTTCAACTGGTGTACCTATTCAGCAGAGTGATCATGTACAAGACACACAGTAGTCACATGCAAGCTGCTTCTGAGTAGTTTTTGTTAATATTCAGCTTGGAGCTGAAAACTTCTGAGAGTTGCTTGCATGCAATACCAGTTGGGATGCTATTTAAGACAGATGAAGAGGTCTCCTATTGAGGCCAGTTTGGTTAATGCAAATTATAGAACAAGACCAGAATCAGCTGGCACTTGTGACTCTGCAGTGTCCTGGAAATTCTGAGCTGTTGAAAGACTTCAGCTTTCAGTCCTTTTTTCCATCCCAGAAATAGCTTGTGGTTCAGCTGCATGTCTGGGAATAACAGTATGTGAATTTTATAGTTAAGCTCTCACTTTAGACTTCCAGGTCTATGTGACCTTGACAAATCACCTAACTTCTTCAGTGTTTGTTTCCTTTTTTGCAAGACTGAGAACTATCTTAATGTGTAAAGATTGGTTAGATAATGTTTGTGAACACTTTGAGAATCCAAAAAGATGCTACGTTTGTATGGCAGTTTGGGTAGAGATAATATACCATCTGTTTACGGCAAAAGAGGTCTGCTTTAAAAATGAAAATCCTGCTGCTCCTGACAAAGAAAATGGATGCTGGTTTTACTTTTAATGTACCTGCACAAATGTCTTGCTTAAAAGGATCAGGTTTCTTTTCCCCATTTCCAGTGATAAAACTGGGAAAACCAAATGATAGTTACACAGAAAAGAAACCATGCCATTAAACACACTGTTAATGAAAAAACAACAAAATCAAATCATTATTGTATTTCATGTTTTGTAGTTATGATTATTTCAAGCATTCAGCCTTGCAGTGCTTAGAGTGAGACCGTGGGGAGGGAGCAAGAAAATGAATTGTTCCTTTTGGATAATCTTAAAATGAACTTAGGTTTAAGGTTGCCTGTAGACATTTAGAACCTCTGAGAGTATGTTTGATGTTGACAGCAGAGATTAATCAACCAAAGTAAATGTCAGCAGTATGAGTCAATTAGGTCAGATAACCACTGTGTCTTATGTCAGTCAATTACAAAGCATATTTTTAATAACAGAAGACCTTTCTGCACTTTTTTGTTGCTCAATGTAAAGCACTGCATCTCTGCCTTTCTAGAGCAATGTTGGTCGTGGCTGTCCCTGAGTGCGTGTTGATAGACCAGCAGCTCAATGAAATGAGGCTGGGAATACATCTACAGAATGAGCAGCAGAGAATCTGATCTAAGCTTTATTCTTATATCCTGGTTTTATAAAGTAGTAAAGTAGTTTCAGTCATTTCATTAACTGGTAAATAATGATTTTAGGATTCTTATTTTCTTATATTAGTGCAGTAAAGTGAACAGTTCTCTAATGTAAAAAAGCTGCTGCTTAATACAAGTTTAATTTACCAAAATTGAGTACAGGCATTTGCTCTTCTCAGCATCTTGTATGGCACTGCAGCTGTTCGAGGCATCTCCTGATTGGTGTCTGTGCCAAAAGATCTTTGTGTTTGTACTGGTAATAAGAGAATGATTGCTTTGACTTTCCTTATTCAGACATCATCTACAAATAATATTTTAAAAGTTTAGGAGATGTTAAAACATTGTTTCTCCAAACTGCTTGGCCTAAAACTCAATTAATGAGTTACTTAAAGAATTACATGAAGTACAGACCTCTGTGCCCATGACTGAATTGGGTAGACAACAACAAGAAATGTAGCTTGAAGGAATTTGGGTCATCGCCAGGCACACTTCTGGTGTTGAAGAAGCAACAGTAAGTGCAACTTTGTTGGCATGTCTTAGCTAAAATGTGTGAGGTCATCTTGCTACACTTGGTATCCTGGATGATTTTATAACCCGTTTCCTAATAGATATAGAAGAAACTTGATGGTGTCATTGCTTTCTGTTGCACTCTAGAAATAGCCAGTGTTTTCATCATAAATTTGAGGGTGGAACATGAAATTGCTAATACAAAATGCCGTCTTCAGCATAGAATCATGGAATGGTAGGAGTTGGAAGGGACCTCTGGAGATTGAGTCCAACCCTCCTGCTAACCCCAAGTACGCCTAGATCAGGTTCCACAGGAATGTGTCCAGGCAGGTTTTGAAAGTGTCCAGAGAAGGACACTCCACAACCTCTCTGAACAGCCTGTTCCAGTGCTCCATCACCCTCACAGTAAAGAAGTTTCTTCTTAAGTTCAAGGGGACCCTTCTGCATTCTAGTGATAAACCACTGCCCCTTGTCCTATCACTGGCCACCACTGAAGAGAGCCCAGCCCCATCTTCATGACCCTCCATCCTTTAGATATTAATACACATTTATAAGGTCCCCTCTTAGTCTTCTCTTTTCCAGGCTAAAGAGCCCCAGGTCTCTCAGCCTCTCCTTGTAAGAGAGATACTCCAGTTCTCTAATCATCTCTGTGGCCCTAGGTAGCACTATTCAGCATGTTGCAACTGGTGTTGCTTTTTTGTCCGTGCTTTCTGCAGATTCATGTGAAATAAATGAAATCAAATGCCCAACTATGTCCCCAAAATTACCTCCATATGGGTGTTGGAAGGTGGAAAAAAACCCCTGTGTGTAGCTATATCTTGATAGTAAGGGAGAGAACTCTATCTAGAATCTTAGGTGCCTTTTTAGTCCTCAGGTGTTTTTAATTGTAGGTTACAGTCTGAAGAACCTGTTTCAACATACCTCCCATATACGATAACACTGGAAATGCTGCAGTGAGTAGGCAGGGTTGTCAGCTGTGAAGAACAGACTTTGAAGTGTTTGTTTGAATACTTGGAGATTTAGATCTTAAATTCCAAAGTTTTTTTTTTTTTTTTTGCAAATGAAAATGTGAGTACCTTAGATTGGGGTAGCAAGATAATGCTAGAATGATGTATTTCCACGTTTCTGGGGAGAAGCAAATGCTTTCCAGTAGCACAGTTGCATATTTTTCTGCATTGAAATAAAAAGCACAGTTCTTGTATTGGTTGTGGTTTCTGGTACTGTTAGCCTTGCTTTGACTACATCTGTTCCCAGTGAGCATGGCTGGCTCACCAATATAAATAAATACGTAATAAATGAAGTGCCATGTCCCTTGAGCAAACAGGCTCTGCTAGCTCCGTGCCAGGTCAGATCAAGTGCGTCTGTCTAGCATTCCTGGCATGTGATGCAGCTAGACATGAATGACTGGACAGTATCAACCAGATAGAAGCACAGGCTTAGTTGTGCTGCTGGTGGCAGAGTTGGGAGTGTCCTATCGAGTGGAACGGCAGCCAAAGTGGAAATGGAAATGGAAGGGTTTCTTGTGCAAGGCAGAAAAAGGTAGGAGGTCTGAATGCAAAGGGTCATGAGTACTGCTCCATGTTTCATGGCAGGGGATTAAAGAGTCACTGCAGGATTACTGCTGTGCTGTTCCAGAATTGCTTCCTGGAAGCTCAAAATGCTTGCCTGTAGCATGAAGCTCCCACATTCAAGTTGCATTGCTGTTAAATATGTTAGTCTGCTTGAGGGCAGAGCTGATGGACGATCACTAACAGCAGAAAAATGCCTGGTCTCTTAAGGTTCTTACCTTTTTCTTTGGTTACCTGAGTCAGCCCTCCTAGACAGCCTTCCCTGAGAAATTACCAATGTCCTGTCAGGTCTTCAAGACTATCTCACTGTAACTGTCAGTAATATGTCAGTCTGAGGGCATGCGTTTAGTCCCCCAAGTTTCCCAGGAGAGAGCTAAACTTTTAAATCATGTTGGATAAAAGGATTAAGAAGCAGCTCTCGTCTCTGACTCTGGTTCAGGACTGTCACTTTTCCTTCATACATGTTTTTTAAATCAATGCAAAGAGATCATTAAGGTGCAAAATACTCTTAAGCTTTGAATTGGAAAACCTTTCTGTCTGGCTTGCAAATTTCACATGGAGCTGATGAGAGAAGAAATTATTAGGAAGAATGATACTTAATAAGGATACTTAAAAATGGAATGGTGCTTAAGAGGCTTTGTCAATAAGCGGTTTCAGGCCACACTCTGAAGAACAGCTTGTATGTCCCAAAGGATTCTTACAGCAATGCAAGTGAGTAATTACAGATAATACTTCTCTTGCTGAAGTCATGCCTCACTTAGATCCTTGCATCCACGAGGCTGCTGTAACAATAGTGTAAATACTGCTTTTTGTAATTTGGGTGATTGACTGTGACATACACTGAAGTTGCATGTGTGGAGTGTATACATTGCTGATTTTCTGATCAGATGGATCTTAATAGTTTGTGGGTTTATGCTTTTTAGGGATTATGTGAGGAGTGAATTGGAATCAGGGTATGAAGGACCAATGTACTTGGAACCTCTCTCTATGAATCGCTTCATGACTGCTTTAGTAGGTAAGTGCTTTAAAGAGAGCTTTACCTCATTCTCTGCATTGAAACCTAAGCACATTTTACCTCTTGGTTGCAAATTTCTTGTACCACTTCTGATAGCTGTGAATCTCGTTAGTATACAAAAGGAATGGAAGGTTTCTAGCCTGGCTGTTTCTATGCCATTGATTCATCCATGCTCTCATATTTGAAGTTTTCAAGTATTTTCTATGTTTCTTTGTCATACTGTGCCCCTATGGTGTTTTCAGACTTGCAATCAGATTCAGGCTGCATTGTCCACAATAATGTTTAGGTGGAAAGCGCAGTAGAAATTTCAGTAGAAGTGTGTATTTGTACTGCTTTTGTCAATGTAAATATTGTACAAGTATTTATTATTTACTTGCTTTATGGATGAGACTGTCATTCTGTTATTAAAAAAACCCAATAAATCAGAAAGCTGATGAAACTTTTTGTGGATATGAGCCAGGGACTACATGCTACTTTTTTAATATTAAACAGAGTCCCAGAGATACTTCTAATCAATGAGTTAGGGTAAGAAGTCAATACTACATTTAAGTGAAGTCACTGAGGCAGGTGCATGGGGCAGTAATGGTGCTACCAATATATCTGGTTCCTGAAAGTTCTGGTCAGCGTTAAGGAGATGATGTACAGTTTCCCACAGCTCACAAATTTAGCTTTGCTAATGCTTTTACTCATTAGTAGTTTTTTGAATAGGCTCTCATATTCATTTCTTCCCCTGCATCTAATTCAGTCTGACTGTTGACTAGGGTTACAAATATGTCCCTAAATGCTGGATGGAAGAAATAAATTGTCTCTGAATGGCTTGGATGAGCTTTGTGAGCATGTCAACTGTGTTACAAAGCTGCGTGGTTTTGGAATTGAAGCTGCTGTGAAGGCTTGATTTTTCTTAGAGCACAACAATGGATTCTATATTAACTTTAAGACATCCTGGGTTTTGCATAACAATTTAATGATGTAGCCACTGCATTTGTTAACATCAGCTTTTTAAAATTGGGATTGAAATGAAGACAGTTCCCTTCTCAAAGTGGCTTGAGCAGCAGCTGTACTGTTTTGGTTTCTTCTTGTGTGCTTTTCATTAGCTTACAAGCTGAGAGGATTTGGATACCTGTCAGCACTGTTTAATGTATTTGTGGAGGCTTGGGGAAGGGAAGAGAATGGGCAGGAACTTAAGGCAATAGATTTCTTCCTTATTGCCTCATTCCCTAGTGGAGAATCCTTGTGTCCTACAGGGAGGATTCCAGCTGTCAGGTTCATTAGCTGTGTCTAGCAGTTTTCAGTCCACAGCATATAAGTTTACAGAGTGCAAATATTCATCTTGATTTGCTAGTCTTACCAGATAGCTAGAGCATTAAAACCTTTTTATGACTTGATATGAAGTACAAACTAATTACTTCTGATGGATCCTGCTTTGTGTCATGACTGACAGGGTGCAGCCTCACTTGGAGGTTAACTGTGATTTACTGCAGAGAAAGATTGCCTCTCCTGAACTAAGGTGGTGCTAATTCCCAGTTTAAAAGAAGTACCAGTCACTGAAAACTCCATTGGAGGAATTTTCATGTCCTCTCTGAGTGGGTTGACAATTTGCAAGGTGCATACTTCAGGAAGGAGATTTGGGCCACCAGAGAAAATGCCTTTGTATTTTGTTTTGATAGTGAACAACTCGCCTTCCCAGGACAAGTAACTTTTGATCAGTGTTTAAGTGAAAAAGGTGGGAGGGTCAGAGATTTCTATCAGGAATGACCAGAATGCTGGGCACATCACTACTGTAGGAAAGCAGGTTTTGCTCTTGCATGAGATGAGACTGAGCTCAGAGGTCCTATTTTTTTGACTGGAGAGCTCCAGAGTGAACCCAGAGAGGACTGGGTTGTTTAACATGGTGTTGTCGCAATATTTTATTTCAGATGACGACACTCTTAGAACATATTGGATGCTGGTGTTCAAATCCCTTTGTGCGTGGAGCTGGGTTGCCTTAGCTACCATGACTCTCAGAAATCCTTGCAAGCTGACTGTGCCAGCCTGCTGAATATTGCAGCACAACAGTGTGCTGGTGGTATCTTAAATAGGGTTGTAGCAACTTGTGTGTGGGCAGAGAACAACAAAGCAGAGGGAGAATGCTTCAGAGCTGGAGTCTGTTGAAATTCTAAAAAGATGAGTGGAGTAACTTCCTCTGAGCCTTACAAGACCCAGTATGCTAATAGTGTCTTGCTGAGAGCAGAGGTGCTTGTTCTGAAAGGACATCTGCTAACTCAAAAATGCATCTAGCAAATTGACAATAGGACTTAAACTTGAAAGAGAACAGTGTGAAGGAGGAAGAACTGCTTATGCTTAAGTAGTAGGGGTTAGAGATTGCTTTCAGCTTAGTTGCAGTTATTTTGAAAGCAGTTCTATCATATGGCAGGAAAGTGAGGCAGAATGAAAGCAAAAGCCTAGCACTGCCATTTCTCTTTCTTGCAGCTTCCCTCCCCAACCCATCTAGAAGGACTTGCAAGGTCAGCAAGCTTATGTGAACACATGGAGTTGGCACTGACCTAGAGATGTTAACGGCCTTGATTTTGTTAGTCTGTGTTTTGCTATTGCAGAAACACAGAAAGGAAGACTTGTGAAACACAAGCATCAGTGGAGGTAGCTCCAAAGCAGCTGGGTTTAGTTAGGTGTGTTGTGGCTTTTGGATGGAAACTAACAAAGATGGTGAACAAGGTTCTGCTTTAAATAATAAGTAGTAAAGTTTCTCCTTACTGCAAAATGATGAAAATTGTTCTTACTCAGGCACTGTGTGTTCACCCCAGTCCCATTTTCTCAGACAAAGTGTACAACTTCCAGTGACTCTAATGGGAGCAGCTACACTGGAGTGGTCTGCTTGAGAAATACCACCCTCCAGATATCTGGGTGTGTGGGAGAGATGTGCTCCTGCTTGGGTCCCTGCAAACTCTTAAAAGAGAATGTAGTTGTTAATTATCTGTCACTTAAAAGCTTCAGTGATTATTTTGAGTAACTGCCTCAGGGCATTGTGAAATTATTGAAGTCTCAGCTGCTGACCTGGCTGTTCTCCTGTTGCTGTTCTTGGCCAGTAATTCTTCTCGGCCGTGTAAATATTGTTGCTCTAAAGCCATTTGGGACCTCCAATTACTTTTTGGCATCAATCAGGGTGGCACAGGCATATAGACATGTTTCAGAAAAGCTATTGCTGTGTATACAGATACAAAATGGAATTGAGTTTTGCTGGGAATATTAAGGAAAAAAAGAGTACTTGCCGAGTTATTCTCTGCATGATTTATTCCTGGGACATCATCTTAACCTGTGTACGATTCTGCACGTGTTTTGGGTGTACCTCTCACTCACCTGTAAGGCGCAGGAGTGCACTTGGCGTCCTTTGAAAGCGGTAACTTTTGTGACCCAGCAAACGATGTGGGGGTAGCCTGGTTTCGTAACGTGGATGTCCCAGTTAGAACTGTCATAATATGCTGAATGTTGATAACAGTGTTATGGAAAGATAACGTATTCAAAGACGCTCTTCCTGAAGGGGATAATCAGCTTGATTATAAAATGCCGTGTCGCGTTTCCAGGTCAGCTGGTGGTGTGTACGCTCTGCTCCTGCGTCATGAAAACGAAGCAGATCTGGCTTTTCTCTGCTCACATGCTCCCTCTGCTGGCACGGCTCTGCCTGGTCCCTTTAGAAACCATTGTCGTCATCAACAAATTTGCCATGATTTTCACTGGTTTGGAAGTCCTCTACTTTCTGGCATCAAATCTTTTGGTGCCCTACAACTTGGCAAAATCGGCCTACAGAGAGCTTGTCCAGGTAAGACAATGAACACAACACAAATAAAATTATTTTCCATGACTTGAACCCTTTTGCTGGAAAGAGAATGAAAACGCTTTGCCTATGTTCTGTGCCGCTGTGTGCAGCTCGTGCTTTCTTAGCAAACCAATTGTGTTATCGATAGCATCTTCTGTCTTCAGTTAATGGTAACTTACAATTTATGTGGGTGAGCAGTTGAAACATCAGCCTACTGGCCAGCTGAGCTTTGCTTGGTCTTAGCCTGGATTTGTGAGAGACTAAGCAAAGAGACAAGATTGCAGCAGAATGGAATTTATTTACTGCCTCATTAAATGAGCAATGTAATCCCCATGCATTAATGACAGTAGGTGTTCCTTTCAAGAAAAGCATTTTGTAGGAAAAGTGTTTGTAATTACACTAGTGTTAAATTGGGAGTAACACTGAAGCTGATTTTTGACTGTGAAAGTCACTGATGGAGTGACTTGTAACTCACAGGCAGTGGTCTCAAGGGGCTGTAGTATTTTTTTTTCAGAATACCAGCATTGCTGCTCTTTTGTTAGATGTCTCAGCAATAGAAGACTTTCCGGATGTGTATCCGTTTTGTTAATGCTTTGACATCTGATACATATTTAGTTGAAAAGACACTTTGTTAGTGGTGTAGCAGCATCACACCCTCACATTTTTAATATAAAAATAAAATATATGAATATGTGCATCAATGTAAAAAGATTGATGTTTGCTTGACTTCTGACCTGCTGTTTTAACTTTCACCACTTTCTGGGTTTTTCAAACCAAGCCACTGGCTTTCGACGTTCTACTCTGCAGTTCGGAAGCAGACTGAAAACTAACTCGCTAAGCTCTTTCAAAGCCCTCTTTAAAGCTCCTCTTCGCTGTCATATCTGTCATACACAAACAAAAACTTGGCAGCAGTAGGTGTCTGGTGTGCCAGAGTCTCAGCCTGTCATGTTGATTATTACTGTCTGGTTATTTATTTTATATATAATTGGTCTTTGGAGCAGGATTATCCTTCTGTGCTTGTACAGCACCTAGCATGGTCTGATCTCATTCAGCACTAACTTGTAGATTTGCTGATTAATTCAGGAGCTAACCAACAAAGCTTCAATATCCTTGTTTTCCAGTGACAATAGGACAGTCATGCTTTCTGTATCCTTAGAGTGGTAACATTAGCATGGCTTTGTACAGCTGGAAGACTCGCACCTGGTTGGAACCAGCAACTTCATTTTTCCATAGGCATGAATGGATGCAGAGTTTATCTCCCCAAAGCCAAATGCAGATTGTATGTGGATCTGAGAGTCATGTATCTGTTTCTTATTAGATATATTTAAAACCCTTAAACATCTCATGGGTGTTTTAATAGCAAATTCATTCCAAGGTGAGGGGAGAAATAGTTGGGGTTTTGCTGATTTGTTGTTGTTGTTTGTCAGGATTTTTTTCTACATAGAGCTGTTGCACAAACCTCCTCACCTCAAGGCTTGCTTGTCATGTCCCCTGACCCAATCGAATTCACTTGCAAAATATTTTCCAAGGTGAATCATTATAACAAATCTTTACAAAGCAGACTATATTACAATGTTGTGATATGGAGGAAGAAGTATTACTTGTATGTGGCCTTTGAATAGAGGTCCATACTCTCTCTCCCCTTTCTAACGTGGCACTGGATTTATAAAGCAGTAGCATGTGCTGCTTCTCTAAATGCACATAGTAGAGTGTGGGTTGGAATGTCAAGCTTTGCAAGAGTGTTTTTTGCATTGTATTGACAGTGTGGGAGAACAGGATTTTAATTTCTGAGGAGTTTGTGCTTTTTTTGCCTGTGTTCTTGAAACAGGATAGAAGAAAATCATTGGTTTGTAGTATGCTCATATAACTGGCTTCCACTCCACTACAGATTAAGCTTAGTATTCTTATTCCAGGTGAGGTTATGGCTGTTTTCTCTTGAATATTTTCGTACTTTTATTTAATTGTTCTGACGTTGTGTAGTTACCAGTTTTCAGTGGTGCCTCCATCATGATGTTTGTGAGTTTACTACTGTTTTAGACTACATTTAATTGCTGTTTTGGTATCAGTGCCAAAACTTAGTGAATATTGGGATGTTAAAGACCAGGATTGTTGCCTGAGACAACTCTAACAGGTGGCCAAGGTAGCTTTTTTGGGTGTATATTTCAGACTGTGGCTAATGGCATAATTAAAGAGTAGGTCTAGAACCTTGTCTGCCTACTTGCAGCAGAAAATGCCAGGAATACCTCACGGTTATGAGTCTGTTATGAGCATAGCATGACCCTTTTCCAGTGTGGTGGAGCACTCTGCCAGGAGCTGCATAGGATTGCTTGCATTGGTCTGAGGCCAAGGGAGTCCCCCTGAGGGCAGATGCATTTAGCTTCACAAGTCTGTGTGCAGAGCTAAAAGCTGAAGCTTGGCAGCGTACTCCTGCCAGCAGCATATTGTTTGTCGATCAGCCACATAGTGCAGCAAGCCCCGTGAACATAATATCCCTCATGCTCATCATGAAAGACTTAAGTAGGCAGCTATTTAAGCATTTGCTAAACTTTGCTAGCCATTATGGGTGTATGTCATTGTGGGAAGTAGGTGATGAGGAGATGGTAGTTACCAGCGACTCCCTTTTGACCTTTGCTATTAAATCCAACTCTATGAGGTTCCAACTTCTTGGAAATGATTGCATTGCAATTTCTTTTTTGCATTACAAACGATGTAATCTGAGCTTCAGAATATTGAAATAACTCTTAAGCACGAATTTCAAAATACTTCATGGATTAGGAGCAATCTAAGTTCTCTTCGAGATACTTAAATGTGTCTGAGATATTGAGTGTTTCTTTAGAAACAGTAGAGCAGAGCAGGTGTACTGTGCTGAAGTGATGTGGCTCATCTTTCAGTATCTAGTGTGTGCAGTGACTTGGCAGTAGCTATAGAGAAAACAGCATTGCCGGATTGAAAGGTCTGAGAGGGTTGTGCATGTCTTCGTGGCTTTTGCTGTGAGCAGGTTGCAGTCACCACCTCCAAGCAACTCATTCATAAAGTGGGACATTGAGTTGCTCTGATAGTTGCTGCCCAGTCAGGTACTTGTCCCCATACAGTGGTAATATGTTGCTGTTGAAACTGAGCTCACCGTTTTTCAGACTGTAGTTTGATGTACCTCCTCTTTTCCTTTGGGATGCCTAATGCCATGTGAGTTACCATTAGCTTCCTTGTGGCGGTGCTGTTGACTATCCTTTTGTTATCAAATGACCAGTAACACAGTATTTTTCTCTCTTGCCCAGGTGGTGGAGGTATATGGTCTCCTGGCTTTGGGAATGTCTCTATGGAACCAGCTGGTTGTCCCAGTTCTTTTCATGGTGTTTTGGCTTGTCTTATTTGCTCTTCAGATCTATTCCTATTTCAGTACAAGGGACCAGCCTGCCTCGAGAGAGAGACTCCTCTTCCTCTTTTTGACAAGGTAACTGACTAGTCTGCAAATAGCCCATTTTCTGGTTTAGCTATCTTCTGAAATGAATGTCTGCTCTTTTAGAGACTAGATAAGTAGACTGCCTTTATTGCATTTGAATACTCAACAAATATTTGTCTTTATCAGAGTGGCCATATATGTAAGCCCTGTTAAGCTTGTCCTTCAGAGGAATGGATCCTATTCAAAATAGACAGCATAAGCAGAATCATGGGAGCATTACCAGAGAAAGCAAAATATTCTTTTGGTAAAGACATAGCTGTAGTTAGAACTTTGGTCCAAAGGTTTTTTGTAGTATACAAATTAGTTTGTAGTCTGAGATATATCAACTGAAGTTCATTCCAACTGGTATCTTATTCATGATTGTATTCCTTTCCTAGCCTTTTGTCTTGTTTCTTCATTCTGGTGTAGGACACATTCTTGAGTTCATTCAAAGAGCTGACTTAGGTAACTCTAAAAGTAACTTGAGTTCAGTGCTTAATTTAACAGAGCTATAAAGGTCTAATAGAGAGCAAATTCCCAAAAGCTGTGTAAAAGCTGGCTGTAGAGTAAAGGTGAGTGGCCTGTGTTAGTGCTTTTATTGAGAGAAAGGCAGCATTTGAGGGATACTTCTGGCTGGCCCCTACATGCCTTTGCTGCTGGTAACTAGAAATTACAGCTCACAAAAGGAAGCAGCAACATAAGAGGAACTGGGTGTGTTTCTGAAGCTGGGTTAGGCAAATCAGATAGGGTAACAGTGGGATGGGAAGAAAATAGATAATGGCAGTCTGAACACACAGGTCACGTAGGACATTATTTGGAGATGATGTGTCATTAGTTCTCCTGGTTGGGTAGAAACTTGTCTGAATAGGTTGCTCATCACTACAGATTTCCTGTCAGATGTTCCAATTGCTTAGCTTTCTTATGTTTCTGTGTGTACATATATCTATGCTGCCACAGTGTAAGCTTTCAAAAAATCATTAAGGAGAAGTACCAGAGAATGTATTTAATGTAGTGTTAAAACTGATTACAGCATCACACTGCATTATATAAGAGCACTGATTATTCTTACCTAAACTATTGGTGTCTGAAGTTTTTCTTCATCTCTGCTGCAATTTCAGTTTTTTTACAATAGAGTATTGCATATAGCAGTTGGAGCTGGTGGATGCTATGTCCTTTTCCTTGTGAATAGGTTGAGTTTATTCCTACCCCAAATTCTTGGACTTGGCAAAACATGGAACTTGCTTTTCAGACTTGCATTGGCTTGTTTCAAGTGAACGAATACTAACTGATTTCTGAAATTCTTCTTGCAATAGGAAAAATGCAGAATTATGCAAGTGTACTCAGTGTTCTTAGCTCTGTCACAGTAGAGAAACAAGCAATGCTTATTCATCTTAAAAACTACAAATTCTGATAGTACCACTAATAGCCTTTTTACTCTTCAGGAGGCAGCCAAATTACCTTGTCAGGCCAGTTAGTAATGAAGTGCTATCTGTTCAACAAATTGGAATAAGAAATTGTGCTCTTCCATAGAAAGGAGTGAAGTCTACATCTGTGCCCTTTAAGTGTAATGATTGCTTAAAATAGTGTCTTTGGATTCAGGTGAGAGCAGTTGGAATGTGCAGAAAGCTGTGCCCAGATTTCCTAAAAAACATCAGAGTTGGCTGTGCTGGCTCAGACCAAATACAGATCTAACCTAGGATCCATTTTCCAGCAGTGTCCTTAAATGGGTGCCTTGAAAGATACCCACCTGTAGTATGACAAACAGGGTGCTGCCCAATACCCATCCAGTGGCACATCCTCCGCCTTCAACTGTCAGCCCACGGTAGTTGGATGTGGTTAATGTGTATTCAGTAGGCCTCAAAAGATTTATCTTCCATCAGTTTGTACTTTCTGCCCTTGAACCCACGTACACTCATGTCATTTGAAAGATCCTGAGGCAAGGAGTTTCACAGCTTAAGTTGGTCTAGATGATGAAAAATCCATTTTGATTGTTTCAATCCATAGTTTGATTGAATGTCCTCAATTCATTTGTTGAGGCAGGATAGGGGAAGACCAAACATTTCTGGTTTGGAAATTTTTTTTTGTTTTGTTTTTGTTTTTTCCTTTTCTTTTAAACTGAGAGTAATGTAATGTTCTAGCTTAGACTGGAAAGCTCTTGCTTGTATACTTGCTGTTTAAAAACTGCTCTGTACATTTCATTGTCCCTGCTGTTACTCTCAAAATGTTATCCATGAGTATGGAACTGCTGTGATTTTGGAGAAGATTTGAGTTCAGCTCTTTGGGACAATTTACAAACTTGTGTTTGACACAAACTTAACAATGGGGCAACCCCAGGTTTCTCTTTGAGCTCTTAAGCTCCTCTGGTAAACTTGCATAGTAGATCATCTGGAAATAAGTTTAGAAAAAGGACAAAAAAAGGATTTGGCATCAGGCAAAAAAGCCAGGATTCTTCATTTCTGATAGTATGTTGAAGCAAAACTTTAGTGTTCCTCAAATATTCTTCAGAAATAGCTGGTTTTGGACTTGATGATCTCTGAGGTCTCTTCCAACCCTTGCGATGCTGTGAAGTACTGGACTTCTCACTCTCATGTCTGGCAGGCTTCTTCAGCCCTGCTTGATTTGGTAAACAGGTAGCACCTGATGGCTTACCAGAAGCACTGCAAATAGTGTATGCAAACACATCAATGTTTTCTGCTGCAACTTACTTTCAAAGAAGAGCTCCTGTTAACATAGTCATTAGGAGAGACAAATGTCGCTTGAACAAGTTTTGTTTATTTTTGAAGCATGTGCTTCCTCAGAACTCTACTGTTGGGGCACTGGGCTAGTTCACTCTCCAGTTTGTTAATTATCAGGACATGTTTTTGACCACCATAATTTCTTTTGAGACCAGGTGAACAAAGATTTTCAAACAAAGATTTTAATTCTTTTAATGAATGTTGGTGTTGAGATACTACCTTGGATTCTGTATGTGAGGATTTCCAGATGTGTAATCCCTGGATGACAGCTGTTTTGTGGGTGTTAGTTTTTGTTTTGTTTTTTTCCCTACCTAGTGTTGGGGCATGCAAGTGCATTCATAGGCACTGTCCACGTTCTGGCAAGTCACGTTTCACAAGCCAGAGTACTCTCTGAAGTTTGGGCTGCTCCAAATATTGTGGTGCCAGGGTCAGGAGAAGATCAGCTCTAAGATGAGCCAGCTAAAATTGTGAAGCCCTTCTTAGCATCATCAAATGTGTTCTGGGGTTTCAGCCTTTGGGACTTTGCTGCTAACATAAGAGAGGAAGGAGCAAACTGAGGGGAATATTCTTCACTGTCTTAACTTTGCTACTTACGGCTCAGCTATTCAAAAGACAGATATTGCCTGCATGAGCCTGATGTGAATGCTACCCAAAATCCCCCGTCTCCAAACCGCATCGTTTTGATGTTTGCTTGCACCACTATGGGCCTCAGTGGAATGTGCCTTAGTGAATGAATCTTTAAATCAGTGTTTTTGGGAGCTGGCTAAAATTTCAGTGAGGAGCCCGGGTGCCAGTGTCTGACAGGTTGGCTTCCGCTGTGGGAACCCTATGGCAGCACGACAGCGCCACCGTGTGGCACAGGCTGCAGGAGGATCCAGCAAACACTGCAGCAGAACTCCAGCTCCAGCCAGAAGGCAGCATTAGCTGGGGAGCTGAGATGGAATGTGTGTTGGAAAGATGTGACAGAATGCTTTTTCTTTTATTAGGAGGATTTCATCGTGGCGTAGAGCCTTCAATATCTTCATTAAACCAATCAAATTGTGCATTGAAACCAGCACGCACCATTAATGTGGCAAGGGGAGTTCTCATTATATTGCTTCTAATTGATGGACCTTTTCTTTCTGTTTTTCCCCTCTCTCCTCCCAGTATTGCTGAATGCTGTAGCACTCCATACTCACTGCTGGGCTTGGTCTTCACAGTCTCTTTTGTGGCTTTGGGAGTTCTGACTCTCTGCAAGTTTTACTTGCAGGGTTACCGAGCGTTCATGAATGATCCTGCTATGAACAGGTAGGTGTCTTCTTGTGCCTAGGGTCTACAAAGAAGCAGGTTAAGGAGGTTTATATATAAATACACAGATTTCATTGTAGTTTTAAACTTAAGTCTTGGGTCTCCTTGTCAGCATTTTTGTACGGCAGTTTGTGTGCATTGGAAGGATTTTAGGTGAAAACACAGCTTGTCACAGATTTCTTGGTGCTTCAGTTCTGTAACAAAGTCAGAGCTCTTAGGATTTAAAATTGCAGACTCTGATTGTCTTAGTGCTTTCATTTACATGAGTCACTGGAAAATTTTAAAATGCTTGGATAATATAAACACTTCTTATTTCCATTTTCTCATTTACTGTCATTTGCCCTGCAGTCATGTGTGAAACATTACTAATCTGTGGGGCTTAAAACACAGCATTGTATGGATTGCCTGTGAATTAAACAAACAGAGAAACTGCCTTTTCTTTATACTTGTCCCAACTTGTCTAATATGAAATTGGGATCCTAGGTATGACACTACTGTTCTTAATTATTCCAGTCCTTAACTCCGTAGAATATACAGACCACATGCAAAAGAACATTATAGTTTTTAAGATGTGGAAGACAAAATGGTATAAATCATTATTACTTAGGAGCAGTCTACATGAAAGTATCTTTTGAGGAAGCATGTGGTGCTTGATGATCTGTACTTAACTGCATCAAATCCTGGTGCTAAATTGTGCTCCTTGAAGGTATTAAATTCATGCTAGGGCTCCAAGTCAAAAAGATGTGGACAGATGTATTTGGTGTAGGCACAGAAAAAATATATTGCTGTTTATTATTGACATCAGTAAAGGCTAAAACCAGTGCCATTTGAAGAGGTGTGACAAAACCAGCTTATTTCCTGGTGTTTGTAGACATAGTTTGAACCAATGCTGGCAGACACTAAAATGTGATTGATTGTTTTTTGTCTGTGTTATCTGCAGGGGAATGACTGAAGGAGTCACACTCCTGATCCTGGCTGTGCAGACAGGTTTGATTGAGCTCCAAGTTGTGCATCGGGCTTTCTTACTCAGTATTATTCTTTTTATTGTGGTGGCATCCATACTTCAGTCCATGCTGGAAATTGCTGATCCCATTGTCTTGGCATTGGGAGCCTCAAGGGACAAGTAAGAGATTATTTTCCTAAACTGAAGCTTACTCAATCTCATTTTAGGAGGTGATAAACCAGTAATTGATGGCCTGATTTGGATTTTTAGTAGCTTGTAAAGTTACTCTGCCTTTTCTCTGTGCTGATTTCTTTTCTAGTCTAAATTCTCTAGTTTTTCCTCTTTATTCTACTCCCTCAAGGGCACACAGTAGAACTTTTCACCATGCTGTATGCTGGCAGACAGGGGTGAGGCAACTTTGGCTCAGTTAGGCCAATCCAGGACTCCACTGCCTGTGGTCTCCCCGCCCACACTCCATTGTGTGGATTTGCAGAATGGTTTTACTTAACTTCCTCTGCAGTTGGGAGGGTTTCCCTCTAATGCAGTGGTCTCAGATACTGAGGATGGAAAGTTTCTAGGAGTCACCTTTTAAATAATTGTAAAATCTGTACTTCTTGTGATGCTGTGATCCCAAAAGGTTAGGGATTACTGACTGAGAGCAAGAGATGGAAGGTTTGCACTAGTGTCCCAGATTGTGTGGGGTTGTTGCTAAGTGTAATTTGTATTTTGAAGACCTGTGTTGGTATCTAGTGTGCTTGTATTAATCTGTTTATACCTTTGTTAATTGCTTGTGCCGTTTCCCTTTCTGTAACCTGTAAGTGAAGAAATAGAAGAGAAGGTTTATTGTGTAAAGAGTTTATTTAGCTTAGAGGCTACTTGTAGCCGCTGTGTTCTGCCTGCAGCAATGTTAACGACAAATATATTAACAGAGTGAAAGGGAGTAGAGGCAGGATATGAGCATCTGCCCAGTTTAAACAAGCAGTTTGTGGTGAATAAAGAGTTTTAACTCTTCTGCCAAATCTCCCAGACAGTTCTAAATCAACTGGGGTCATGATAAATCCCACCTCAGCTCTCCCTTTTCTCCCTCACTCAAAGACACAGAATTGCAGACCTCGTAGTAGTGTTCTGACGTTTCTTCAGATTGCATTAAATGAGCCAGTGTCAGTTGCTCTCCTGTGCCCCAAATACTTTCACTTTTCCCGTACCTGATTTCCAGAGCTAAATGAGGTTAAAATACAACCTGAGGAACGTGTAGAAGTAGTATAATAAATCACTGGAGATGTTCTGAAAACCATCACGAACGGATATGTGTAAAAAGATAGATGGTGTGTTTAGGCTGAGGAGGAGATAAAAGGAAGAGGTAAAATGATAGGAGCAGACTAAGGACTGGCAGAGATGAATGTCCAAGTCTTGCTACATTTCCTCTTTTGTGATCCCTGAATTGAAGAATATACTTGTGAAGGCAGCACAGTTACATCTGGTGATGAAAGGAAATGTCATTGTCCCCTGTTTATTAGCAAACAGACATAGAGTCGTAGTAGGTATGAAATCTGGAAGAACTCTGTTTACATTGAAAAGTATGAACACACTTAATAATTTTCTTTATTTTAAATAACTGATTTGCATCTGAAACATCCAGTATCTCAGCTCATTTGTCAAGCTACTCACTCGACTCATTGTGACAATTACTGTAGGTGAATTTTAGCCCATCTTTATCTTTGTGTTGAGAACAGCAAAGGTCAGACAAGAGGGAACTTCTCATACTGTATGTTATAGGCATGCTTGCTGGGAATGAGCCTGCCTAAGTAAAATAGAAACTCTTTTCAACATCTTAAAGCCTTGAGCAAACATCTAATACGCCTACATCCAGCAGTCAGCCTAATCTTATTCTGACACTCAAATTTGACTTGAAAAATAAAAACCTGTTGTGTCATTTGCAGGAGTCTGTGGAAGCACTTCCGAGCAGTCAGCCTCTGTTTGTTCTTGCTCGTGTTCCCTGCATACATGGCTTACATGATTTGTCAGTTTTTCCACATGGATTTCTGGCTGTTGATCATTATCTCCAGTAGTATTCTAACCTCTCTTCAGGTAGGAATGTTAGCCCTGTAGTAACTGTGAATCTCTGCATTAACTGTGATTCTTTTACTCTAGGGAGTGGAAATATGTGACAGGAGAACAACAGGGATGATAGAAGGGCAGAAGTACAAGATACCATAGAAATTTGTTGGCTTTTTTCCCCTCTGCATCTGAGCCTAAAGATCTAGGGGTGGGCTGACAACATGGATGAATGGAAGTCTATTTCCAGTTGTAAAACCAGAAGGCTTTTGAGGGCATAACAGTCACTGTAAAAAGTTATTTAGTTTGTTTTCCAGAGCAGTCATTTATGAATTGTTGCTTAGTTATGGCTCTTTGAAATTTATTTTATCTTCAAAGCAAGTGGTGTAAATGCAGGAAATGTTTTGTACTGTGACTAGTAACAACTGAAAAAAGTTTTATAACATACTTATTAAATCCCTCTCATGATGCTTAGTTTTGTTTAATCAACTTGGCTGTCTTCTGGACTCAGTACAGAAGAAGTACTTAGGAGCAAGCCTAAATGCTTTATGAGAAAAAGACTTTTATTTGTCTTGAAGTTCAGCAGCAACTGAACTTCAAGGACTTGCCAACCCTCTGTCTGGTTTGGGAGCTTGGTGCCAATGCTGAATGGCTTAAGCTCCATTTCAGAATTGAATGGTGAGCTCATGGTCTTGCACTGTGTTACAGGTGCTTGGGACGCTCTTCATTTATGTTTTGTTTATGGTGGAGGAGTTCAGGAAAGAACCAGTAGAAAATATGGACGATGTGATTTATTACGTGAATGGCACCTACCGCCTGCTGGAATTCCTGGTTGCGCTCTGTGTGGTGGCATACGGTGTCTCGGAAACCATCTTTGGTGAATGGACCGTGATGGGTTCTGTCATCATCTTCATTCACTCCTATTACAATGTGTGGCTGCGGGCCCAGCTGGGGTGGAAGAGCTTCCTTCTTCGCAGAGATGCTGTGAACAAGATCAAATCACTGCCCGTTGCCACCAAAGAGCAGCTGGAGCAACACAATGATATTTGTGCCATCTGCTACCAGGTAAGGATGGAAGTGTTGAAAGGTTGACTTGGAACTGAAATACCTCTAGACTGTCAAGTTCTGTCTGCAACTGTTAAAGTCAAGGTTTTAATACCATACTCAAGAAATTACTCGAGTTGCCCAGGTTGCCCAGAACTGAATGAGATTGACTCTTGGCTTGCTGCAGGTTCTTCAGAAAGTAAAACTGCTGGTGCCAGGTGGAATTGGAAACACCAGGCAGTAATATTTGAGTCTCAGCTGATGGGGTTAGGGTGTTACTTAATTTTTGGTTTGTTGTTATGTTCTGTATCTGCAGATGATGGTTTTAACTTTAACAATTGTCTTTAAGCCAACTGATTGTGTGACTTTCATCCTACAAAAGCTTGTATTTACGTGTGATAATACCTTACAAAGAAAGCTTTTTGCCTCATTTCTAATCCCTGTAATATAAACAGCCACACGTGACATCAGTTTGAATTTTGGATGTGTTTAAATGTGGAGGCATGTGGGTATGAAGGAAGAAGGATTCTCTTGCTTGCCTGTGGACTGTCTCTGTCTCCTCTTTGGCTAATGGACCTGTTGGATGTATGGAGTGAGAGGAAATGGACTACACATAATACAATCTTCCAATTTTTTTGTCTTTCAGGATATGAAAACTGCTGTAATCACACCATGTAGCCATTTTTTTCATGCTGGCTGTCTTAAGAAATGGCTTTATGTGCAAGAAACCTGTCCTCTGTGCCACTGCCAACTGAAGAGCCCTTCACAGTTACCAGGACTGGGACCAGAACCAGTTCAACAGCCAAATCCTAGTGCAGAGCAAAATACCAGAGCTGGAGATGCAGCTGAACCTCCTGGTGTTGAACATGACAATGAGCCAAATAAGCAAGACAGGCCTAGCCAGAGCACTGGACAGGTTACTGAGGGACAGGACAGCTTGGAGGCCTCCACAGAGATGGAGATGTCTCCAAGCATGGACAGTGACACAAGCCCATGTGAAGCCAACCAGGGAGCAGCTTGTGCTGCAGAACTAATTGCAACCCTGGAGGGGTGCCCAGCTCAAGATCTGAGGGTTTGTGTCCAGCTCTAAGGTGACAGAGGACAATGTGGGAACAAACACATTTCAGAGCTCCAAGTCTGACTCAGAAGAAAGCCTGTCCTTCCACAACTGTGAAAGAAGTTTAGCTCTTAATGCTGGTCAAAACGTAACCTCCCATGCTGACTTTTTATGGGCCGCCTGGTAGTGGTAACTCCAGTGAGATGTAGTAGATGACTCCAGAAGCTCTCTGAACTGTGGGCATAGGAAGGATGTCTGGAAATAAATTGCAGTGAAAGAGTGTTTTCGAGACATCGTGAGGGCTGAGAAGAACAAGAGGTCTATGAGAGGTTGTAGACAGACAGACAGAACGCTTAGCTTGGAAGAGCGTCGCGTATGACCATGACCAGGGTACCTGAGAGGGTTAAGTGCAGCGAGTTGCTCGTCTCTGACCGGGGTGCAGCCTTTGGTTGCTGGCAGCATCTTTATATGGCACGTAAGCAAAACTTAAAAGATGCAACAGCAGTGATTGTAACTAGAAGATGAAAGCGCTCTTAATATGTCACGTGTATGCTTTGGGTGTTCTTGGTGGGGCAATTGCATTTGAATTTATGTAATCTATAGTGACTCTTGACTTTCATGACGGAGTCTTCAATATTTTGATGTATATGAAACTTTTGCTAATAATGGGCACAGTCTGGGCCGCATGAAGTAAACTAAGGCTCTAGTGAACACTTTGACCTCTGCTACCACGTGCAGGAGGAAAGTGGGATGAGTTTTAGGGCACAGATAGAGGCCTCGCAGTACCGTGCTATGTAACCTTTAATTCTTGCAGCTGAATTAAAACAGTATTAAACTCTGGCGATATTTGCACTTTGGGAATGAGTACATTACTGTGTATGATCAGACTCCGCAAATGCCACTTTTAAAGCTGTTAATAGGTTTGCACCTTTTTTTTTCCTTTTTTTTTTCTTCTTTTCTTTTTTTTTTTCTTTGACAAGGACATGTCCATACTTAAATTTTTACATGCATCATGGCTTCAAGTAGAATTAGGGACTGGGGTGGGGAAATAGGTGGGAATAGGGGGCAGGCAAATTTTTTTATGTGAATTTTGATATGAAGAGAAATTAGTCACTTATTTATACAGTAGGCTTGACTCAAGTGTTTTTCAAAGTCGGTATTCCTAATGTGAAATGTGATACTATTTTATTTTTAGTAGTAAATTTGGATGTAGACTGACAGACATAGCTGAATGTCTTAATAAATTACATTTGAAGATTTTTATACCTGGTTGTGATTCTTGTGTTGGAATTCCTAAGCATGTGTGGAGAGGCTGTCCAGCAGTAGTTTGCTCTCTGTTCCACTTGGAGATCATTGGAACTTCTGAATGCATTTCCATTTCAGTGCTGTGTTTCCTGGTAGTACCTTCTGGCCTCCCCTGGTCCTTGCCACCCAGTCTTGTACACTGAAGAACAAATAGCAGAACACCGAGGCACGAAAGACTGTTTTAATTCTAGCCACACTTAGTCTGTGGAGGCAGGAAACAGAGGATTTCTGGTCAGCGCTGTCACAGAGTAGTGTTTGGTATTGTGAAACAAAGGCTTCTTCAACTGACAGAATGTGTTCTTGAAGGATGTTCTGTTAAACCCTGCTTGCTATCCCTGAGTGTGGCAAAACAACCCCAGAAGTTCCTCGGACCAGTGTTGGGAAGTTTTTAAGTGTGGTCACCTCGCTTCCATGGTAGAGAGCAAATGGTACCCAAAGTGACTGGAAACAACCTGAGAAGAGCTTGGTAAGTCTCATGAAACAAAGGCTGGAGGGGCTGTGACATGCATACAGATACCTCACAGTGAGTGCAAGGAAAGGAGAAGAAACTTTTGCTCCATTTACATAAGAGTAGTAGGGCAGAAGGGAATCGGGGATACATCAGCTACAGTCCTGTACCGGGTTAGGGTGGATCCCTCCCCTGGTAGAATAAACTCACCATGAGACAGATTTATTTTTTTTTTTTTTTGGTGAAGTCAG
>VWZE01010069.1:926392-943450 GCA_013396675.1 Eubucco bourcierii | reverse complement strand
AAGCTGTGCTTCCAGACATAAAACTCTTGATGCTCCAATGGAATGATATTAACTTATCTGTTGTTGCCATTATATGGCCTATCCCTAGAATGTTTGCCTCAGAGCTTCCACTTCTAAGTTTCTCGGTTCTGAATTTTTTTATGTCTGAGGTAGGAATCTAACTCAAATGGCCACAAGTTCATTGCTGTCCCACACAGTATGTCACATCATCATTTTCATTAATACAGGAAGTGGTGGTGAAAAAGTAACAAGAAAACAACAGCAGCAAAAAAAATCCCTTAACTGCTTATGCTAAGAAGCTATTTCTCAGCCTGACTGATCTCTTGGCAATGAACTTTATAATTTCTACCCTAAATTATTCATAACTAATTGGTAATGCAAAAGCTATAGAGAGGACTCTGGATTTACACCAACATCAGTAAGAGGTGAGTGTGCCTGGAGACTGCTCATTAAGAATGTACAGACCTTTGACAGATATAACAAATGCACTGTCTGCAGAACTGTGGATCAGAAACATGGATCTGGCACTGGAAAGGAAACTCTTGGACTAGGCAGGTAAGTGCTTCCTTCCATAAAGAAATGATGCTGCAGGATTCCCACTGGAGAGAACCAAAAGTAACTATTCTGTACTAGAGAAGCTGTCAAAGCTCTGGGGGGCTCAGGCAATCTTAGTAGAGTCCTGCATCCTGGCAAGAAGGGCATCAGGAGATGAAAACAGGTCTGGTGCAGTGGTTTGGTGGTTTTCTTTTTGTTTTTTGGGTTTTTTTTTTTTTACTGTAAGAGGAGTATTTTCAGGAGAGAATGGAGAGAGTGCTAATTTGGAAAGTTCATAGGAACAGGACTTTCCTTGGAAGACAGAAGTTAAGTGCCCACATCATTACAAAGAGTTGTTTGCAGAGAGCTAGCCGAGGTGGTGTGTGTGTGTTACTGAAGGGCTCATGAGGCAGATAGAGCTGGTTAGTAAAATCAGCTGGATTAGAAAGCTCAAGGAGGGTGCTGTGGCTGTTCATTTTTGCTTAATTTTTGTTTTTTTCCAACTGGAAAAATGCTGACAGGGTACCATTTTCTGAACAACTAGGGACAGATAGCTCTAGAAGGAACTTAAAAATAAACCTGTAAGGAATGGGGGCGGGTGGGAAAGAAATACTGATATAAGCCAAGCAGGCTGTATCTTAGCGGTCAGGAAACGCAGGGATGAAGTGAGAACTGCCAAAACTCATGCCAAGTTCCATCCTGCAGAAGAAATAAACTAAGCTGGAGATGAACAGGAGAAAAAAGGGGGAGGCTGCCATGGGGGAAAAGGGAGGTAAGGAATGGAATGAACTTTCTGTCTTGGTGCTCTTTAGAGCATCTGGGTGAACTCTCCTGACCTCTGAGCTTTGTCTGGTGCAGNATGAGTAAAGGGGGGGGGGGGGGCAGGGGGAAGTGCTTTTTTGAGTGTTTATGGTCAGGGTATAACTAGGCTGAGGCTGGAAATCGTCTTCATACAGACTCCCTCTGATGGTCAGTGTGATTGACGAACATTTGGACTCAAAAAGATGCTTCCAGCTAGGTGATATAATGTGAACAGTTGGGAATTTTATGGCTGGTTGGTTTTTTGTTGAAAATAGGAGTGCTGATCACATGGTGTGATGGCATGTGTCTAGTCAGTCCCATTGAGTACCCCAGTGCTGCTGATTTACAGAGCCCATTGCTCTGAGCTTAGGGAAATATACTCCCACAAGGTGGACAACTCCATGAGAAGAGCAAAAGAGTCTGTGGCTAGGAATTTTGATTTGAATTGCACTGCTCTCAACTTGCTTAACTTTTGGTTGTTTTGCAGCAGCACAAGCTATTTCCTTCCTTGTTCCTAGTGAAGCACTTCATTTTATGCCAAGGCAGACAGTTCTCAAAATGCACAATTTTTCCAGCTTGGGAAAACTTCTTCATTCTGAGTCCCTTTCTTTCCTGATATATTTTAAATTGTTGTTTTAAGTTACCTCATTTTCTTAAAAAATAACAAGGTTTGGACTAAAGTATCTGAATGCTCGCAAACAAATTTCTGATGTTTTTCCTAACTGGCAGGGACAGTTAAGGAGTTTAATTTCAGTTGATTTTAAAATTCAAATTTCTTCTATTTTTGTATCTAGATTAGCTAGAAATAAGTTGGTATCAGTGACTTAAAAAAAAAAACAAAAAACAAAACAAAAAACCCAAACCCAAAATGAACCATGTTTGGGAAGGAGAAATAGCTGTTTAAAGCATGCTTTGTTGGGGAGCCAGCTGTGTTGAGAATGAAAGTAACCAAACTGAAGTGAAGCTGATGATGTTGGATTTTGTTGCAGTCAGGAGTGCAAATGGCAGGAAGCCTGCCTGGTGTGAAGCAGGAAGTACATCTCAGCACAACAGGGTACTGGTTGGCTTGGAAGTTCCCAAGAAAGAATTGGCCATGGATCACTGCTGGTTGACATTGCCCTAAGGAGGGCTGTGGAGGTGACTGGTGGATTGGTGCTGACTTATTTCCTCTAACATGTTGAAGTTGTATGAAGAGAGCTTTAAATAATTTTCTAGCACAATTTTTTTAGTCTCTGCAGTGTCTGGAGCAGTCCCATATTAGCTAAGTCTGTCTTGTGAAGATTGCTTGTTCTAAGTCTTGCCTGTGATGTGGGAAAAACTGACAAATATATTTCTCTTTGGCTTTGCTCGTGTATATAAAGGTGTCAGTAAATGCAATTTAAAAAATCCCTTTCTCTTGTCATACTACTTCAGAAATGAATTGGTCCCCTTATTTTTGATAGGTTATGTTCAACCACTTGACAGATCACTGCTTACTCCATGCCCTGAAGAGAGAAGCTTTCTTTTTGACAGTGCCTATTTATTTTAATGATGCCTGTTCTACTTGCCAGCACCCTGCAAGTCCAAGGCCAGAGGTGTGGTGACTCCTCTCATTGGTGTATTTTCAGTGCTGCAGCACTGGATGGTTGGGTCTGGGAATGTGGTGATGTGGAGACTCTGTCCAGGGAAGTTCCATTTGTTTTCTTAAAGGAACTTATGATCCAGTTGATAAACCACTTGGCAAATGTATTCTCTGGCTCTAAGGTATTGATTATTCTCTTGAAAGCAAACACCATCTTGCAGAGATAAAGGTAGCTTGCCACACTTGGTGAGCTCTCTACAACTTGGAGTGTATTAAACAGTGCTAAGAGCGTATCTGCCTGACATGCAAACCTGAAGATGGTCACCCCGATTTAAAGGGGTAAGATGTGAAAGAAAAACAATTTATATGCATGAGCAACCAACCCAAACTAAAACAGAAAAAGAGAAATTTTTTTTTCCCAGTGTGTATTACAAGTAATTAGACACAATTTTCCCAGTGGTTGCCATTTCCTGGAGGCTTACAATCCACATCCTTAAATAAATCTGGTAGCTGAAACTCTCTTGGCTAATACAACAGCCAAAGACCAGATGATCTGCAGAACTGTGCAGCAACAGATGTGAAAAGCCCAGGACCGCAATGTGAACAAATGACTTTAATTCTTACTCAGTTTTACACTTTAAACTCCTTAATTGGATAAAAATGATTAATTGAATAGGTATCCGGTATTTAGAAATGAAATTATATGCAGTTTCTTAGTTGACCATAGTCTGAGCTTTCTTTAAATTGATTGTTTGCTTCTAGCTTTGGAGGGAAAAAAAAGCCATCTGGAATGCAGAGGGATTAAGTTTTATTTATTTTCCTTGCTAAGAGCCACATTGTGCAATTTAAAAGAAAATGTCCTTGAAAGATGGATTCCTTTGTAAACTGTTTCAGGCCTTGCTTCTTTTCCAATGGAAATTTATTTTTTTTTCAAAGGCCCCCTCTGTGCTAGAAAGTGTGTGTTTGTAAGTAAAGAAAAATAAGAAATTATAACCTGCTAAGATGTTTCCTGGTTCTAGGATAAAAATCTTTGCATGCACATGGTTGAGTTTTGGGTCTAACTCCATGATCACCATGGTCATTCTGCTTGCAAAAAGGCTTGTAAAGATCTTCATTTGCACAGGTGGTGGGACAGCCTCAGGTCCAGCTGCCAAATACTACTAGAATTCCTCATTGTACTTCTGTCTGCTTTAAATATTAATCTTAAGTACTGTGGAGAACAGAGCCAAGCCTGTCAACTTTTTGTTGAGCTCAAGGGGTGCAGCTAGAATCTCTGGTCTGTGCCTGCTCCCGTGCCCAACTGTGACACCTGAATGCAAGGATCGACTCAGGTAGTGTTGGAGCGGGTCCAGAGGAGGGCCACAAAGATGATCAGAGGGCTGGAGCAGCTCTCCTATGAGGACAGGCTGAGGGAGTTGGGGCTCTTCAGCCTGGAGAAGAGAAGGCTTCGAGGGGACCTGATAGTAGCCTTCCAGTATCTGAAGGGGGCCTACAGGAAGGCTGGGGAAGGATTATTTACAAGGTCCTGCAATGACAGGACAAGGGGCAATGGGCTTAAACTGGCAGAGGGGAGATTTAGACTAGATGTTAGGAGGAAGTTCTTTACAGTAAGGGTGGTGAGGCACTGGAACAGGTTGCCCAGGGAGGTTGTGGATGCTCCCTCCCTGGATGTGTTCAAGGCCAGATTGGATGAGGCCTTGAGTAACCTGTACTAGTGGGAGGTGTCCCTGCCTATGGCAGGGGGTTGGAACTAGATGATCCTTGAGGTCCCTTCCAACCTTACCATTCTATGATTCTATGATTTGAAGGCATTGTCACAAAAACTGGGCCTATGCAGCCATCTCTCACCAGATTTAGTTCCATTAAAGATGGGTTTGGTGACTTCAGGTCCCTGTGTTTTCATAAAGGTGTGGAGCTGGAGAAGAGAATTAAAGCAGGCTGTAGAGCCACTTTTTCCCTTGATATGGGCAAGAAAAAGCTGCCTTCTGAAAACTGTTTGACCCTGGAGGCAGGTGCTAGGTCTGGGGTGATTTGCTGCTGGTGGGCTGCTGACATCACCTCAGGCTTGTCCATAACCCAAAATACAAATGTTACGCTTCTGGCATTTCATTAGCTGAGTCTGTCTGTGCACTGATGGATCCTGCATCATCCCTTTTGATTTCAGACACAAGCAGGCTCCACACCTGCTTGTGCTCTGCTTTTATGGGAGGAGCAGTAGGTTCATGCTCCTCTGATGTTGCTTGCTGTCAGAATATTAGACTGAACTTTTCCGTGGGCAGAGAACCAGCACTCCTCCTCCTGAGGATCCAATCCTTAGAGACAAGTCCTAGGGACTTTCAGACCCTTGTGTAATCATCTGGGCGAAATGAAGCCCTGTGCACAACAGGACTCCAAACTGCCCCACAGGTCGGAGTCCCCCTCCAAAGTGTTCACTTCATTTCGGTGGCACTAGGATGAAGGGGACGGAGTCAGGAGGAGGAGGGAAGCCGGGAAGCGGAGCAGCCGCGGGTGCCGGCAGCGGCCACGGCGGGGCAGTGCCGCTCCGTGCAGCGAGGCCGGCGGCGGGGCGGGAGAGCGGCACTGGAGGGTGCCTGGCACTAGGGGTCTGCGACTTTAAATAGTACCCGGGGAGTTTTACTGGGGAGAAACCAAAACTTACCGAAATAATTCCACTTCACAAACTGAATCCGGAGCTGCATCCCAGCGAGCTTCCCGCGATGCTGAGGCTCTGCTAACGGTTATGTCTTCAAAGAAACGGTTATGTTGCTGGAGAAAACGGGATTTACACTTACAGGGAGCTAGGAAACTGCTGTGACACAGCTAGAAAGGCTTTCCCCCCTCCCTTTCTTAAAAATCAGACAGAAAATCCGAGTCCATTTCTTTTTTCATTAGGAAAAAGTTTTTCACAGAGAGAGTGGTCAGGCACTGAAACGAGTTGCCCAGGGAAGCGTTGGAGTCACCAACCCTGGATGTGTTTAAGGGTCCTTTGGATGTGGTGCTTAAGGATATGGTTTAAGGTGAGTCGTCTTGGGTAGGGTTGGACTTGATGATCCTGAGGGTCTTTTCCAACCTGGATGTTGTGATTCTGTGACAAAGCAGTTAGGTGCCATGAAGCAATTCTGTGCTTTGGAGCTTCCCACAGATGAAGACTCATGGGATGGAAATATTTGATTTGGATCAGAATTTCTGGCTCAATAAAACCCAAGGGTATTCTGAGAACTGCCTGGACTCTAGCGAAATCCCCCTGGGTGCCAATCAACACTGTCCAGCTTTAATTATGGTTTTAGATATTTTGTTTTCTTCCCTTTGCCCAGGGAAAGCTGAGCTATGTGAACAGAGGCCATTGTCAGACACTCCAATGGGAGACTGCTTCAGCTCCCTGAATACAGTATCTTTTGCCCTCTTGCATAAATATTTTACTTGCTAATTTGCTGGTCTCATTTAACACATATTTGACATTTATCATTTGAATTTAAACTTGTTAAAATTGACGATTTTCTTGGCTACCTATGTTAATAATTTAAAGGGAAAGCTCATTATTAAATTATTATGGGTAATTATTTTGTAACTAGTGTGGAAATTGTCATTTCTGCAGCTTTAAGAGATCCTAGAATAAGCATGTGTGGATCAATATGGATCAGATCCCAGAAAGTGCTCAGGAACAGTCTTCTGTAGAAAATGTTATGCAGTTGGGGGAAAATACTAAAACCAGGATGCAGTTCTCTGCACTTGCAACCCCAAAGCCTTGGAGAGTGCTGAAGTAAAAGGGTGTAACTGGAGGCTCAAAACGGCCTTTTAAACTCTGGGTTTGAACTCATTCTGAAGCTGTGTTTGGGAACCCGTTGGGGTGGGATTTGGCTGAGTGCACCTTGCTGAGCTCATCAAGGAGTATTGTATAAGATCAGATGATTACTTTGTGTGTGCTGGCCGTTTGTGCCAGACCCACACTACAGCACCCCATTGCCTTTTGCGTGGCTGGTAGCTGTTTGTCCAACACTTTCTCACCATATCTGAGGCTCCTGGAATAATGGGATTTTTTTTTTCTTTAATTTTTAATTTTTCATGTGGAAGGTATTGAGTTAAAACATGTGACTACCCCAAATACTAAGGTATGAGGGCCTATGCCTATTCTGACACAGTGAAGCATCAGCTTCACTGTTTGCAGAGTCTGTGGCTCAAGAAGTTTGCACAACGCATGAAGTAAACGGGATCAGGGCTGCTAGAAGCAGTTTGTGTTATTCCTTGGTGACACTGATACTTTCTCCTTTGCAAGAAGATGGCAGGTGGTAGTTAATGCTTCAGATTCCTCTGAGGCAGTAAGTGTGTTTTCGCTGAGAAATGATACTTTTGTGATCAATCAAACTTTAATTTCTAGATATCAAAACCAAATGCAGGCATGAGGGATCGTTTCTGTGCACCCTGAAAAAGGTGACTACCAATCCTGTTTTCATTTGTCGCAGGAGACACTTGTTGGGATGGTGTGTGCAGGCTGCAAGCCACATTCTGGGATCTCTAACTCCAACACTCCTGCCTAGTATGCACTGTACCTGCTGAAATGGCATGCAGAACCAGGCCTTCATAATTTCCAGTAGTCAGGTAAATGCTGATGATTTGCATGAGTCAGTGCCAAGCTCTACTGGGCAGAAACAATCCTACTTGGGTCCTGTAAATGATGCAGAGGAGCCTTTCCCTGCCTGCAGCACCAGGCTTTCCATCCCTGGTGAGTGTCCACGCTGCAGTTGCTGCTCAGGTGTTTTTGTAGGTACGGTGCAGCCCTGCACACCAAGCCCCTGGCTCCAGCAGCTGCCTCTGTCACTTGCAACAGAAGCACTCAGCAGAAGCAGGTTCTGGTTTGGCTGTGGCATAGTCATCATAGACATACTTCCCCTAAAAAGGATGTTTTGAGGTGCAAGGTGTGTTGCCAAGGTAAGCAATGCCAGCACATCCCCTCCAGCAATCCCCAATCCAGTCTTCGCAGCTGGATTTGGCCCACGGCAAGAACTTGGAGAACAAGGAGGTAAAGCCAACCCCCCCCCCGCTCCCACCAGATGGCCCTCACGCTTTTTACATTTCAGTCTAAACGGCTGGTAAATGCTCTGCAAGCACTTGGTGAGTTTACACGGGATGCAAATCTTTCCCATCACTTTATTTTGGGAGCATGTAGTGTGGATACTTGGATGGTGCCAGTGTTCATGGCAGGCACAGCCCTTGCCTTTCTTGGTGGTCTACCTGTTTTCCTGGGGGTCTGAGTTAATTCTTGAAGGAGAAACACTGAAGGAATTCAGGAGGCTGCAGAGCAGGTCCTGGAAATGTTGCTAAGTTGAACCTTGCACATCTGTATTACAGACCATGTCTAGAGGGTGCACCTGGCCTGGTGCTGATTTGGAGGCAGGCTGGGCTCCAAAGGGCAGGTGGCTGCTGTTTCTTACTCAGACAGCAGCCCTTGATCTCTGCCTGTCAGCAGTTGCCAGATTCTGCCAGTGTTGCTCTATGCTTTTTGAAAACAAGGGACAGCTTGGGTGGTACCAAATTAGGCAACAAGTTATTTCCCTGTTGATCTCCGGGGGAGAAGGCACAACATTTACTAACTCCTTACCCATTACCTTGGCATTTGGGTTTAAACTTCGTGGTAATGTTATAATATTGAGAAATTCAAACAGAACTTTTCAGCTTGCAAAACTGTGAATTTCTGAGTTCTGGCATTAGTACAAACCACTTCTTGATCCTGGATTTCCTAATGTTTGCATCTTCCCCCCCACGCCAGGATCATTTTCCCTTTGAGAACAATACCGGATCTGGCGCTCTCATACTGCACTGTTACTGGAGTATTTTAGTGCATTAGCTAACGGATTTGTTTATGCACAGAAAGGTTCTGCCCAGACATCAGTGCTGTAAGCTTTTCCATCTGCATGCCCCCATCCTGACCTTGATCTAATGTGGGGCTGTGGAGGGCTTGTTCATGCTCCAGCCTTGCAGACTTTTCTTTTGGGATTAGCTTTCAGAGACTCGAGTTGTTGAAGGGTTTTTCTACTGATAAATGGATTGAGACCCATATTTTAATCTCACGTCATCAAACATTCATCAGATACTCTTGGTCATTACTGACAGAGCCAGGTTTGAACTACTGACCCAGCAGTAAAATGTCCCATTAACAATTTCCTTAAACTGTCAAGTCATTGCATAACACAAATTAAATGCGATGGGATTTCTTTTTTCCACAGGTAAAGGCAGTGGGCTTCTGCTTAACTTTTATTTACTGATGACTGTGTTACCAAAACACTCTGTGTTAGTCTTTGTGCTCTCACATAAGCCAGAAATCTGAAGAAATGCACAGGTAAGGGTATACCACCCAAAGTAACCCTCCTGCAAAAGGCAGTTGTCTAGTTCCACAGCGCCACACAAACTTCACCTGGTTGTTTCTGTGAGCAAGGAGAGTGCTGGAGAGTTCTGGTGGCAAATCCCATCCTCCCTCTGCCAGGCGCAGCACACACCCCCTGTGCCAAGGTGGATTTGGGCTGTGTGTGTGTTGCTTTATAAGCAATAAAAGCAGAGGCTGACAACCATTTAGAAAAGCTTGTTTGGCTCACGTCACACTGCACTGTTCTTTTACCAGTAATCTTTGTATCCAAGCTCTTTCTCTCTCTCTCTCTCTCTCTCCTTCTTTCTCCTTTTTTTTTTTTTTTTTTTTTTTTTTTTTTTTTTTACAGGATCATTTGAAGAAATAATGTGTGAGGGGGAAAAAAGAATTACCTCCGGCAGTCATGTTATAATGGCTCTTGTGCTGACAGCCCTTTGGGAACAGTGGCAGCAGCAGGGTAAGTATATATGACATCTTTGTAGTGATAAAGAAACAAATAAATGTTCCCATTAACACTCCATCAGGTCAACAGCTATTCCAGACCAACATGATGTTAGAGGAACTGGTTTGATTCATATCATCTAAGACACATTTCTCTTGCAACATATCTTCTGGAAGGCACATAAAACAGAGGTCCTGCTCTAACCAGGTGGAGTCGTTAAAGAATCGGTGAACTTTTTACAAGTTGCTTGAAATACCCTGGCTAGAGTCCAGCTCCAGTGTTGTTGCTGTGTCTGTTTAACAGTTCCTTCATCACACCACGACAATGACTCTGTTTCAGAGCTGGAGGAAGTAATTTTTCCATACGTTGTTTGTAGTGCTTTTTGGGAGGCTTCTGAACACTTTCTAAGCCCTACAGTGAGATCGGTGGGCTGTGAGCCTTACCATAGAGATCTGCTCAGGCAGCATGAGCAGCATTTGTGCATCATTCATAATGAATGTGTGTGCATATGGAACAAACTCACATGCACACAGATGCCTGCTCAGACAGGCAATCCTTTCTCTATGCAAGTCAGTGTGAGTCGTGCTTGAGTAAGGACTATGGTGTCTCAGTCCCTGCACAAATGGTGGGTAGTGGACCACATCTCTCAAAAGTTTTCTATTCAGGAAAGCATTTAGGCACACTTTAGCTCTGTTAAAGCGTAGACTTTGAAGCAGGTAGAGACTTTCTAACAAAGGGTAACTGAGAGTTCCTAATGACTGTAGCGCATCCCTCCCATGCAATGGGCAATGTCTGATTGTGTCTTTACCAGAACTTTTATTGCTTTTTTACACAGGTTGAATATTTAGGAGAAGAGATCCTGAGAAGGGACATGAGAAGTCCAGGTGGATGTTTGTGGTCTGTCTCAAGTCATACAGGTTCTGGACAAAGATAAAACCATAGAAATCCCCTCATTTGGAGCGCACAACTTTGAGTCATCCAAAGAACTGGAAAGTACATATGAAAGTTAAATATCCTTTTGTATCTTAAATTTCACTGCAACCAAAGCACTTCTATGCTGTGTTCTGGCAAAACCTCACTGGTCAAGGGTATGTCTCCAGCTCCAGGCAAAATGTCTGAGCCCAGATGATGAACTTAGTACTGCTTCTGCTGAAATCATAAGACCTTCTGATTTTAACATGAATGCCAGAGAAAATAGGTTTCAAAATGGTCAGCACAAAAAGAACTGCCAAATTCTGAGCAATCAGTTCCTAGACGCAGAGAACATAACACTTGCCAAGCCAGCAAGTTATGTGTCTCTCATTATTTGAGGGAAGACACTCAGGTTTTGGGGTACATGCTTCCAAAGTGCTTGTGCACAGTCCTCAGTGTTCCTCATAGTTTATGTAAATGTTATAAAGGAGCTATAGATTCCTGAGTCACTTAAATACTTGTTATAATATTCGGTCTTGATTCAGCAAAGCATGTGACAACTTTAGTAGATGTTTAAATCCATTCCATGTAATATGCTTGAACTCACTCTCTCCTCGATAGAAGAGGGTGCATGCCTCTGGGCTTCTCCTTTCTGTCTCAAGTGGGAGAGATGTACTTATATCTCCCTGAAGCCAGTAGTGGTTGATTATGTTTACATGCTCTGATGATCTGACAATGAGAAAATCAGAGCAAGATTTTGTGTAATAAAATAACCATAATCAGGCCAGTGGCTGCCAGGACAATCAAATAAATAGAAGCAAGCCTTAAATGTACTGTGTGCTGAGTGGAATGGAAATCTGCAGCTTTCCATCCATGGCACAGTGCAGCTTCACTAGTGTACTAAGAACACATCTCACCTGCTCTTGGTGGTGAGCACAGAAGATGTTATCTCCTTGTTGCCCTTTCAGTATGAGTAAGGCTGCCACGACAGTCCTGAGATGTGTTAAGGATTGGGAGGCTCTTAGAACAGAGCTAACACGCTTCTGTCAACGCTCAGGCCACGGTCCAGCCACAGCTGCAGCCGCGTTTAGCCCAGGACAGCTCCAGCGCTGGCAGCTGGACACGCCTCTGCTCGCTGCCCGCCAGTGACAGCGCCGTGCGAGCACCCCTGCGCTTTGGGGCGGCCTACGGCATGCAGGCCCCACATCGTCCCCGCACCTCTGGACCGCCCCTGCTCAGGCTCGATTTGCTGCCGGTGTGGGGACGCGTTGCTCGGGAACCCCACAGGACGGAGGTGACGAATGTGTGCCGGGCTGCCAGGGTGGGCTGGGGTGGATCGCCCGGCCCTTTACCGGGCCCCGTGCAGCCGCTGTGCCCGCAAGAATGGTGCCACGACGTGACCGCCAGGTGGCGCTGTAGCCACGCGGTGCGGCGGACCCGGCATCGCCTCCTCCCCCGCGGCGGCAGCGAAGCCGGAGCTCGGGGGAGGAGGGAGCACCGGAGAGGAGTGGGGGTGGTCGCCTGACCTCCCTTCTCCGCTCTCCGACCCATGGGAGCGGAAAAAGGGGGTTGACCACCCCTCTCCCACGTCGTGCGAGGCTCTCTCCGACATAGTTCCACAGCACTATTTCCCGCCCACCCCCAGGGTGTTATCGGCGCGGCTCCTGCCCCAGGTGATAATAGGAGGAGGCTAAGTTTGGGTGGAGTGGAAGGCGCTTATTCCCTAGTTCCATTCTGTTCTCCTTCTAACTACTCCCTAGGAGAGAATCTGCCTGTCGATCTCTCGCTGCTGCCTGACAAGCCCGTTGTCCCGGGGTCTCGCACCGAGACCTCTCTTCTCCCTCACCCTATGCGGGCCAGGTGGGCAAAGGGTTCCCGCAATGCTCTGCTGCTTCCACATCGCTGGAGTTACGCCTTTCCCAGGGCTGGAGGTCTTCCCGTGCCCTGCGGAGAGAGCCTCAGTGTCCATCCTCCTCCGGGACAACTCAAGGATCTTCAGACCCAGTCCCCAAGGGGAAAGAAAGGCATGAAAAGGAAAGCTCCTGGGTGAAACGTTTCCATCTACATTGTCTTGCTACTGTTGCTTCATAAGAGCAAGGGTAAAAGTGGGGTTCTGTCATAATTTTTCTCTGGACAGACCCTCTGTTTGGCTCCAGAGACATCCAAACTCCCTCTCGAACAGCACAGGTAGAAAATTGTATCCCAATTCTCAATCCTCTGAGACTTTTTCTCTTCTTTTCCCCAGGAACGAACCAGGTCAGAGGAATAGAACACCCCATGTAGCTGAACAGTGTCATTACCTGCCAGAGTCAACACAGGTTTTATCTGTGGATGGAAAAGCTTTGAATCAAACTGGGATGGTTTTGGCCATAAGGAAAATAGTCATGAAAAGTGTCTTTGCTGGGAGGGATACAAGTGAACTGTTCCCAAACCACAAAGTCCTCTCCATTTCCTCTATCAGTAGAAAGTACAGGTATGTGCTCAGACCCTGAGTGCTCTGCTTTCAGTTCCACCTTGAAAAAACAGGCTGCTTTTCCTTTCCCCCCCCCCATTGTCATGGATCTGTTGTTCATCTGCCTTCTGAGAAGGGCAGGAAGGAACATGGTCCCTTTGGGGGTGTCTCATTAATCTGTAAAGGTCAGGGGGGAGGGGATGGAAGGTTTTTTGCTCAAAAATTCCCATTTCCAACCACTTGTTCCCTCCCTTGGGGTCTGGGAAGAGAGAAACAGGACCTAACTGTTCCCTTCTGTGACAGGATCCCTAGAACAGAGGCAGCAGGGACTGGAGGCATGAGGAGGGAGTTATTCTGGATAAACTCCAGGTCAGAGGTAAGAGGGGCCTTGGGCCCACTTGGAAACTGCCCCAGGGCAGAGAGAGGCCTTTCCCCATACAGGAGACTCCTGTACTCCAGAACTTCTGTCTCCATCCTCACAGATATTGTGTTTGTCCTCCAGGATGAAGCCTACTTTCATAAACCCCTTGTTCAAAGGTCTCTAAACCAGTTGTTCCGCAGGAGTCCCTTTTTTTTCTTTTTCTTTTTTTTTTTTTCTTTTTCTTCTCCACAGGATGAGCAAGCCAGGGCCAACCCTTTCCTCCTCCTTTCCCTCCCACTGGCATTTGGGTCCCAGTGTTGCCTCATCTCTTTTGTCTGTTGTGACTGGGGATGCTGTGACCATGTCTTTCTCTTGTTTGTTAGTTGCTCTTACCTGCGTTGCAAAGTCATAGGGAATAAACTTTGGGGATGAAATCCACAGCTTAGCCCTGTGGCTTTCACTCACTTTGGGAGCAAAGCCTTTAGTCTCTTAGGACAAAATTTCAGTCTGAAAGCCTTTGTGTGGTTATTCTGCATTGTATATTAAGAGCATTTAACTTGGGCTTGCGGCGAAGCCTCACTGCAATGTCCCCAAGTTTCCCTCTGAAGCAGAACAGTTAAGCACTGAGTCCAGGCCAGCTCACTGAGGACTCCCCCGTGGCAGGCTGCAGGGTGTCCTCCAGCTTCATTTGCCATGCTGGGGAAAGGACAAACTCAGCTTTCCACATGAATATGCTCTGCCCTCATAGCCAGTGTGACAGCAGCCTGCATGCAGGAGCAGCTCTGATGCAGTCAGTGGAGTGCAGTGGTGATGGTCCAGAGATCAGACCCAGGCAACGTGGAGAAAGCGAGTGCAAAAGAGACTGGGAATTCTTTAAAATAAAACCCTCGGTTAACCAGAGTTGGCCTCTGGAGGGTGGATGGAGCACAGAAGTCTCCTTGCCTGTTCGCCTGGTGCCAGTGCTTTCTCTCACCCCGACTTTCTCTCCCACTCCTTGTTTCAGCTCTGGGTTTGTTTTTGTTTTTTTTTTTTTTGTTTTTTTTTTTTACACTACTCCTGTGTGGGGGTCGAGACAGTGGTTAATTCTTTCATCCTTGCAGCAATTAGTTAGTGGCTTTGAGACTACACTACCAGGTGTGGCATCTCCCCCAGTCCTCAGCAGGAGCCTCTGGGAAGCCTGTTTATATGGGGAAAAGAGGTCTCTGTGTGTGTGTGTACAAGGAGGAAAGTAGTGGTGAACTTGTTACTTGTATTGTCGTGACGGCTGTCTCTGCCCTGTGGAGGTGCCCTCAGACTGTTGCTGGGATGCTGTTCCCTTCAGCATCCAGCAAAAGGCATGCAAACAGTCCCCTGATCCCCTGAACAGATTTGAAGGGCAAAATCTGCCAACTGCTCAGTATATTGATTCAAATGCATTATTCCTCCCTGGGCAGATCCCTGCCCGGGGAAAGGAGCAATCAGTGCAGGTGCAAATAGCTTTTAATTGCAAAATGTATCTCACCATGGAGGCATTTAGGCAGGATATGATACAAGTGATACAGCAGTAGCTTGAAGAAGACTAGTAAGACAGAGCACTGCAGGGGCCGAACTGCTCCTATGCAATACCTATGGCATAAATATTCATGTATGGCTGTATGTCTGTGTTCTTCCACGTATCCCCATGATATAACAGAGTAGGATAATGTGAAGATTCAAATGTCGTCTGCAGAGAATGTGAAAAACTTGCTCTCTCTATCAGTCATTGTGTGAGAATGCTGCATAGTTTGGATGTGGATGTTTTGTGTGGCTCCCCTTAGGGCCAAGGATGGGGTGCAGGTTCTCATCGCCGGTAAGGTGCTGTCAGTAGGCTGTGTGCCTGCTCTATGGACAGAGCTCTCTGTCCCAGGTTTAGCTAGCTTCACACCAACTGATGTACAGGTTGCTGGAAGAGGCTTAGACTGCCTTAGGGTGCCTAGGGAGCTGCGTGATGATGCTTATATAGCATGTTGTACTTGGGCAGCCGGTTGTGCGGGCCGGTTTCAGGCCCGCAGCTCTGCTCTGAATGGGGCATTTGTGGACTCAGCCCAGCCCGGTGTGCTCCGCTGCTCTCCGCTTAGCCACTGGAACTGGCGGAGTGCACCCGCTGTGCTCCGCGATCGCCGCCGCTCTGGGGGAAGCATCTTCCGCACCTTGGAGCGGCAGGGGCGGAGAGGAAGTGTGTGGGGGCGCAAATAAGATATACTCCAAACACTTCAGAGGTTTCTCTTCTCCAAGTGAGATCTGGGGGTTGCTCCCGAGCCTCCGCGGTCTGACATTGCCCCGGGGAAGGCGGGTAGCCTGGCTGGCGGTGGGTTATTTTATGTGCCCAAGGTTGCGCACGCTTTTATTTAGGTAGGCATAAGCCACGCAGGAGGCACAGCCACCTCCCTTCCGCTGTAGGGACTAGAGGGAGAGGCGCTGGTCAAAGCCTGGGGTCCAGGGAAGCGGCTCGGCAGCGAAGCCAGTGGCGCGGGGGGACGGACGGAGTTCGATACAGTGTGTTGATGCAGGGAGACGGACGGGCAGCAGGTCTGGGAGTCCGCCTCTGCGCAACCAGTCCAGCTCTTCCCCAGCGAGCGCAGGAATTGGTTTTGGTTTTTTTTCCCTAGGAAAAAAAAAAAAAAAAAAAAAAAAAAAAAAAAACGCCCTACCTTTGGAAAAAAAAAAAAAAAAAAAAAAAAGATAATCGCACTACCTATGGAAAAAAACAACCAAAAACTTTTCCCATCAACTGTCCTGTTCGGAAGTTGTGTGCTTCTGCCGCAAAGCAGCGCACAGCTGCTTAGGGCCAGAGCAAGAAGCGGACCGAGGGGTGGGGATCATCGGGGAATTGGGTATATGCGGCGGGGAACTTGGCGGGACCCAGGGCAGATCTGTCCCCACGCGTGTGTTCAGCGGCGTTTGTACCGAGAATAATCATACTGCGTGCGGCAAACTCTTCTTCTCAGGCACCGCCGGCGGGGCACCCCCGGCTTTGGGCAGCTAGGCTTGGCGAGGAGAATCCTAGGGGCGACCCTGGGGAACGGGCAGGACTCGGCCACCCTCGTAATTACTGCTGCCGCTTATCCGCGCCGGCTACGGGCAGTGCGGGAGAGAGGAGGCGCTGCGGGCTGTGCCCTCCAAGGGCCGGCACTGGCTGGTGGGATATCGGTGCGGAGAGCGGGGTGTCCCTCTTAAGGGGAGGTGGGGGGCGTCCGTGCAGTCCTCCCCGGTTAACCCCATCGGGTACCTGGCGGTGCGGGAGGACAGCGCGCCGCCTTGCTGCTGAACAAAGGCCCAGTCACGTTTGTGTTAATGCCCCCATCCTGGGGGGGTCTTCGGGGCAACTTTCCCCCAGGCCCTCAGGGGCGTATGGGCAGGGCTATGTTAATAAGGGAGGCGTGGCCTCGCCCCCGCGGCGGCTAGTCGCGAGCGGCCATTGGCGGCGGCACGGCCGTGGAGGGGGCCAGCGGTGACGAGATGCAAACGAGGGGGCGTGGCGGTAACGGCCCCGCCCCCCGCCCGCCGGGGCTGCGGGGCTCGTGTTCGGCGGCGGGGACAGTCAAAGTGGCTCCCATAGGGAGAGACGGCGAGTCCGCCCCGGCGCTGCGGGAGAGGGAGGGGGCGCGGGCACCGGGAG
>VWZE01010069.1:905573-924890 GCA_013396675.1 Eubucco bourcierii | reverse complement strand
AAAAACCCCCCAGACCTAAAACCCAAATAATCAAACCCTGATGCGGGATTCGGAGCCTGAGCCCCGGAGCCGGCATCAGGGAAGGAGTTTAATGTTGACATCTCCCGGTATCTCCCACCTCACCCCGCACCCCTCCCTTTGGAGCCCTCTAAGGAAAGGAAAGTTTCTGCAGGGACAACCCTGAAATATTTCAAGTTGTTTCCTCGGCTGCCGTCGTGCTGTTTACCCACCACCCCGCCGAGGGGTGGGAAGGGCTCCCAGGACTGAAACTGAAAGATAAGGCACATGGGCACTTCTTGGGTGACAGCTTCGAGCTGAGTTTGAGAAGTGGCAGGACCGATGCCGCTCCGCGGGGCAACCCTCTGGCGAGGCTGAGCGCGGCTCCTCCGCCATGCAGGGCCGGCTGCGAGCGGACACGGCCCTCGGGGAGGGTTGGTGGGTGCCGCAGGGGCTGCTTGGCTTTTCAGGCTCGCCTCAGGGCAGAACGGTGTCTGATCTGGTGTACCGGGCGTTTCGGCGTGGCCGTGCTGGAGCCACGAGCCCCGGCCGGCTCAGGGGAGGAGCGGGATGTTCAGCCCCAGGGGAGCTCAGCTGGGTCCCGGCGGGAGAAGACACGGGCCCAGGAACCGACATGGGGAGGGTGGGGGTTGCGGGGGGTGTGAGACCGCGACGTCGGGGATGCCGCTAACCCGCTTCTTTCTGGTCCCAGTGGAGTGGGTCTGGCCCGAGCTCACTTCGAGAAGCAGCCTCCTTCCAACCTGAGGAAGTCCAACTTTTTCCACTTCGTCCTGGCTCTGTATGACCGGCAGGGGCAGCCCGTGGAGATCGAGCGTACTGCCTTCGTGGGCTTCGTGGAGAAGGAGAAGGTGAGTAGCCCAGCACCCCGCGGAGTCTCGGCTGCCTCTCCCGGGCCCTCCCCGCTCCACTCTCCCGGACCTGCGGTACTGCCTTGTCCCGGGAGCCACCCGCGTCTCCCAGGCGCCTTTCTATTTCCCTGTCCCGGAGGGTACCTGGGATAGGGGTCTTTGCTGATCCCTTGCTCTTCTGCGGCAGAGAAGGGGGCTGAAAACTGCACTGTCCACCCCTGGGGGCACCCGGCGTGCGAGTGATGGAGAAGCTTCATAATTTTTTTTTTCAAAATATTTTTCTTTTTTCTTCTTACCTCTGGCCTCCCGTATCCTCTTTGACTTCAGGAAGCCAACAGTGAAAAGACCAACAACGGGATCCACTACCGCCTGCAGCTGCTCTACAGCAATGGTAAGGGCCGGTAGACCCCGGGGTCAGCCCCACCAGCCCCTCTGCCTCCCCAGATGGAAAGCCCACTAGAGGCCGGGGAGCCGCTGTCTCGGCTACACTCCGCTCTGCGCATTCCTGCGCTTGGTGCCTGGGCACAGCCCGGCTGCGGCCAGCACTGCTGGGACACGGGCGACCCCGGGCAGGAGTCCCGGAGGCTCCCGAGCCCTCCGGCAAGCCTCAGGTTGCTATCGCCGGCAGGGCCCGCTCCTCACTCTTCTGCCTTGTTTCAGGGATCAGGACGGAGCAGGATTTCTACGTTCGACTCATCGACTCCATGACCAAGCAGGTAGGTACTGCGGGACGCCCGCGGAGGAGGACGAGGCGGGATGTGCTTGGGGATGGCAACCGTTGGGGAGGCCCCGGGAGCGCGTCGGGGCGGCCTGCGGAGGCGAAACCCGCCCCCACTGCGGCACGGCTCTGTCCCGGCGGGAAAGGGGCTGGAATCTCCCGCGGGGCATGGCCGCGCTCCCCGCTCCGCACCCGCGCAGAGCCGGGGCCGCAGGGCCGACCCGCGGGAACTGACCCCGGCGTTGGGGTGGTGCCGGACCCTACCCGCCGGCGAGCTTGGGAGCCTGTATGAAAATTAGAGGCGACGCCTCTAGCCGTTCTCGCCTGGCGTGGGGCTGGTTTTGCCGTTTAATTAATAAGAATTAACCTCCGCGCCCCTCTCCCCAGCCCACCTAGCGTCGAGAGCAGAAGCCGTGGCTGAGGCGCGGGGCTGTGTTTGTCCATTCTTGATTAGCGCTGCCGCTGGGGTCCGGGGGCTACCGGAGGAGCGATCGAATTGTGGGACATTGCGTGTCGGTATACCCCCGAAACGTGCCGCGGGAGGCGGCAAGCTCGGGCTCGGGCTGTAGGGAAGGTGCAGGGAAGCAGAGCTTGTCACTGAACTGACCCTCATTTTAAGCTTGTGCTTTGGCTTCCCAAACTGAGTAATAACGAGAGTATCTACCTGTAAAAATACTTGTCTGAATGAAAACAGTATTTTTACAGAGGAACTGCCTGACCAAATCTGTTATTTTAAAATAAATCTTAAAAAATATACTTTAGTTATTATTCTAGCTTTTTCTTCAACTCCCATCAGGATATTTTCCTCTTGTAATACATTTCTTTGAAATACTTGGAATTGGTTTTAAATCTTTTAATCCTTAAGATACGTCTTCCCCCCTCCTAATCTGTTTTACTTGTTAAAAAAAACCCTTACATTTTATTTAGGAAAAACACTAAGCTCTTTTTGTACCCATAGGAAAAGTCAGTCCCTGTAAGTTTTCTGTAGGGAAAAATCTCTTGGCTTGTGTTTGGGTTTCTTTTCTACAGCAAAACATAAAGCTCTAAGGGCTGAGTTTGTTTTAGAAAACTCTCTTTGATGGTCCCAGAACATCTTTTCCTGCTATTGAAGACTGTCTTCCAACAGAAAAAAAAAAAAAAAGAACTTAGATGAATTTTACCAGAGAATGCACCGTGCATCTGAAATCTGTTAAACTAGACACTTCCAAACAGAGCCCATTCCCTGTAGGAATTAAATCAGCAGCAACAGACTCTTCTTCGTAACAACTCTTGAAATCATTTACTGTCATTCCTTGGTTTTCAGGCACTAATTGGTTAGTTCGAGTTAAAAGCAGCAAAATCTTCCTGAGTAGGAACTCTTTAGTTCTTTTGGAGCTTATGTTATTGCACTATAGACCGCAATAGAGAGAGACTATCAATAAATATTATCTTTAAATAGCTTTCCTATCATTACGGAAATGCAAACGCCTCTGTTCATAATCCTGTTGAAAATAGAGCCCTGAACTCATGTAGGGCACCAGATTCAAAATAATTTTCTTAACAAAGGCATCTTGCATATGAAGAGTTCATCCTAAGGCACTGTTTGACCTCTTGGTCTTTCGTTATTATCAAGTCATCAGAGGGTCTTTTGAGAGAAAGGGAAAAAAAAAAAACAAACCTCAAGATACAGTTTATTTGTAAAACCTGCCGTGTAGCTTTAAACCACATTCACAATGACGAAGGAAAAAAAAACCAACAGCACAAAAACCGAACCAAAAACCCAACAACCCTGCCTGATTTCAGGAAGTCTTAAAAAACCCCAAAGTTAGTGCAAATTACAGATTTTGGAGAAAGTGCAATGGAGTTGAGAAGCAAGGATTTGTGAACAAATGCTCTCTGAACTTAGGTTAGAAAATGAGGAGCTGGAGCTATTTTAGATGCAAACATGCTTGCTTATGTATTAATTGCATGAGTATAATTTCTTCAGGCATGAGTATAATCGCTTATGAAAAATGAGGCATTGTCGTGTCAAAACTATGGCATGTGCCACTCAGTAATATTTTGGGGGGCCAGGGGCTAAATTCTCCCTGTTCTTCTTTCTTAATTCTTTCTTTTTTAAAGTGAAATTATTTCAGAGTTGTGGTTGCTTCAGTTACTGAGTGCTTATTAGGGAGCAAAGTACAACACATGACAGAAGCTCACCCAAACGCTGAATATATCATTTATATTTTACGACAGTGAATTATATAGAAGATTCTCAAGTAACTTTCAAATCGTCAAACTGTAATTAAATATTGCAAAGACTGTCTGAAAATTCTTTAATTTTTAATGAAAGTTAAATATATATTGTCAGTCTACTTGAAGGTGTAGTATTTTAATGCATGACGCTCAGAACAAATTGGATAATGAAATGATTACTTTTAAATGAAACTGTTGCAGCAGCGTACATGTTTCAGCTGGCAAGTACCTTCTCGATACTCACACACACATTCACACACTCAATAATTGTGAACTCCCAGCCTGAAATTACAGCTACTTTGAGGTTTCTGGTGGCAAATGAAAAATCCCACAGAAACAAAGCCTGAATGAGTTACGTTCTCAGATCATACAGGAAAGTATCTGTGGCTGTTCTTGTATGTTAAATAATATATATATATATATATATATATATATATATTTGATACTGTGGACACATCGGATTTAAATGTATTCTCTTTGTCTCACAGTTATAAATGGCAAGGTTTTGTACTGCTGCAGATTATTAAGCTAGGCAAGATAAAACAAAATCCCTCCTGGAAATCAGTCCTAGATCTCTGTACACAGGAATGCCGCTCATAGATTTAACATAAATGTCCCATTAGCAGCATGCATTATACCAGCAGGTAGACAGGCAGGGCTTCACTGTGCCGGATGTTGTATATGTAATAAATAGTAGCCGTGTCTGCTCCTATAGAGTTCTTGGTCTGAGTAAGTCGGGGGTTTGTTTGTTGGCTGTGTAAGTCAGGGGTTTTTAGTTGGCTGCGCCCAACTGAAAAACTCATGACCAAAAGCTCTGTCAGAGGGGGAACATGGGGATCTGTGTGTCCTGGTGCGTCTGTGTAAGTTCTCCACCAGAGAACTTACACTCTCCACTGCGCTGCAGTATGAGAAGCAGAGTTGGAGAGTGGCATTGCGGAAGTAACAAAGAGTTTTGCTGCAAACTACATCTCAGGGCAGATCTGGTGTGTAGGTATGAACTGTGCATGAGCTGCCCTGAGACATGAGCGAAGCTGCATGCGCACTCCTTGGTAGCCTGGGCTGTGGGATGTCCAAATGGGAAACCCAGGCAGGATTAGTCTCAAAGTCCACCAGTTTCATGTTACGTTCAGGATAGCGTTCTTGGCCTTTGGTGGTGACCATAGAGAAGTGTTGGGTAAGGAGGGAATGACATATCTTTGAGGCGGTCTCGCTCCATTTCTAAAACGTAGCCCCGTCATCTAGTGATGGTAAACACCGCACACAAACTGGTACATGTTGCAGGGAAGTTCTTTTCAGTTAGCGCAGTGACTTTGCTGTCAATGCTGCCTTAATTACATTTTCTTTTATGTTATCTTGGCACCTCGTTTAATGCTGGGATCACATTCCTAATGCGTTCAAAACCCTGTAGGATCCCAAACTTTATAGCTGTTGCTCTCTGTAGAGCAGCAGCAACTTGCGCCGTGGGTCTGCCTTTAACAATGATGTATTTTGAAATTGCCTGCGAAACGTGAAATATGTCTGCTCTAATAAGAAGGGAGTTTTTAGGCAAGTGCAAGCATTTCAGTGTATTTACAGAGAAGAAATGCTTTCTATTCAGCTGTATTTTCATAAAGCTGAGATATTTCACTATTAGGAAAGATGGAGGAAATAAATCTGAAATACTTGTTCCCCACCCATTTTTCCTTCAGCCATTCTCATCCATAAGATATGACGGATGCTAATATGGCTCAGGCATCTTTAAAATCATAAGTTTTGCATGATAGTTATTGTCTATTGGTGAGAGTCCTCATGAGTCAAAAATCTTTTCTTCAGACTTAGGCTCTGTTTACATTTTGCCTTTTTTTTTTTTTCTTTTTCTTTTTTTCCCCCTCTAATACTTTAACTCTGGATGCAAATTTTTTTTCCCCTCTGTTGACTTCTCTATCATTCTCTGATGTCTGCAGATATTTGATCAGCTCTCTATTTTGTGCCTAGCAGGGACCTTCTCTGGCAGCTACACGCATGGGAAAAAAAAATGTTATCAATAAGTTCAGAGGAGCCTCAGCAGCCTCGGAGAAATTTCACACAAACATAAAACAAACCCTAACCCCTGTGACGGGGAAAGTTTACATTGTGCCAGATTTTAGCAGTTTTTTTGTGCCTTTGGTGAGCTGTCAGGAGTGCAGGTGATTTTAATTTTCTCGTACAGAGAGGAACGGAGAAGTTTGGAATTTGCATGCATGATCAGGACCTGTGTTTGGGAAAATGTAAACTCATCACAGTGGAAAATGTGTTGTTTGGAGTCTGAGGGTGAAAACAAAGCTGAGGATTTTGGAGAGACTGCCTGAGCCAGATGGCCTGGTGCATTCCCAGTCTGGCAGCCCAACTGCTCCCTCCTGTATAATATACAGCCATTTGTTCTGGGATATTTACGCTAGAGCTGTTTCCATGTGAATGTTTGAAAACCATTAAAAATGAACATATTAGGAGAGATAAATTTATTTAATTTGTATGAATACGTCGATAAGCAGGCTGTGTATCAAAGGCAGAGGGAGACCAGATAAAATAATTAGATGCTTCTGAATTGTGTTTTGAGAGATGCAGCAAGAACTAACCGTCCTTGCCCTGGGACCCGGCACTGTGCTGCCTGTCTGGGATAAACCTCACTGGGATGAGTCAAAATTTTGCCTGGGGAAGGGATGAAAACTTGAATAATTAAGGGTTAAGTGTTCAGAGCCAAATAAATGTAACTCACAGTATTTTCTGTGTAGATACATAGTGGATACAAGCCTAATCCTCTCTGGGTGAAATTCTGGCCCATCTGAAGTCAATTGCAAAGCTCCTATTGAATTCGGTGGGGCCGGGGTTTTATTTTGTCTCAGTGTGTATGACTGTACATGTCATTCCAAATCATTTTAGCACTGTTCTCGAAAGGACCCTCATTCTAATGAGTTTTTCTTTCTCCTTTATTTCAATGAAGGAGATAGTTTGTTTTCTGGGATAGATGAGAAATTTGAAAGCGAGTGGGTTTAGCTGCATGTCGACGATTTCTCTCTTTCTCTTACTCTTTTTAAAATCAAGGCCATGACATAGCTGAATAATATAATGACCATGATCTCATTCCTTCAAGATTGTTTTTCGTCCAGTTCAGAAAGCAAGATTGGTTGACTGGCAAACTGACACCATGAGATGATTCTGCACTCTGTGGTACCAACATAAATCTGGATTTACTCAGGAATAGTTTAGGACAAAGCCGGCTCTATATTTTTCAAACCAATTCATCAGCTCTTTTACTGGTTTATCCTGCTGCCTTTATTGGGGAAAAAGTGGGTTAAATGAGAACTGTAGTTTTGACTTATATTAGGCTCCTCCCTTAAATTTTTTTTTAAAAATACTTTTTTTTTTTTAAAAAAAAACAAAAACAAAAACAAAAACCTGAAAAGTTTAACTGAATTGTTGGGTGCACTTGTCATCCAGAAACAACTGTGATGTGGTCAGTTTGGTAGTTTTCACTTGCTGGCAAGCAATGAATTGCATTTGATTTAACTTTTAATGCAGCTTTATTTAAATGGAAGTGAGAAAGTCTTATATTTTTGACACTAATTTTTTGGGATCTGATTTTGAAATCCGTTTGTGCGTGAGTGATTGTTACTCATTGAGACTCCTCGTAGAGAGGTTACTTGGGTGAGTAATAGCTCACAAAATGGAAGGTGAATTTTGTGGGGAGATATTTAAGTTGTTCAGGAGCAGAAAAGTGATTTTGAAATGCCTGTGAAATAAGACTGAGTTAAAACTGCACAACGTAAAGAAAAAGAAAAAAAACCCCAAAGTCTATAATTTTGCATTTCCTTTGCCGGCGTTTTGTTTTGCAACCCTGATGTGTATTTGCAGGCTTATTTTTAGCTCTGCTGTGGTCTAAGTTTATACACTGTAACTTTCACTTTATCACTCATTAACGTGATCCCAGTTTGACAAAATCACGATGATGTTAGTGCAGAAAGGAATCCTGCCCCAAGCACCCTCTTTTAAAGCCTGAGCTCAAAGTAGTTAAAATAGAGCATTATGATTTAGTTGTTGAAAGTAACTTTTCAAATCTTACCGTTCAAGACCTTCACAACAGTAACATTGGAGACCCTTCCTGTAAAATACTTCTGGCAGCTATAACGATCTGAAACTTTAGCAGTTCCTGTTTCCTTTTCGAAGCTAATTGTAGAATTAGTGCTTTAGAGCAGCGCGGTTTGCAAGGCGCTGGAGGATCTGTAATGTGCTCGGGCAGCCGTTCATGGAAGTAAACAGTTGGTGCTTTACACACCCGTTCACACAAGTAAATTGGGAATGGGAACTGAGGTGCTCGGAAATGAACTCGGCAATTCCTTCTGCTTCCTAGAATTTCTTGGATATTCCTACAAGAACAGGGTACGCAGGAGCGCGCTTAATGCGGCGAAAACAAAATGTGCATGGGTGCAACACTGGTAATTGAATGCAAATACAGTGAAAAGCAAACCCTTAATGTAGAGGAAGGCAGAAGACTGTCATGCACTCAAAGAAGGGATCACTGATGCTAAACACAACAGACAAGGTGATTATGTACCACAGTGTTGACTCTGCCCGTTCATTATTGCTATTTAGTTGAGTTATTTAAGCGGGTACCTGGAGGTTAAGTAAGCAGAGCAGCGGGAAGAGAAGAGGGAGAGAGGGGAGGGGGAAAAAAAGAAAGCACATTTTGTGTTCTGGTTTGTCACTTCTAGCACTTCCTTGGCTTTACTGCCAACAACACAGTCCATACTGGGTAAATTTATTTTAAGATTTGAAGGTCTAAAATGAATGCACCAAGCCTAGCAGACTTCTCTCAGACACTATCCCCCCATTGTCATTCTATGATAGTCTAGAAGGGACTGAAAGTATTTGTTCCACTAAAGGCGTGGTGGGGTAGATCTGCCCATTACCCCCATGCTTTGCGCTCACAGAGGCAGATTATTCTTTAATATTAAAGTACTAAATGTGCCGTGAGCTTCTCTTTTGCCTAGCCTATCTTGCTGCCAGGTGGAAGTCTTTATGATGTCCATACTGACTGCCTCATCAGGTGTCAGCTGGTTACTTTGATTCCCTGGTTTAGTCTGGAAGGAGTTTCTTCCCATCCTCCCCTTCAATGCACAGAAATGAAGGCCTTCTAAAGGTGTTCCACCTCCTGATGTAACACATAGGTGATTGTAATGCCATCTTCTAAGGCTTCTTGCAAACCGTCTGTAGCTCTCTTTGGCATGAACGTGGAGGTACCTCAAGGTGGGGACCAGCAACCAAGCGGGGATACAGAGTCCCAGCTGGGATCAGGGGCGTTTGCTCATGTCTCTGCTGTGAGGAATTTGCATATGTTCTGCGACAACTTTTGTGTTCCCTTTATACCAGTGCCAGGTTCACAGGCTTTGTGCCTTAATGGTGGGAATGAGGAGGCAGAAGTCAAATGAAACTCTGTACCCATTAGTTGCAATGACACTAATGGCCTCTGTTTTATCTCATTAGCAAAAAAACCCCAAAACATCCAACTGGCTCTCAGGTTTTAGGGGAATGCACATGGCAAAACGAAAACGAAAAAAACTAGCAGAGATAACACAGCTCCATTCTTGGTATTATTTGTGGAATCATGAAATAATTTTACAGTGCATAATATGAATATTGTATATTGCCATAGAAATATTGTGAAAAATAGGCTCATGCTTCTTCAGATTTGTGGGTTCGGAGATCTCTACCCTTTTTGCAGGTACAATACCTCTTACTCTTGGTGGGTCATATTCGTAAGGATGGGGAAAGCAGCTTATTTGAGCTCACTTTATGTATTAAGATAACTTTTTTTCCCCTCCCTCACTAGTTTCCACACTTCTCATTTCATCCATATAGCATACCTTTGTTTCTCATTTTCAATATCTATTTTATCATCAGCTTTAGGGATAACCATATCAGATGTCATTAGATCTGCAGAGTTGTTTCTTAATTTTTAGATCTGTATTTTAGAGACTGAAAAGGTCACAGCAAGGTCAGGAGTAGAGCTGATGATCAGATGCAGGGATGGTAGTTTCTTCATGACTGGGTCTCTAACTACTGATCCCAGCTCTGGAGTGGACACCCTGAAAGATTTAGGAACCTCAGTGCTATCAAAAGAGGCTGTTGCAAAACCAATTTCTTTTCGCTTTTGTTTTGCTGCTGGTTGGGGCTAGTGCTTGGGATCAGGGATGGTTAGAAAATGTAAGTCTGTCCTGATCAGACGGAAACCTTGTACCGAGCGGGCTGTGAGTGCTAACCTAGTTAGTGTGTAATGCCGATCCCTCAGCCGTGTGCTGGGCCTGCTGCTGGGAGCACTGCAGACGCAGACACTTCTTAAATTGCCAATACACTCTCTATCCGCACTTTTTTGACTTAGAGGATTCTCCCCGTGCTAGCTCAGAGTCAAATTTCTCAAGCTGGTTGATCTTCTTTTTGTTTTGGTATCCTCTGCTCTGGTAGGGCTTGCTTCTCACTTATTTATATCCCTTTAACTCCAGAGTTGCTTTCTGGAAAGCGGTGGATCACGAGGTTTAAGGGGAGAATCAGGCCCAGGCGCTTTCTCAGGAGCTACCAGGAAAATGCCTGGGCTGTGCAGCTTTTGTAATTAAAAATACATGAGCGCTCTCTTTTCAGTATTTTTTTTTTTTTTTAATGAATAGGACCCAAAGTGTGCCAAACCTTGCTGTGGTGTGTGTGTTGTGTGTGGTGTTTTTTTTTTGTTTTGGTTTTTTTTTCCTTCTAATGCTTTTAGGTTTATATTTTATTCTGAATTGAAAAGAAAATTGTGGTTGTCTTGACTACTAAAAAACCCCATCCTACACACCACTTGAGAGGTGTGCAACGGAGAAGAGGGAATTTAGCTATGCTCAGCTTGCGTTGTTTGCCAAGCTCAAGTCTTGGAGCAGGTTTGGTAAAGATGTGGTCTCTTTAGCCGGCGACTTAGCTTGCAGCTCCATCTGTGCCTTTTGGTTACCGCGATGCTTTTATATTTTCTCCAAACCCAACTTGATGCGCGGCTAAAAATGTGTTTTGTTTCTAGGCAATAGTATACGAAGGCCAAGACAAGAACCCAGAAATGTGCCGAGTTCTGCTCACGCATGAAATAATGTGCAGGTAAGAGCTACCCTGCTTCCAGTTAATTAGTGATAAGAAGATGAACGTGTCTCTCAAAAATCTAGGTTGAACCTGCAGCTATTTTCGGACTTAAATTTATCTTTCTTGCATTAAACAATCCCAAAATAACACAGTTCAGTGTGTGTAATTAGCAGCAAGGTCTCAGTCGTCACACTAGTTTTCAATTATTTATAAAGATTCTTAACAGAATGCTGCTGGTTTTCATTTAGACACCCTAACCCACAAAAGGTCTCCTCACCAAAACTGATAGTCAATTAGTTTTCTAGCAACAAACATCTCTATCCCCAGTCCCCCAAAAAACCTCCTTGGTAAAATGTCAATTTTATTTTTTTATTTATTTATTTTTTTAAATGGATGTGCATTAATACTTGAGGTCTGAAGGTTTGTTTTGTCCTGGTTACTGCTCGCACAAGGTCCCAGCTTAGCTGGACCTTACGATTTCCATCCACTCAAAAGATGTCTCCTTCTTGGTTTTCTTTAAACTCCTCTGTGCAGATTTGGCTCTGCCCTGTCATTTCTTTCCCTGAACGTACCTGCTTGGGGTTGGTCACTTAAATCCAGGACAGTGAAATATCTCCTCACCCAAACATGCTACTTCTGCCATTGCTTCCTTCTCTTTTCTGGCTGGTTGAAATAGGTTAAGCCCCTGCTACTTCCTTTTTTTCCTGCAGAGGAGACAGCATCTTCTTGCAGACCCCTCTGACATCTAGGAGAGCGTGACCTTGCAGTCTCGTTAAAGTTAGTGGGTGTTTTTTTGCATGTCTGAAAAAAATCATTTGTTACATGTTATTCGATGGCAGAAAATAATTGCCTGGTGGAAGATGAGACATTCTTGCATAAGCTCATTGTTACAATCAGTTGTTTTAAAACTGTAAAAACGCTATTGCGTGTGTTGTAGCTTTTACAAAACACATTAACAAAAAAGGAGTAACTTGAGGGTAAAAACTAGTACCCACTTCTAAGAAAATAAACTTGCATGAGGGTTTCCTGATGGGGGAGAGTCTTTAGACAAAAAGATGGAAACTTCTCTGTCAGTTGATTTTTAAAAAATTTTTTTCCCCACCCCGTTCTTGGCAATCTGTATGTTTTGTCCTCCATGGCAGCTCCACTCTGATAAAACCTGGCTTGAGAAGGCAGTGCTCATCTCCAACAGTGAAGGAACTACTCTACTTGCTTTGACAGCCTGGAGGAAACCCCATGCAGCACCCCAAATTTTAGTTTTAATTTTCAAGCGTTAGTTTTCCAGGTTACTTCATTCACTAGGTTTGGCTTCTTCCAGCAACCAGCAGATAGCCATTAGAGCCCAAGACTGATCAGAGCAGACAGTTACCTCCAGAGGTGCCTGAGCTTCTGCTGCTGTTGGGAGCTGCAGCATTGGTTTGCTGAGCACTCCTGGCCAGTTCTCCCTTTCCAAATGGAAACCCACTCATGCTGACAACTCATAATTGCCCTAAAATTCATTGGCCCAATTAGCACCACTTTCACACTAGATACCTAGCTAAGAACAATTCATGGAAATATTACATGAGGCCCCTGACCTGATAAGGCTGAAGTGTGTACTTTACTTTTCTCCCGTAACAGTCCATGAAAAGAGTGGGACTGTTCACGTGAGCAAAATTAAGCTTATGGTCAAGTGTCTGAAGTGTCAGGGTCTGCATCTTCTGAGTGATGTGTCCACGTGACTCTTAAGCAGCAAGGTTTTGAGGTAGGAATTGCATATACTTGCCAGTCACTGAGCCATCAAGAGTAAGAATCACCTCCTTTAATGAATTAATTTTCTTACAACTGCTTTAAAAACACAAAGAGTAAGAAGTAAATTGAAACTTTGTGTAAAAGGCTGACTTTTAACCACAAAGCCAAGTACCTGCATCAAAGGTTTACAGCCATTCAATATACTTTGACTGAGACAATAATTTCTGTTCTGGGAATGTGGAAAGATGTGTAGCATTTCCTTTTAGTAAAACACTTCACATTTTCTTTGTTCTTAAAATTCACAGGATCAGGAGCTTTATACTTCTCTTTGTTTTCTACTAGTCCTTGTTTCATGTTTCATAACCATAAGGTGGAGGGATAGGGAAAAAAAAAAAAAAAAAGTAAATTATCTGACCGTGGTAGACAAATGCTGTGTGCCTGATGGGGTCAGGAGACATATTCAGATTTCCTACAGCTCATATTAGATATTACCCATTTCCTTCTCTGCCTATACATGTGTAAGAGGGTGCTGTTTGTTTACCAGGCCGCTTGACCCTATTGCACAAATCTGTCATCCATTGTGCTGCTAACACTCTTTTAAATTGCAAATCTGATGCTCTTTAGGGGTCTAGAAGGGAGGAAAAAAAAAACCAACCCAACTCTCTCCACACCATTCTGTTTCTCTTGATTTCTTGCCTGTTGTAAGTGGAAGTTGGGATGTGCTGAATTTGCACCAGGGGTGCAAATGCAGCCTCAATTATAAGCATAAAATTAGAGTCTGTTCCCCATTAATCAGCCCAGCTAATTGCTATGCACTACCATTAGCCATATGGTGTGAAAGACAGCTTGCTCTCCCTAAGATGAAATTTCTTCATTTCAGACATGAAATAGTGAGGGCTCTGTATTTTAGAATAGCTTGTTTTAGATATTTAATTTCTAAACAACTTTCAGCAGTGCTTTCTATCAAGGCTAACTGCACAATAAAACTTTGCATTTATGTGACAAAGCTGGGTATTTATAGTATACTACAACTATGGCACGGAGAAGACAAAGAATTCAAATGTATAGGAGAGTCCTGGTTGTGATAGGAAAGTGGAGCTGAGGTTTGCTTCAGGTGGCTGTTTATTTCAAAGGAACTCATTGTGTTTTGTCAAATACAAAACTCTACACTGCTGGCAAAAATGTTAATAGCCGGGGAGAATTCACAGCCTCAGTGGAATTTATTAGTATTGTAGGCAGCATGGGGAGGGACATCTATAGTTAATATTGCCTCAACAATTTCCATTATGAAACCTTCAGTGGCTTACAGCTTTGCCAAACTTAAACTGTTCTGGCTGAAATGTCCTTTGCAGGGTGTCAGCCTCAGGCTGACTTTCTTTGGAAAGTTTCAGCTAAAATGCTTCAATGATTTCTGAGAATGAGGTTTCAGTAAAATATGGGGTTTGTCTCTGTAAAATAAAATCTTAACAGCTGTTCTGGTCAGAGGCTCCTGCACCTCCATGCCTTGGGGTGAGGAGCCTGTTTAGGGCAGGGGTTGTCCTGACCACATCACCCATGGGATAAAGCCCACCTGGCTGGGAGCTTCTGCAAGATCTCCCACATGGACTTGCTAACGACTTGTTAGAGCATGGCAGCTAAATGATCGGAAAGTCGCATTTGTGCTGGCCACGTGCCACGGCCCCGTGATTTCTCATTGTTTATTGTCCCTGCAGAAAGCCTGTGTGCAGACACACAAAGCACAGCTCCTCTCATGAGTGATAGTCCTGGCCACCATACCAGGGCAGGGGACAAGAGGCCATCTCCTGCACTGCAACCCTGCAGCAGGGCCAGGCAGTGCAAGGTTGAGATGTTTCATTGCAGGGAAGATATGGAGCAAGGTGGCAGGAGGGCAGCAAGTGTCCAGAGAGTTGGAATAAGGACAAAGACAGCAACAAAAGCTGGTTGTGGTGGTGGCCAGAGGATGGGAGAGGCCTGTGAAGGGGCAGGATGGAGATGGTATGGGGCTTGGGAATGGCCCTGGGGATGGCAAGGATGGAAACAGGTGAGGGGGAAACCTAGGGTAGATGGAGACGGGTTGCAGGAGCTGTAGAAGGTTTTGGTGGCAATAGATTGCATTACTTTCAAGGACTGCTTGTTTTAAAAACAAGCAAAACCTCAAGCAAGTCAAGTTTTGAAAGGTTTTTCTGTGGGCCAACATGGCATTGTGCCTGAGCTGTGGCTCCTTGCCCATTTGAAGAGAGGTGTCATGGAGGTACAGTAAGAACAAGTCCTTATCCTCCTGACTGCAAGGAGCCTGCACTCAGTGCCACTCCATGCACTTTCACAGAGCCTTACTGGGAGTTGGAGGGTTTCTGGGTGACTTGGAGAAGCTCCTGGGAATTTTTAAATTCCTTCAGGGAAAGGAGAAAGGGTACTGAATATTTAGGAACTTATTTCCAAGTGTTAAGTAGGCACTAAAAACCAAAGCTTTCGAGGCAAGTTGAATTAAAAGCACTTCTTGTGACATGCTACGAGGTTTCAAACTCAAGAGTTTGTGTGATATTTTAATTCTCTGGGGTAGATATTTGAATTCTAGAGTAGAAAAGGCCTTGGATTCTGCTATTGAGGAAAAAGTGAAAAAGGCAAGCTAAGGCTTAAAAAATAATTGTCTAGAACATGTAAGAACATTTGGAGCCACCAGACATTGGAATGTCATGCGCCTCTCCCACATCACCCTCAGGCTGGGATGGGGTCTCTTAGTATTACTTGGGATTGTTAGGGTGTGTTCTTGGGACCCCTACCCAAATGAGGAGCCCACTCAATGAGTAATGGAGCCTTTCCCCAGATCTCAAAGCTGATTTGTCCCTGTCAGCCAGTGCCTGACTCCATCCTGCTCATGGCAGGAGAGGAGACGGAGGTGTCCCATCTCTGGATGGCTCTCCTGCTGGGTTAGCACCCCAGGAAGGTGCTGGCCTCCGAGCCTAGTGGTGTGTGGATGGTGGTATCTGCCCATCTTGCATGGGGAGCCTGGGAACCTTCGCTTGCCTGAGTGAGGCAATTTCTGTCCCTCCAGTCTTCTGTGAGAAATGTCAGGACTAGCCCTGATTTGCTTCAGTCACAAGAACTGCATTGTCTTAACTTGTGCCAACTCTGTTTCTAATTACATTTTAATCATTTAAAAATGATTAGCAGTTTTTATTGCCTTGTTTGTGGGTAAATTTTCTCACCCCACACATTCTAGCTGCACTCCAATGACAAGTCCTTTTATAGGCAAAAAAAAAAACAAAACAAAAAAACCCCCTTGAATGGCCACATGACTATTTACCTACAGCATATTTTATTCCTTCCTAGATTTTCATACTTTCTGTGTGCCAAGGCTCTTGTGTTTTCTGGTGGATCAATTTTGGTATTGTGCTGTAAAATTAAGCAGTTGTTTTTGGCACTCGCAAACAATGTAACTTCCACCGAAATGAAGATACCACACATGTTAACTGTGAGAAGTTTCAGCCCTGAATAGTTGCCTTGAAGCTTTCTGTGGTGAGAAGAATTATGTATTTTCCTCTCTTTGAAAACAAAATTTTTATTATAACCCATTTTTAAACAGGCTGTTTTTGTAAAACCCCCCCCTCCTCCCCCCCTTTTTTTTTTTGTGTGTTTGTGTTATCTTTAGTGTGGTTAGTTGCTTTATTGCTAATCTTGGTGGGTAACTGTATATTATTCACTCTATTGTTCAGCAGCACAAGAGAATCTTTGTCATACTCCCAACAGGGCTATTTATATAGAGTGGCACTTCTGAGTGCTTCTTCCTGTCCTGATGTTCTTCCACCTTCTGGGAAAAGAAAATAGTTCATCTGAGTGTGAATGTGAGCAATGCTGGCTCCTACAAGCCAGTTGCTGAAATAAGGGTGATGTGTAGGTCCCTAAGATGCCATTTGGAACAAGTGTGGTGGTTTCCAAAGGCTTGGTTGCACGTGGTTGAGGCTTACCAGCAAGTTTTTTGAATGGAGAGTTGCACTTAAGTCTGACCAAGGAGAGCAAACAAGGTAGACCTCGGTGCCTGTGCCTTACTGCCACCATGGGATGGGGTCCCTGCAGCCCTTAACTCATAGGAGCTGCCCAAGCTTTATCCAGCAGGTCCCTGGGTACCAAGGAGGTCTTGGTATGACCAGGTGCTTATCTATTTATTTATTTTATTCCTTGGAGCCCTGACTTTGTTGGGGAATTTTTTTTGTTAGGGGACATCAACAAACAGCAACATTTGTTATTAGATCATAGAATCATAGATTTGTCAGGGTTAGAAGTAACCTCAAAGATCATTTAGCTGCAACCCCCAGTGTGTGTTTCCTCCCTAGGATGGGCAGGTAGGTGAAAGCCTGAGGCTTTGCTCACCTGCATGGCTGTGACTTGGTCTGGTGGGTTTAGATGAGCTGCTGGGGAGAGCAGAACAGCACCCATGTTGCTCAGCTGCAACACTAGCTGCACTGGGATGAATTCTCACAGTGAGCAGAAACTTAGATATTGCCTGTGAACTTACCTGTTATGTATTTATAGCTCTTAATGGACAATAACCCCTGACAAGAAATCATCACAAACAATTTAACTTCTCTTAGGAAACAATGAGCCACCTTAGTACAAAAGAATCTCAACCTGGAGGTCAGCAATGGAGCAGTGCTTTGGGAGACAGAGCTTATATTTCACATGCCTGCTTTGTATCTGACCCGACGCAGGGCACCAGCCGCCGGAGCTGTGCTCTCCATGGCATCAATGATCATTAACATGCTGAGAAAACTTGGGGAAACAGGAAAACTGGAGCTTAAAGAAGCCGCTACCGATAGCACTTACATTTTAGCTCCTCCATTAACAGCAGCATCTCTTAGAGAGAGAACGATTGTGCTTTTGGATTTCAGGGGGAGGTTTCTCAGTAGCTGCGAATTTGGCTCTGTGTAGAAGCAGGAATATCTTGTGGATGTGTAACATAAGCATTAAGCAAATGTTAAAACCAGGCTCAGCAGGGAAAAAGCTGCTTATTTTGTGTGCGAGCATATGCGGGACAACTGTTAAACCCCACAGAAAAGAGGCTACGAATAGGCAAAGTCTCCCTGTTCAGAGTGATCCTTGAATTATTATTTGTGAAAGGGGCAAACCCCCTCTCTTTTTATATTTTCCGTTGCTAACCAGCTGTGCAAGAAGTTAAACACAGTAATTAACCCATATGTGACCCACTACATTTGAGTGATTTCCAGGCAGGGACCGAGCGGTAACTCTAGCCGGCAATTTGAACCTACCATGTTCGTAATGATGATTTTACAGTGTAATGGTCGCACTAAATCCTTTCACTTTTGCTCTGTAGCCGCTGTTGTGACAAGAAAAGCTGTGGCAACAGAAATGAGACTCCATCAGATCCAGTGATAATTGACAGGTAAGGACTGCTATTGTTTCCTTCCATTTTTTTTTTTTTCCCTTTCTTTCCCCCCCTTCTTCCTCATTATAACGAAACACCTGCCCTGTGTCGCTAATGGGGAAGAATTAGGAGTAGATACGGATGAAATTTTGTTTTTGATACCGAATTAGTTGTGCTTTGCAATCGCGATTGCCGTGGAAGGGCCATATGGAGGATAAGGGAGCGACCTGCTCTCTGAAGGGCTCCGCTTCTTGTAACTGATTCATGTGCATAAAGAGGAGATTTTTCTTTCTGACTTTTCTGCGGCTCAATTCACATGCTGTGCCAGAGAAGCTTCAGGAATAAAATAATAATAGTTTGTGATTTATGAAATGTGGTTGGGTGCTTATAAATATTTAACTTTTATTTGAAAAATGTTTGAATCATTATCACTTTTAGCTACAGTATTTCTGTTGGATGCAATCCATCTACATTTTAAGGTTTTATTTATGCATAAAAACAGTCAAAAAAAATAGGTCTGCAAAGTAAGGTTTTTTTCTCCCCCCCTCTCCTGGTGTTTTGTTTGGTTGGAATACTATTTTGACTGTATTGCTAGTTCATTAATTAATTTTTTTGCCTGTCTTAATTAGCGTGTTTTTAAGCAGATCCATATTGCTAATTTGACATCCAAGTGCAATACTACATCTATTTTAGCTTTTCTGAGCCACATTGTAGTTTCTCTGCCTGCAAACTATGCAAAATGGTAGCCAAATAGTAATTTTTACATTTTAATTGTCGAAACTCGTTCTACAAAGCCCTGTGTGGTAACCAGATTATTAGGCAGCATTACCCTAGAGGAGTTAAATGGCCATGGAGTACTGAAAGCGTCTGTCATCAGCTGGGGAAAGCAACACCACCCTCACACTGATTGGGGAATAGGGACCCCGAAGAGGGAACTACCTATGTACATATAAGAGTGAAAGCATAGAATACTGAGTTTCTGCTCCCATTATTGTCTGAGTTGATGTTTGCTATGCTAAGAATGAAGTGTCCTCTGTGCCAATGCGTCCATTTTATGACAGAAGGTGGAGAGGGTTTGATGTGTTGGGTGCCACATGTAGAGCGTGCTTCAGGGATATGGCAGAGCCTTGCCTGGCAGCATGCTCACCCAGGCTCCCAGATTTACAGTTCTTGCTTGAGTCTGGTAGGAAAGTGCATATATTGGAAGCTTATAGCAGATGCTTTGATGTTTTGTATTAGCTATGATAATTAAACCTGAGAATGTTTAAATCTCAGAAGATAATCCTACCTAT
>VWZE01010069.1:877307-905331 GCA_013396675.1 Eubucco bourcierii | reverse complement strand
CTACCTACCTACCTATCTACCTACCTACCTCTCTCATCTTCCCTGAGCATTAGGTAGTACCAGGGAAAGCAGGGGGAGGGGGGAAAAACCCCACAGTGAAACCTGTTTTATAAGCCTGCTGCAGAGTTGAACACTATAAACATGGTGTTAGAGTGGCATTCTGAGCAACATGAAAGCTACAAAATTCACATGAATTTTTCATTGTACTGGAAAGTGAGATGTTAAGATCTAATGGCAGGTTTACAGAAATATTTTGTTTAACTATCTAGTATGCAAAACTGCGAGTTGCAAATCATTTTAAATTACAGAAGCCAGAGATGCTGCCTGTTACATGTTTCCTGCAAAATGAGGAAGACAGTTACATGAAAAGAAACACCCAGATTTAGCTTCCTAGCTCTGATCGGTTTATCAGTCTTTACGTAAATCAGTGCAAAAGGTACCAATTCTGGAGATTACCTTTAAAATGCAAGCTAAACATAATTTAAAGATGACAACCCAAACCCTACCTCACCACCCACACTGAATGACGGCTTGGCTTGTGAATGGGTTAAGCTTTTAAGTTCTTCACTTGGTTTTAAATGGTGACTTTGATACAGAAGGTTGATATGACTGTGGTTTGAATAACATTTGATTTTGACCTGTTCCTGTGGGTTGCAATGGTATAAGAAATTTGACTCAGCAGTACTGTAATTAGCCCTCCCTGTGTTTTTGAAACAGGATTGTGTTACCTGGATTGCATTAGTGTGGCTTCTATTGTTGCCGCTTCGCATCTGTCCCAGTAGGGTATTTAAAACCTTTTCTTGGCTGGGGCTAGTTCAAACAATTTAGGCCAAATAAGTATGTGCTTTATACAGCCAGTAGCTTTAGTGATGTTTCTTGTGACACTTACCCTATTCATTTTTTTTTTCCTCCCCTTTTGGTTTGGAAAAGATGAAGTGATCTGTGTGGAACCACTTTTACCTTGAAATGAGTCCTTTAAAATTGTTCTAATGTTAAAAAGCCTGTGCAAGCCAGAACATGTGTTTAGTTGTACTCCATTGTCACTTCTCCATGCACACAATTTTTAACTATTGTGTCAATTGATATGCAAAACCATATTTAGCTATTTTTATTTGCATGTGAGCTTAGAGAATTCATTTACCATTTGGGCTAAAGCACTCCCACATGCCTTACGCTCTGATAAAGTCTTGCCTATGGATTTAATCTAACTCTTGCGTCAAATCCCATGAATCTACAGACTTTGACCTAACACAGAAATTAACATAGAATCTATCCATGGGATTTTTTTACATATGTACTTACATGGAAATGCTACCCTTTTCCTCCATGCTGGAATACTATTTTGGCTTGATTAATTCCCTTTGATGAGGCTAGAGGAACTTGGGATGCAGCGAGCTCAGTCTTTGTGGTGGTTTAATAAACTTGGCGAAGAGGCTGTTTGGCAACTTCAAAGTTACATGTGCTGTGTTCTTTCAAACCCTAGATGTATGTGAAAAGTAAATAATACATTTTAATTTAGTCAAAATGTGGGACTTTAAAAAAAATGGAAGTCTGTGGCTGCATTTGAAAGAGGAGATGACTCTATCCCTTATAAAATTGCTTTGTACTTTGCTTTATTATAGCATAAGCAGATACAGCAGTGAAAGGGACCTGAAGAAATTTATACTCATATAATGATCTAAATTTTCTCTGGAGAACAAAGTAAATATATTATGCTTATAGAGCTTTCATTCCAAGGAAGTTTCTTGGAAATGTGTGTGTCTGAATCATCTTAGCATAGCCTGTATATTTCATCACTAATCCAGTTACATGTGTTGAGATGAAGATCTGATGAACATGAACTCATTTTAAAAGGAGTATTATTGTCACAATACAAATGCACAATTCCTCCTACAAGTGCAGTGGCAGCCTGTATTGTAATCACACTTTTAGAAAACATAGAGCACTTCCTGTTATTAAATTAAATTCTAGATTGATTTAACTTTCAAATTGTAGCTCATATTTGAATTTAAAAGGTTTGCAATAAAATTCCTGTGAAGAAATTGAATAAATTGTAGTTTTATTGCCACTCTGGATATCCTGGTGTCCTAACCTTTTTCGTTACAGTTATCTTAGTTCAATAAATAAAACCTCATTAGACTATTCCCATTTCAATGAGTTTATTAAATTTTACAGGAGTAATTAGCATAAGCTGTGCTAATTTTTCTGGAAGACTAATGAGAGAGCTTCCTAATTAGGTTTGCTTTGTAAGAATCAGAAAAGATGATAATGACAAAAGTCACATAGGGGAGAAAGTGGGGCTGTATATTGTTCCTTGGTTCAGGATAGAGGCTCCTCTCTTGGCATTCTGTTCCAAACTTTTAAACTCAATTTACTGTTGTCAGACCCAATACTTAACAGTGTTACCCATGTCTGCTGGGGCTTTTTTACCTTTTATGGCTGCATCCAGTAAACAGGAGTCCTACTGACTGGTAAAATAGGAATAACCACCACAATCCCAAATATAGCGGCAGAAAAATCCCAGCATTTAGGATCTATACCATATACCCCCAGCTTGTGACACTGCATGGAAAAAGGGCTGAAAGCTGCTGGCAGCTGCTTGTTCATCCCAAATTTTGCTTCTTCTCAGAGTACTTGAGCAGAGTGCTGAGTGACCTGATATTTGCTTTGCTGAATTTTACCAGAACGGATGAGACCTACTTACGAAATCTCACTACTATCTATCTTCTGGATATTTCAACTTCAGCTGTGATGTAATTCAACAGGCTTTGTACTGGAGCTGCCCCTGGAGGAGACTCTGTGCCCTTGGGTGGCAGGTCAGCAGGGGGTTGACCAAGTCTCTTCTTGCCAGGTCCTTGTCTGGCAATATATTGAAGTTGTTCATGTGCTAATTCTGTTGCAGCTTCTGAGGAATGAGGCTCCTCTTGGCTTAGAAGAGGTCACTTAGGCATTTCCAGTGCCATCAGAGCTCCTGTTCATGGAGTGGGGAGTGTGGGTTGGAGACTGTAATATATTTTACACTTTATTATCAGATAGCACCGAGGTACATTTTAATACATGATCCTCTCCCAGTGTTTGAAAGGTCTGTGTGCTCTCAGCTGTATGGGATGCTCAGCTGGGCTCTATATAATCTATTCCCAGCATACCCAGCTGCCATGGCTGTGGGGGGGACCAACTTACCTACATATGGTTTTGAAATCCTCCGGCCTTTAACCTGAAAAAAAAAATGTGGGTAGGATTTCGCTGTGCAATGGCATGAAAAGAGGTGTGAATGAGTTTCAATGTCTCCATTTTACCACTTTACAAGTCATCATGTAGTGGATTGTGTTTTACAGGCCTGATCACCTTTTCATCCTAAATACCAGGCAGGTGGAAAAATGACTCAGAGGACTGTATCACACTTACTGCATCCTTCCCACAAATACACCTGTTAGGCAGATGTGGTTTTTAATGAGTTTTGCAGTAGCTTTCCATGCTTGGAAGGAGGGTGATGGAGGTGCAAGCATGCTGATAGAGCAGGCCAGCTTTGGGAGAGGTGTTGGTGAGAGGATGAAGTTGGTTTTGTTTGTGAAGGAGCTGCTGATGATTGCTTTGCTACAGGTGATGAGATCAGCACCACAGCTGATCTTCACAGTATCACAGTATCACCAAGGTTGGAAGAGACCTCAAAGATCAGCAAGTCCAACCTGTTACCACAGACCTCAAGACCAGACCATGGCACCAAGTGCCACGTCCAAAACCACCTTGAACACCTCCAGGGATGGTGACTCCACCACCTCCCTGAGCAGCCCATTCCAGCAGTCAATGACTCTCTCAGTGAAGAACTTTCTCCTCACCTCGAGCCTAAACTTCCCCTGGCGTAGCTTGAGACTGTGTCCTCTTGTTCTGGTGCTGGTTGCCTGAGAGAAGAAGGTAACCTCCCCGTGGCTACAACCACCCTTCAGGTAGTTGTAGACAGCAATAAAGTGCCCCCTGAGCCTCCTCTTCTCCAGGCTAAACCATCCCAGCCCCCTCAGCCTCTCCTTGTAGGGCTTGTGCCTTCAGACAGGCTACAGGGACGTGGGCTGCTTGTAGCACTGGTGTCACAGCAAAGCAGCAGCAGATGCCAGGTGCTTTAGCGTCTTTACAGGAGTTGTATATCCTGCCCGGTCCTGACCAAATCCTTGGTGCTCTTGACCAGATGTGATATGCAAACCTGACTCTGTGGGGTTAGGGAAAAGTGTGTGTGCTGGTGTCCTGCTCCTCCCTTTCCCACGCTGAGGATGGGGCTGCAGGAAGCTGTGGGTTCTGTTCATCCTTCAGTGAGTTTTGCATGCAGAAGAGCAAGCATGGTGCTCTCTGACAGATCTCAAGACCTAGGTAAGAAGTGCTCCTGGATCAGAATATTTGGCTGTTTTCTTGAGTCTTGCACTGGAGTGTGCCTACCTCATTGTTGTGCCCCCTTGAGTCAGGTGGGAGTTACTGATCCAACAGGTAGGGAGCACACGGGGAGCAGAAGCTAGACAGCAGAGGCCTACCCCCAACGCTGCACAGATGTCTTTCTGGCTAACTTTTAAGGCTGTGCTGTCTGAAGCCTCTGGTCCTCTAAGCAGGCTGTTCAGATGGGTTGAAGTTGCCCTTGAGCATTTCATGTGAGCTCTGGAGTCTGTGAATCCATACATTTCTGAGAGGGGAGGGATTGAAGCACACATCCTTGAGGATTTGGTTGTGATTGATGCAGCTGAGAAGCATTACCCAAAACATTTCCCACATGACTTAGGCAACCAAAGGCATTTTGAGCTGTGTTGAGATAAATGGCAGACTCTGATCAGTAGATGCTTCTCACACAGAGATTCAGACATGTCCCTCTACCAACAATCCTCATGCATGTGGTGTTAGCCCTCTTTCTGGTGACAAAAATCAGTTGAGCTGGGGGGTAACTTTGCAAGATTTTTTGTAAAAGTGTCTTGTTTTCAGCCTGTTGGAGTTGGCACATATCTCTGCAGCTTCAAGATTAATTTATTTTGCTCCTGGGGTTGAGTGAACTTGACCAGGGTCAAACCAGCTTCTGCTTATTGTTTATTTGATTTCTCTCCCCTTTACCTTCAAGTATAAGAATTTTTGTGCAGTCTCAAAGCTATTATGCAAAACCTTAATTTGGTCTCAGCTTCACTAAGGAGGTTTGTGATTTTTCTCAGCAAACCTGCTCTGAGTTGTCAGTCTGTTATAAAACCCCAAACCAGGCAAGTTTTATGTGGTTTTGGGTTTCACTGCAAACATTTCACACTACTCTAATAGTTACTTGCTTCTCTCATGATGCCTTTTGAATCTGCAGCTAGTGTTTTGGGCTTTATTTTGTGGTGTTCTTGTGTCTGATGATGATTATTTAATATCATGGTGATGTAACAGAGGCTCCTATGACAAACAAGGCTCATTGTGCTAGATGCTGCATAGCCTCTAGACTGGTAGATGATCCCATTCCTGAAGAGAAGTGATCCTCCTGATGCAGTCGGAAAACTGAGACTGAGATTTTTCTATGGAGAATAAAAAACTCAGCCCTGTATTGACTGTCATGGGGATGAGGGAAACTGAAGATTAGTCTGCTCTGTTGCTTTTGGCTTTTGACTATAATCTTTAGTGTCCATGGGGCTTGGCCAGTTGTGCTGTCTGTCCACACAGAGGGGATGTGCTGGACCTGTTGCCTCGAGATCCCAAGATCAGTGTGCCCATGTCCATACAGCCTCTGCCTGAGGTGGGTGGTGAGCCTGGAGTGAGCCTTCAGAGCAGTAGCTACTGGCAGGTTGGTAATTCCCTTTGGCTCCTTCTGAAAATCCCAGTCTTGTTCAGCTGAAGTTAACAATTTTGGAAGACTGCATTAGTTTAAGTCCTCAAAGTCTATCCTGGAGACTCTATGAGTTTCCTTGTGCAGAAGACACCCTAAATTCTAACTGAGACATTGTGAATTACTCTGCTGCTCCACCTGGATGGCAGGACTTGGGCATATGATGTTAGAAGCACTTTAAAAAGTTCGGGTGCCTCTGTGCAGTGACCTCTTGCAGCTACATGGAAATCTCTAAGTGTGCTGAGCTCCTTCCAAGAGGAGCTCAGGGCCTTGTGGGGTGATTTGTCCCTTTGTTTCTGGCCACAAAACTTAAAATGTGCTATTCATGCCTATTGATTTCTTAATATGCACTCCTACTTCCAAGCGTGTCCCGCAGCAGAGAAGATGTGCTGAGTGCAGTAGGCTCCCTGGCTTCATGTAGTTCAGTGCCAGCTCTTCTTTTTCTCAAGAGTGGGGATTATTTTAAAATTTTGTTTTTTGAGGAAAAAAAACAACCCAAAACTGGCTTTATCTCTCATGCATATATATGTACACAGAGTGTCTGCTGCGGATAAATTTCCTTTCCCATCTTAACATCTGATTTATTTCCATATTTGCTGTCACAATGGGAATGCACACATAAATAATAGCGATAGGAAAATCTGTTTGCAGAGATCATCCTCAGTTTTAATGCAGATTAGCTAAAATTGTTCTGAACATGAAAAATGTATCTTAGCTCTACCCCAGCATTTATTGGGTAAAAACATAACCCAAGCCTTATTCTGCAGAAGCTGAGCTGTATGAGTAGTTTTCTTCCTGTGAGTAGTCATAAATGTTTGCATGTTCCAGCCACCGAAATGTATTCTTGTAAGTAATTGGCCACATCTACAAAAATAACTATGCTAAATTCAAATCCACTTCTGCCTGCTGGAAGTGTGTAATTTTAATACAACATTTAACTAATAAAGTTAAAGGAGTGTAAGAAACAGTTGTGGGTTTCTGAGTAAATTGTGACTGAAATAACTTTCTAGAAATGGATTTAACTCTGCCCTTGGAGAGCAGCAAGTCTGTAGTAGACGTGGTAAATACTGGTATGTATTTTTTCCCCTCTCCCTGTAGCATCATGGTTTGTTTTTTTTCTGTAGCAGCTCTGGAAAAGTACAGAAAAGGCATACAAAGTTCCCAGTGTGTCACATTAGCAACTTTGCATAGGTAGTTTGTGATCAGAATATATTACTGTATCAAATGAGTGTTTACTTTTTCTTTTGCTAAGAACAGTATTTTAGACGTTTTTTAAAAGTGGGAACAGATAATTTTTCTACCCACTTTTTGAAAACAGTGTTTGGAAATAGGAAATGTGAAAATGAACTTTCTGGTGCCGTTCATAAGCGAATCATATGAAATTAGTTATTGAAAGGCTTTATTTCAAGTCACTGAAATGATACACTGGACAGTAGTAAGGTGACCCAGATATAAAGCCTTTCACTGCAATCATTGAAATGCTATGAACAGTACTGTTTTGTCTTTGGTTCTTGCTGCCTCTAAAGGTGTAGGCAGATGAAGATAACTTTAAAAAGAGCTATTTTCTCCAATTACAAGCTTTTGTCCAAGAGCAAAGAAAGATGTTTAGACAAACAGCACTCACTATAACAAAATTAAATTCCTGTCATCTGACGAGAAGCTGAGTTTGGCAGTAGTTTGGGATTTTTGGATAGAGATATAGCAGAAGCTGCCCTCTTTGCCCTCTCTTCTTCCCTGCAGCAGTGAGGCNGGGGTGGGGGGGTGGGGGGGCACTGGATGGTGTCACACACTGCCAGAGCAGAGTGGCCACCAGGATGCTTTGCTGGTGGTGTGTGGGTTGCCCTTCACAGGAATCTGGCGTGGGGTGGGGGGCAAAGGAGCAGCAGCCCCACATCCTCCCCCTGCCACTGGGCCTGGCCTGGATGCCCAGGCAAATCTCTCTGGTTTTGTAACAAGGCAGTCAGGTCTAAAGTGGCATTCCACAACTGTGGCATGTCGCTAACCGTCTGAGGCACAATAGTTCAGTAATGTAATATAAAAAGTAATGGTGTTAGCTAACACATCCTTAATAAGATATTGTCCGCTGCTCTGCCATATGCTCCCGAGCAGGCTTTCCCTCTGTGGGGCTTTTGAGTTCTCTCAATAAGATTATTTCAAATACTCTAATCCTGAATCATTGACATGAATACAAAAGCCTAGTGACATCTAATAGATGCCTCTTAGCTTTGCTTTTCCTCTTGTTCCTTTCCTTTTTCTTCTCTTTTTACCTGACAAAAAGCTTACAGACACTTGGGCTCTGTCTCTCAGTACCAGCATGTGGGTCCCCTCATGAAATATAAAGGAGGAAAAAGGGCTGACATAGGGCTGATAAGCCACAGAGCAAAGGACCATAGATTAAAAGTAAATGCCAGTAAATCCTACCCTGTACACTCAGTTGTTCTTTTATTGTTTTCTTTAACTCTTCCAGTGCCACATTGGGCTATAAAGGGATGAAAAATGGATTTTATTATTTTTTTTAAAAAAAAAAAAGGAGATGCTACAATGGCATAGTGCCAGGGTCCTAAGGCTTGCTGTACACTTGGATTTTCTCAGCTCTCCTCTCATCTTGACTTTCTAATCAGAGTTGCAAACTGTTTCAGCTAATTGCATTGTTCAATTAGCTGAATGTTTAGGTATTTTTTTTTAAAAGATCAATTTATTAAAAAAAAAAAAAAAAAGGAGACACCTCCAACTGACATCACTGTGACCCTGGAAAGGGTAAACTTTATCTAAAATAAATGTAAGGAAGAATTGATATCCCACTGTGAGTGTCTAGCAATAATAAAAAAAAAAAGCTCTTGTTAGTGTTGCCTCGATGGCTGCCAGAGACAGAAAATCATTTTCTGTTCATCTCCTTTTGGACTTTGCCAAACTGTTCATCTGTTGATTCCAAAGTTTGCTTTTGGAAAAAGTTACTGGTACAGAATACAGCCAATGCCTACGATGGGTTAAAAGGAAGCTGCTTAAAACACAGTATTTTTTTCTTAATTTTCTCCATGTTTTTGCAGGGAGACTCTTGGGCTTTCCTGACCAGGATAACTGTCCACTTCCACCCAGTTGAGTCAGGTCTCCTCTGTAATCTCCCTGAATATAATCTTTCAGTTGGATTTTTTTGGCATCTGCATCACTACATAACCATTGGCTGTCTTCCCAGATGTTAAGTCACTTTGATAAGTGGATGTTAAAAACCACTTTACCTAGTTCAGATTTTGTAGAAGGATGACACAAGAAGAGATGTATTCTGGATTCATTATAAAGTTCTTTTAGGAGAAGAAAACTAACCACAGTCAGGGCTGTTAAGATCTGATGGTCCCATCTACTCCAGCCTGTTCCATACGCCTTTGCATCACTTGCATACTCCCAAACAAGCTGGGATGCAGCTGCAGATGGGAGCATGCCCCGTGGCACATCTTACTGGAGTCATGCAGGCAGGAGAAGGAAAGGACCTGCACATGTTTTGTGACAGCTGTCTTGCAGCTAGGATCAGGATTTGCCCCTTTTTGAAGTATAATGAAGTAGTTCCACTACATGTCTTCTGGGGTCTAGGACAGAATTTGTTTCTTGTACTAAGGCTTCTTAAAAGCAGCCCTGTAAAACTTTCTATTTTTCTACTTTTCTATTTTTCTTATATCTGCCTTGGGTGCCTGTTGACACCATGTGTTGATGTTACTGTTCTGCTGGGATTTCAGTGCTGCTGAGCAAGGAGTGTCCAGCATCTTAGTGAGAAAGCCTCTACCCTAAGGAGCTGCTTAGGCAAGACAATCTCTAGGCTACATCTTTTTTTATTTTATTTTATTTTTCCTAAAACATAGTGAGCTCCATAATAGCTCTGATATCCTAATAAATAAATAAATAAATAAACAGCTCTGTGCTGTAAGAGGAAAACTTCTTACTAAGCCCCATTATATGTACACCAATTGTCATCTTGCATACTGCGTGGCAGGAGAGAGAATTGACTTTTTTTTTTCCTGAAGGATTGCCCTACTGTGACAATGGTAACTTAATTTGTCAGAAATTACAAGAACATTAATACATCATGCCCTAATGCATCATTAGTGCATTAATAGTTTGGAAGTCATTGGGTTTTTTCTAATAAATGCTTTCAAAGTTGGCTGGGCATTCATAAATGTGAGTTTTCAGTATTCTAATTGTAATTGAGACACCTATTTTCTCTGATTAGCTCCTAGAGGTTGCATGTTACAGTCAGCTGTGTTGACATCCGCAGCCATCCGCACTTGAAGGAATAAGATGCCCTTAGTTAATGTTTGTCTTACTGTAACATGATTTGGNAAAAAAAAAAAAAAAAAAAAAAAAAAAAAAGGGTATAAAAAGAAAAAAAAGAGACTGTTCTCGGGGAAACAAAAGAGAATTTTGGGAATGCTATTCGCCATGGTAACCCAGTTATCGCTCATTAATCTGTCACATATGAAACAAGTTCCAGACTACAACACACTTAAACAAGGCAATGTTCCCGGGGGGTCCACCCCCTCGGCTGTTCTACCTCCTACCTGCAGGGCTCTGTGCAGCACTGAAAGGGTTAACCGCTGCAGAAAAATCCCATCATGTGCCTGGTTGGCTCTGAAAGAGGGGGACCCCCTCCCCTCTTGGGCCACCTGGACTGCCCAGCCCTGCCACCCCAAAAGCAGCTCTCCGGGGAGATGGGGCTGCCACCTCAAATGGGCGCCACTGCGCTGCCTTCAGGGGCTGCCTCTATCTCCAGAAGGAAGGAAGTTTTTTCCTTCATTTCCAAGATAAGGTGTCATTCATGAGAGCAGCGTGCTGAACTAATCAGGTTAATTGAGAGGCCTTGAATAGCTCTCATTGAGCGGATCCCTCCTTCCTGCTCAAGGCAGATAGTGCAGACGGAGAGATTACAAGTGCTTTAAACTCTTTCTCTCCATCTCCGAATTTCACACCGACTTCAGGATGACGAGGGTCAGAGCAGACGTGTGACACAGGGGTTGTACAATTCAGCTTTGCTGCGAGCAAGGCTTGTAATCTTTTTTTAATTTTTGTTTCGTTTAATCATCATCATCATTATGATTATTTTTCAGTGTGGCCAGAGCCTCGCAGCTCTCTCGATGCCAGGGGCACCCTGCTGATTTACACCAGCTGGAGAGGTGTAAACTGCTCCACTGTTTTGGGAAGATGGAGGGGACTAATCCAGTCCCACGACTGGCTCTAGGTTGACCTGCTCTTGAGTGTTGTTAATATTAAAATTATTTCAGACCTACCTCATGGCAGGGCTGCAGGAAACATTAATTTTAAAAAGATGTTTTCGGTGTTTGAAGCAGATAGCAGTTGGTTTTATTGCTTTTATGGTTTCATTTCCCTTTAAACCCTCCTAATCGAAGTGGCTGTACATAATTTTATTCAAGTTTACCAGAACGTGAAAGCATTTCCCTCTGGATGCTCTTGCCAAATTAGGAACATCCAGGCTCCAAACCTCACTCTAATCTTCCTGCTCGCCACAGTCTATTACGTTTTCTTTGCAAATATTGTAACTATGAGAGTTCAGGAGAGGGAATTTTCAGGAAAACAAATTCCCTAGGAGTAGCATCCCACCCCTTCTCCAAGCCAAACCAGTTGCTTAGTTCAATTTAAACATGAGCATCGTTATCCCTGTTGGCCCCACTCCTTCCCTCCCGACTTCTTTTCCTTGGAACTTTCAGGAATGACTTTAATTATCTCTGCAATCAAATTCTCACTGCTGTCCCTGTGAAAGCGTGTAGTCATGGATTGCTGGGATTATTTTCTTTAGCACTTGGGGATAGAGAAACTGGTTGTTTGGAAATGAGAACCAGCTGCGTTCTCAGAGCCGGCGCTTGGAGGGAGCCACCAAGCAGACAAACCCAGCACTCAGCAGAGTCGTGAACTCAACCCCCAAATTACCGGTGCTTGGTTTGCCACGTGGGATTATGCAATGTTGGGGCCAATTTTGGTTTATCTCAATAAAATCCATCTTCAGCGGCAGGCTGCTGCCAAAACTTGCTTTAACTGCTTTACAAAACTTCGTGGAGCCAGAGCCATAACCTGCAGTCCCATTGCTGGGCTTCACCTGCCTAAAGCATAGAAAATAAAATGACACGCTCCACCCTGATACTTGATAACCTTGTATCAGACGTGTTCTGCAGATGACACCTAAGCAGGTAAAAAGAGATTAATACACCAAAAGAGTGAGCAGAGATAACTTCTGTTGTCTCCTGTCTTTTGCTGCCCTAGAAGACAAGCTGCGGGGTGATGCTCTCCCTCTATGTCCAGCTTGGAGAAATCAGTTATTTGTCATACCTTATTAATGTGTTTTAGTGCCAAATTCAATTTGAAATTAGGACTATATGTCTAGTCAGAAATTACATGACCTATGCTTTTAGCTGGGTATGTTGTCACAGGGAAAAGGCACAGAATCTTCATTTAACTATAAGGATGTAAATTTGGATATATTCCACTGGGTTTAAGGCAGCTGCTCCAGATTTCTGTCTTTTTAAAGAGAGAAAAGTGTTCATTCTTTGAAGGATAAAGGTTTTGGTTTTAAGTTTTATTGACATTGAAAAATATCAATGTAAAATACCTATCTACAGAATTTCTACTTTAAGGGTTCTCTCACCCACCCTGCATGCTTGCCCACATCCTGTGTTTCACTGCTGTTGGCCTTGTTTACATTTGAAATTGTCAATTTTAATGTTTAAAATGTAATAGTGACTTAACTGGTAGCTTAGGTAAAAAAGTCTAGAGGAGAAGTCTTCCAGTTCCTTTATTAAAAAAAAGTTTAGAGCAAAGAAATGATTGATTGTTGAGCTTTGAACAGCTACTTTTATATGATTTGATTTCTTTAATGCCTGAAATATAATGATTTTGACTCTATTAATATCCCCTTTAGAACAACTAAATTGTGGGGGTTTTTTTGGTTTTTTTTTTTTTGAAAGATGAAACCATTTAGCTCTGAACATGCTTAGATCACACCATGACCTAAATACTCTAATGTATCACATACACATTTGTTTCAGTCTAAAACTCTAAAACAGTATTCTGCAGTCTTCGTGACTGACTCTAATATTGGACAGGTTTTCCACTTCTGCGCATTCTCTTCTGCTGTTACATTTATTCATTCTTTCAATTTATCATCTTATATGTATGTGTACACATTCTCTTATGGATACTGTGTGGGTTTATNATCTGGATTTTCCTTCTCCCTCCTCCCCCCCCAATAACTGCTGCATTTCCAGTCACTCAAATTTGGACAGAATTTTACTTCCTGTTTCAAAGGTCAAGGAAAGCTGACCTCAACAGCAGTGTTGAGGCTGCTGAATTATTCATATCATTGACTTTGTGTCAGCTTCCACATTTGTGCAGAGGGATGTTTTATTCATTTATCTCATTTAGGGACCTGCTCTGCACCTGTTTCTACCATTAAGTACCCTGTAATTTGCATTTGATGCTAATTTAGTTTCATATCAGCCTGGTCCCCCCTTGTTAATTTAATTTTCTAAGACCCTTTTCATTACAGTAGAAATGTTTCCCTCTTTAAAGCAAACATCTATACAAGTAATTGTATAAACTGCCTTTTAAATAATATCTTTTAGAAGATTCCATCGTTTAATTCCTTAATTCCTATAATTAGCCATGGTTTGATTAATGTTTCAAAGGGTTAAATTAAAATGCAGAATTACTCAAATGCATACTTGAATAATTTTCTCTCTGCTGACAACAGTTTCTGCATTGCTGCTTTTATTTTACTTGTGATTCTGAATATTACATGTACTAACAAGCACTAATTTTTCTCATGTAGTGATTTTCCTCTGCAAAGCCATAGCTGTTTTCAATGTATAATNGAAATGCTGTGACTGAGGAGCTGCTCTAGGTTTCTTTCCAGATTACAAGGAACTTAAAGACATGCTTTGTTTTGCTAACAAACATTGCTGCTGTGCTCTCACAAACAGCATGATTAGCACGGATTGCTACAGAGAATAATTTACAAGCATCATGGATTTGTTTGTGGAGGTGAAAATTTACATACACTGTGATCCTACGGGGCAAAATGTCCTGTGATTGTTGCCTTCAAACCCCTTTATTCATTTTGGGTGCAAGAACATGGCACCAGGGTAAATAAATCACCACAGGGGCTATAGTGGAAAATATAAGTCCCTCCGCTGCTCCGTGGGCTTATTCAGAACAAGGTTGGGTAACTGCACCTGGGGGTGGGTGCTGTGCTCCCCTATTCCCCGTGTGCAGGGCTGGATGATGGACATCCCTTCTTCTCCTTCTTCAGCTAGGGAAGTAAAAATGGTTACTCTGGCCTTTCAAGGATACAAACCCCCCATGCCTTGGTGGGTGTTGGAGAGGGGGACGGGACGGGGGGAGATCAGTAGAAGCACAGGGCTGAGAGCAGCAGGCAGCTGGGTTTCATTACTCCAGCAAAAGAGCTCCTGTTAATTCCTCCCCCTGTTTACAATAGGGGAGATCATGGCATCTGTCCCAGGGGACCATCCCCCTAAATCCTTCCATGACCTGGGAACAGGAGAGATTTGGCATTTGGCTCTGCTTTGATGCTTCAGTGAGGGTCTCCAGCAGCTGACTGAGGCTCTAAGCTGGTGCCAACCCGCTGCTGCAGTGCCACACGTGACAGGTAGGATACTAGTCTAGCATATAACGTCAGCTTTGCATGAGGTTCTGTTCTGTCCCACCAGAAGGTGATACTCCTCTTCCTCCAAGTTCTCCTGAAGTCACAATGAGTTTGAGGAGAGATGGCTGCTGGTTTGGGTTGAAAGGAGGCTGTTCTGCTCATCTGCTTTCTGGTAAAGCCTGGGGTTCTTCTGCTGCAGACAGTGCTCAGGGCTGCACCAGGGACTGGGTTTGGCTGTGATGGTCCCAAGAGCATCTTATGTTACATGATATGCTGCTTAGATGATCCTGAGAATTGGACTCTGGAGCTGCTAATAGCATGAGGATATATGGGTTGAAATAAATCCTTTTATTACTGCTAGAATATTTTGATTTTTACTGTTAGGATGTTTTGACTCTTTGGCAACAAAGGTGTGCCTTTTGGGCTGTTTGTACTGGTGGAGCCCCCAAATGCTGGTGCTGGTGCCAGAGCATTTGTGTGTGTGGGTGGGTGCACTCCAGAGTGCAGGCAGTTCCAAGAGTAACAGGAGTATGATTTGGCATGAACCTGAGTACCTGCCAATGTCACTTCTCTGAGCAGCCTCTGCATTCAAACATTCATGATTGCTCCCCCTTCATTTTGTCATATACTCACAGTAACAGCCCCAGAGCTGGGCATTTCCTGAGTATTAATGACCAACTGGGGTTAATGGCCCTTGCTTGTGCCTTGAGTCATCAGCTCCTCCCGACTGGTCATTAATTCCCAGGAAAAACCCTTTGTGGAGGTCATTATTGCTTAATTATCTCCATACACTTTAATGCCAGTTTTGACAATGTACAGTCTCATACTTTGAGTTATAGGTACTTTATAATTCATTAAATAGCTTATCATTAAAACTGCAGATGATCTTGATTATTATTTATTAATGTTTTCCCTTTGATTTTTTTTTTTTTTAATCTGATGCTCATGTGCTGTAGTGAGGAGGGGACAAAGGTAGATGGAGTTTGGCTCTGACACTAAAAATCATCATTGGGTGGCTCTCCCTGGCTCTGAGAAGTCTTGCAGGCATTAGGCAGTAGAGCTCAGACCAGCTCTGACCTCAGCTTGCTTAGCCTTCAAGGTCTATCAAACAGGCATGAAGAGGGGTGGGATGTCCACCTTAGCTGGGGCTCCCTGTGCCAGCCCCATGTTGTAGAAGTGCTGGCAGGACCTGGCTGGCAGTTTTGGTGGTTCTTGCCTCACTTTTCTCCTCACTGTGGACCAGACTGGGGATTGAGATTTGCTCTGGTTGCCCTTTCTTACCTTGATGAGTTGTTCGTGTGGTGAGCTCCTTTGTGGTTCATGGTTTGGCCCTTTCTCCAACAGCATCAGGTTGGTGATGTGTGTCAGTGCAGTTAGGTGGTGTGGAAAATAAATGGGACTGGCTCAAGCCCAGTAGAGGGACTTTAATTCACGTTTGTTAATAAAAGTGTGCATCTTCTCCTGGGAGAAGATAAGCTATCTTTCTGTCACTCAGGTGTCACTCTGCATGGCATGACAGAGTAGCAGCTGCTTCTGGCTTTGCACCTGCAAGACCAGAGGCTGCCTGTGCTGGGGAAGGTCCTGTATGCAGCACAGCCCAGATGGCCCTGCATTGGGCTCCTCATCAACACCATGACCCCTGGCCAGAGGAGCACTGACATGTTCTGGTGCCCTTACTTTAATAATGCTGACTTGGGGGGAATTTGCTGTCTTGCCTCAAATTCTGCAGCCTTGTCTAGCTCCTTCCTATTTTTCATTTCCCCCTGCAAGGCTTTACAAGAACAGTATCTGGATAACAGAACGCTGAACCTCTGTGTCTGCAGTTCCACTGAGGTTTTGGTGTGTCAGAGATCTGGTTAGCACCAAGGGGGGCTGTAACCCTGCTTGGTGGGCACATCCCATGCCAGTTCAGGGGCCATGATTGGGTGACATTGCAGTGGCAGGAGGACTCTTAACCAGAACACCCGTTAGGATATTTGCTGCTTGTACTCAGTCATTGCTTGTGTTTCTGTTGCTCTCCCCTGACAGCATCAAGTAGTTTAGGCAATAATTGCACAGGTTTGGAGCTGTTTTATCCATTACCTGTGTCTCTGTTGATTTTGTGTTTGATGGAGGAAAAGTTGTGTGTGGATGTGGAAATACTGGCCCTATTGAGCTGTGCCACTGCCTTTAGAGGAGGCCAAGATTTCATCCACTGCGTTTGCTTTTCTACCTCTGAGCTGTGTTTGTTTACAAAACCTTCTTCTGAACTGCTGTAAACCACCCAACCAATCCGCTTCCCAGCCCCAGCCTGCTCTGGCCTTCTCCAGAAGCCAGTCCCTTTTGATTAAAATCATAATGTCATTTGGAAACTGGGAAACAAACAACCCCAAAGCTTTGTGTAAAGTTTGGAAGCAGCTGCAGAGAGGGAAAAAGAAACAACCAAGACCAACTAAAACCTGCCCCCCCAGAATCCAGGACTCAGCAGGTCTCCTGATAGCACTGTCAGGAGAGTCCAATAGCTTGGAGCTGCTCAAGAATAGCAGACTGGCAAAAAAAAGAAAAAAAAAAAAAAAGAAGGAAAAAAAAAAAGTGTGTGTTTATATATATATATATAGGGCAAAAGGGAGCAAAGGCATTTATTTATTTATTCAAGAGCCTAAAAGATTTATGGTAAAGCTAATTTAGGAGGATGCTGGATGCTGCATTCTGGCTGTGTGAAAGCCAGTGGTGCGCAGCCTTGGGGGCACCGAGGGGAGGGTTTGGGGTTTAGGTTTGGGTTCAGTTCCTCCCCGTCCTGTCTCGGCAGTGCCGCTGCGGGCGGCCGGCCGTGGCTTGGGGCTCACGTCGAGGTCCCCTCGTCACAAAGCCCGGCGGCTGCTGCGAGCCGCACGGCGCAAGGTCTGGGCGGACGGGAAGCGCTGGCTCCGCCTTGTCGCCGGGGCAGGGGAAACACCGGCAGGCTCTGCCGGGACCGGGACGGGGACCTGGCCGGGAGGTGCCGATGCCGCGCGTGGCTCGGACAGCGCCTTCCCGGGCTGGCATGGGTGGCACTGGGTCTGGCTCCGCGCTGTGCCCCTCTGCCCCCTGGCACTGCTCCCGGCTTTCCTGCTTCGTACCTTCTTTCGGTTTTTCCTCGTTTATTTCTCATTCCCTCTCTCCCCTTGCATTTTCCTCTTCCTTTATTTCTCATGTTTTACTTTTCGTTTCCCCTTTTCATTCTTTTCCCTTTTTCTTTTTTCCTTTAAAAAGACAAACAAACCCCTTTCCCTCCCCCCACTTTTCCTCCCTTTTTCCCACTCCCCCTACTTTTCTCTTTTATTCCTCTTTTTTTCCTTTTTTGTTCCTTCCCTTTTTCTCCCCCCCTTTTTTTCTCCTTTTTTCTCCTCCCTTCCTTTTTTCCCTCCCTTCTCCTCCCTCCCTTTTTTCCCTCCTTTCTCCTCCTCCTTTTTTTTCTCCCCTCTCCTCCTCCCTTTTTTCTCCCCTCTCCTCCTCCCTTTTTTTCTCCCCTCTCCTCCTCCCTTTTTTTCTCCCCTCTCCTCCTCCCTTTTTTTCTCCCCCTCCTCCTCTCCTCCTCTCCTCCTCTTTTTCCTTTCACTTTTTTTTTTTCTCCTTTCCTCTCCTCTCTTCTCTCCTCTAATTGTTCCCTTGCTAAAGCCAAAGACAGAATTACAAATGCAGCTTTGGCATTGCGGTTTACGGCACTCTTCAGGGCTGTTTTCTTCTGCACATTATGTTCTGGATCTTTTGGATCGTCATCTCTGTGAAAGAGAAAAATATTTTTTCTCTTTTAAGAGTGGAGAAGCATGGAAAAATTGTGAAGTGTAAGGAACGTACAATGCTGCTTCCCTTTCTCAACATCCATATAATTACTGTTAAGCCAAACCCAAAAGCCTCAGGCTTAGAGATCACTAGAGTACAGTTACATTTCGCAAGACAAAAACTGAACTCAGTACTTTAAAAAAAACAATTGGTGACCAGTTCTGTGTCATGGACTGTAAAACCATGTAGGATATTTTGCACTCAGGTTGGTTACTCTGTGGAATATAAAATTAGCTTTCTTTACAGTTACTTCTTTCCTCCTCCTCTGCGGAGAGCAAACCTAGCTATGAGAACTCTTGATATGTTTGGTTTTAAAAAAGAATAAATAGCACAAATAAAGCAAACATCAGGGGGGAATGGAAGTGATGTATGTGCAGCGATGCTGCTTTGAGTTTTATTTTCAGGGTGGGAGCACCAGAGTTGTGTTGTATGGGAAATGTATTCATGCAATGAAAGGCTACATTTGAATGCAGCCTTTTTTGTTTACATTTTCAGCAAAACCAAGATGACACAGCTGGGCATGTTCAAAGTGAAATAAAAATAGGAATGAATAAATAAATAGTAGTAAAGAATAGTAGTAAATAAAAATGAAATCAAGTGAGTGGCATGCTGAGTCTTGCGGAAGGCACCTTCTGCCCACCCAAGCAGTGTTGGACTGGGAAGGTGGCATGAACTGGCAGCCAGGGAAGGAGCGAGGGTACTTGGGTGGTGTGGGGAAGACAAGGAAAGAGGCTGGTGGGGCAGGAGTGGATCTCAGCTCTTCCATTGCAAACCCTCCTTCCCAGCTGGAGCCCCATGCCTTTGCCCAGGTAGCTTTTTGCCACTGAGACATGAGTGTTTTCCTGCATATTTAGGGGGGTAATGTTTAGGTGAGAAGAAGAAATTTTGGCTACCCATGCCAAATGCCATGTGGAAACCTCCTCCTTGCAGGCAGGGAAAGAAGAGGGAATGGGAAAACCAGGGAGGCTGCTGAAGGGCTGGCAATCGTTAAAAGAAGAGGCTGGGAGACCTGGAAGTGGCAGGCAGACAAAGATAGATAGCAATTAGGATCTAGAAGCAGACTGGGAGATAAGGAGTCACTGAAGATTTACTGTATGTATATGGACAGAAAGAAAGAGCGAGTACTTTGGGAGCAGAGAGGGAGGTGTGTACGCACAGTAAATCTCTGGTGATGCCATATCTCTGGCTGCTTCTGCATCCTAATTGCTATCTCCTTGGCTGCCGCTTTCTGGCCTCCAGCCACTTTCTCTTCATTTCCCTTCCTACCTCCAATGCCACCTTTGCAGGCCAGGATTAGGCCCTCTGTATGCTTATGGCTGGGTAGGGTGCTGCTCTCCTGGCATGGGCTGGAGCAGTTTTCTGAAGCCTGCTGTGATTTATGCTCTTCTTTCTGGGGCCTCCAGTGAACCATGGGAAGCAGAGAGGAGCTGTAAATACCATATGCTTGCTCCTTGTGCTAAGAGTTTGGGGCACAGCTAGGTGACCTGCACAGCTCAGCTGCACTGGGCTGTTTTCCATACCAACTGGAAGACCCTTTTGCACTAACTAGGAGTCAGGCAATTACATTTGTCGTGGGGAGAATTCAAGAGGCAATTCTAATCATCACCCTGGGGGTGAAAGGCAGCCCCAAATTTCAGCTCCTTCTCTCCACAACAGTATTGATCTTTAGAGTTGCAAGAGAGTTTGGTCACTGCCACCACTCTGATATTTCCTTTCAGGATCCTGTTCTTCACCCAGGAACAATCTGGAAACATTTGAGTCTTTGGGAAGATATTTCCTTTCTTTGTCAACATTCATATCTACATAGCTTCATGTGTGATTTTTCTTGGGTCAGATTCTATTTGCTTTAGCAACGTGAGTAGCCCCAAGGACCCTCTCACAAAGAAGATTTAACTCTTTAGGTCAAAAGGATGGTGGTATCTGCAGTATTGCACTGAACCTTGCGTGGCTTTAACTTTTAAAGATTTTTGTTTTCCTACCAGACAGGAATAAATGCCTCTTTGAAGTGCAGTATCTTATTCTTTCATGCATCTTAAGAGATCATCTCCTGATTTGTTCAAACTCTCATTACTATACCAGTGATGCTTAGTTAGAATAGTTTTATATGAAGTAAATATTTTCTTAAATGCATAATTGATTGTGTAGGGAAGGAAGAACTGCAGGAATGGAAATCATACATCATTTCATTATTAATGGCAATGTCTAAATAAAATGAAGACCTTGTCATATTTAATGGATGGCTGAGTCCATTCTGCTTTAAAATGCAAACGTGGTGGGGTTTTTTTGTTTTTTTTTTTAAAGGTGCCTGCATCATTTCTGCCAGTTTGGGTGGAATTTAGTATTTCCATAACTGTGTTTGGGAGGTTTTAAATTTGTAGGGCTTGAACTAGGTTGTCTTAGAGCAAACGATAAGGAAATGGTCTTGACATGGTGTTGAAAGTTATTATGCTCTTAAAGAGTTTTTTTTTTTACCCCAGAATAAATAAATTTAAAGATTTTCTTAGAAACTGTATAACACCTAATGAAGGTTTTACTTTTTTTTTTTAATTGTACATAAAATTGAAGATGGTGGAGCTCTGCAGATTTACACTCACCTTGGATGTGGTTCATAGTGTCAGCAAAGGGCAAATTGTGTTTCCTGTTCTTTTACTAGCTGTGAGGGTCAACAAGTGATGCTGAGGTCTGAGTGTGAGATGTGCAGCCCAGGCAGCCTGCCCTTCCTATGAAGTGCCTGGGATCAGACCAAAGATAGGAGAAAGATGTGGTATATGAGCACTCCTTTAACATTTAAGCATTTTGGGGAGGCAGACGAGGGCTTGGTTATAAAATGTAGACCAGATCTGCTACTTGGTCAGTGCTTCAGCTTCTGGTGTTGTTGGGAGTGGGATGTTGTGTTAGGTATGCCTCCACACATAGAAACCTTCATGGGCTTCCTTCCCATGGTAGTCTGTATTGAAGACCAAAGCTTGCTCACTGGAGAAATGACCTACACTAGACTGAGGCAGGATAGGTGCATGGCTCCATCTCTCAGATGCGGTCCAAGTAGGCTACTGTTGAGAAAGGTTTTCTGAAGTGGTTACATGCTGGAGGCACAATTTATTTTCTTGACCCTGGAAGAGCAGAGCAGGGTGACTGCAGGTGAAACACAATGATGGGAAGGAGAAGGACTGAACCTGAAGCATCTTGGCATCCCTGGGCACATTCTACGGCTGGTGCTTGCAAAAGGATGTCAGGGATTTTGTTTCCCAGCACTTGGCAGAGCAGTTGTGTCTTCCCTGCTCAGCACAGACCACAGAGGCCTTTGGATCTGGGCTGTGGAGAACTGCTCTCCTCATCTCTAAATCTTTATAATATTGCAAATAGTTCATTTGTTTTAAAGCTTTAAACTCAGGTCTTTGATGTTTCATTTAGGAAGTTCAATAATAAAGCACAGTGTTCTCCAAACGAGGGCTTTTGTCAAAAAACCCCTTGCTTTACAATGAAAAGAAGGAAAACATAAATAAATGATACTCAAATATTTATAAAGGCATTCAGTAGATCAAAATGTTTCATTCTCCCTTTATATTGTTACTTTGTGTGTCCCCATCTGAGGCTAATTTTTGGTTAAACCATGCAATGCAGAATGTATTTTTGCTTCTTGTATCATTAATTTGCAGTGTTTTGCCGAGTCCTTTCTCAGAGGAACATCAATAGGGCATTCAAGGGATCTGTATGTAAATGCAGGAATGTTATTGCTTTGGCTGTCGGCTCTGTGCCTCGCTGCCATGGATGGTGGGGCTGAACTCAAAGTAGGAGATGTGAGGCTACTCCAATGATAATATTAATTGTCTGCAGGCTTATTGAGTCCTGTCTTTGTGTATTTCTGTTCGGGCATTGCATGTGCGAGAGATGCTTCTGCCCGTGGCACGTATTATGTGCTGCTGCTGCTGCCTTCTGCTCAGGGAATATGGGATTCCCTGCTCCCATCAGTAGCAAATCCCTGTCTCCAGCTCCTCTCAACGCAATGGCAGGAACACATCCTGATCCTATTACTCTGGACAGGGAGATTGGAGGCCTCCTGTTTGCTTTTTCCTTCAAAACACCTCTGGTCTGGTGATGCACTGTGGTAAAGTGAACTACTCAGGACCCAAGGAGGAGGGCATCTCTAGGGACAGAAATTCCATGAGCTCTTTAGGACTCATGTTTTGTTTTTGTTTTTTTTTTCCCAAATAAATAGTTGGCATCACTTCTGCCAGCATCTGAGCTCCTTCAGGTCGTCGTCTCGCCACGTCACCCATGTACTGTATTGCCATCTGTAAGGTCTGGTCACAGTGTCATTGCCTGAAGGAGAATCCTTTCATTATGTCAAGAGGATTTTGGCCAGGTCCTTGAAACTCCATTACAGCATCAATATGTGCTGCCACACAGGAGGAGGAAACATTTTGGCACCCTGGGCCTGCACTGGGCTTCCTAGACAAGGTGTGTTTTGGTGAAACTCAACAAAGTAATGAACCCAATGCATTGTTACAGTAAACCAAGAATAATTTTTCACAATTATAATTTACCTGACTGGGGGGAGTGACTCAGAAAAGTGTCCTCTGGTTCTCTCTAGGGAGATTGGAGTGGTTTTCAGATGTGTTTCTGAATCCATTGCTTCTTGTGACACATGTGACCTCTCTCAATATATTTTTTTTTTCTTTAAATGTAAAGAAGGTTAATTTATTTTTTTAAGTGTTAGCCAAGTTCTGTATTGTGGGTTAGTAAAAAACCCCACAATCAGTATTTGCTATTGAGCAACGTTCATTCTGCTAAGACTTAAGCTTGAGTGAGTTGTAGCTTTTGTTCCTGGAATCTCTAGGATTCCTGGGACAAGGAAATTACCTTTTTTTTTTTGGCTTTGAATTTAACATTCATTTTCTGCTGCTTGTTGTCTAATCACCCAGTCTGAATGCACAAATAGAAGAAAACCTGTTGTTAAGAGGGAATTTGCAATGGATGAAAGGGCTCTTGACAAACTATGAGAGACACGAAAGCATAAAGTTATGTTACATCTGTGCTGTGGTATTTTGCTTTTCTTTGTAGATAATGTGAAAAAAGAAAATATAAACTGACCCAACATACTGGTAGTTGGAGAAAGCTATTCTCAACTCTTGTTGATCACTGGTAGAAAATGTTGTCCTGAACCTCCAGAGCAATTCAACATTGGGGTGCTTCATTTTCTGGGGTACTCAACTATGAGTTTTGACTGAGAGTCCTGGTTTCCAGAACTGGTATTACTGGTCAGTCTTTCACAGTTTGATTTCTGAAGCCACTAAGCCCCCTGAAAGTGCAGGTTTGAGAGCTGAAGTATCCACAGGCACCTTTTGGAAGCCCCAGTGGAATGGTGCAAAACTCCTCATGCTGCTCTGGGGTGGTGTCTGCTTTGCTCCATCACTGTAGTCAATTAATTGAGATGTTTGTTTCTCTCCCCTATGGTTGCACTGTTGCTTACCAGGGAGCTATGCTGCCAGGGCTTCCTCTCCTCTGATGATCTGAGGGTTGTACAGAGCATTCTTAGCAGTGCATGTGATTAGGGATGAAGTTGGAGGGACCGGGACAGGAAGGTGTTCCCAACAGCAATTCTGTTGTAATGATGGAAGTAAACCTGTTTCCTCACTCCTCTGTTTGGATGGGGAATGAAGGCTATGAAACTGTGGGGCTGCTCCACAGAACTTACCAAACGTGGAGATTTTACTGTGTTGCTTTCAACCTTGCAGGTTTCATTGAAAGGCTTGTCTGAGATCATTCCTTTCATGAAAATACATGTAAAAATGGTGCCTTGTGCCTTCATGTGGCTGTTATGAGTGCTGTCATGGAACTTGTGGTGACCCTGGGCAGAGAGGTTGAGCAGGGAGGAGAAAGCTTGTCCAGGCATGGCCATCTGTTTTCTACCAGCAGCATTCAGGGTAAAAGCCACCCAAGAAATGGTGGAGAGGATAGGAAGGAGAAAAGGGGTCACATCATGGAGTGACAGCAAAGCAGCTTATCCTACTCACTCTTGATGAGATGATGCTGTACTATTCCTATGGGACATGCCCAGCCTAGTACTCTCAAGAGGACTGTGCCACTGGGTGGCCTCTGACCTGTGACACTGACTGTGTTGGAGAAGAATTGAACTTACTGATTGCTATAGCAAGCGGTGTACTTGCTTTATTATTACTTTGTCCATGATCTCAAGCTTCTGTTCTGAGTTGTGTTTCATCAGGAGGCTGGTCCTGTAAGGGTCTCTGCCTGTCTGGCACACTAAGGGCTGCCCTGTGGGTTTGCAAGGTGAGGAACATCTGTGTGAGTCTCTCTGTCCATCCATGCAGTGTTACGGGGCTATGCAACAAGGTGGTTTAACCTCTCAGGCTTTGCAGGCATAAGGCACATAAAGCCCCCAAGCCTCTGGCTTGGAGCAAGCTCCATGTGAGCATGGTGGGGACTTGCTTGGCTTCCTCACATGGAAGTGGAGAGTGAGCAAGTGTCCATCTGTCCTGGAGGTGTCAGTACATCCTGAGAGCATCCCTCCTCTTCCCAAGTGTCCCGGGGCAGTGTTGGGTCTGTGAGTCCTCTCACATTACAGGGCCCTCTCTGTGGCTTCCTTGGCCTGTTGTAACACAAATAAATAATCACAGCAAAAGCCTATGTGCCTCCTTGGGAAAATAACAGTTTTCACATGCAGATAGTCAGGAAGTTAAAATTGGCAGCTCTGATGAGTCCTGCTGTTTTGTCCACACATTTATCCTGATATGAAGCTTAAATTGAATCAGCTTTCTGCTCTGGCACTCACAAAATGCTGCGTTCCTACCCCCAGTCTCCGCACAAGAGGAGCAGAGTTGGGAAATGAGGTCTGTTTCTAAATGAGTGGGAGAAAAATCAGGTATGTGACTCCTCTAATTCAGACAAGGCTGTCTCTTATTGTCTGGCAGTTCGACTATAGCTTCAGTACATGGGAAAAATTTCTCTTCCAATTACACAGCAGTTTTGTGGTGGCTGAGTGCTATAAATGGGAATGCTTTGCAGCCAAAGATATCTCATTCATAAATCCCACTGTTCCACTCTATAATTTTTCTCTTTTGGATAGATCAGTATTCTGTGGTCATATCAACCACAATCATGCAAGCAAAAATGAGTAGTTAAATATTGTGACAGTCCTATAAGTCTTCTTAAGGCGCTGCGTGTAACACAGTTATTCAAAAGTGTCACTCAGTGCATGGAAAGGAATTGACCCTTTGCTAATGTTTCCAGTAAAATTCTAGATTAAAAAAAAAAAAAATCTGAAATGCTGAAAGTCTCTGGTCTGATGTGATTATTTATGAATTTTACTCTAAGTGCCAATATTTTGACATGCATGTTTATAGACACACATGTCTCTAGATATAGAGAGATCCGTTTGTGCTATAAAACTGCTGGTGTGGTATATACATCCTCATCTGTTATCCTTTGTATTGGGCTTGCATGGCTAGGTTTTGGTTGCAGGGAGTGGGCTACAGGAGTGCCTTCTGTGAGAAGCTACTAGAAGCTTTATCTCTGTCTAATAGAGGTAATACCAGGTGGCTCCAACATGGACCTGCTGCTGGCCAAGGCAAAGCCCATCAGTGACAGTGATAGCACCTCTGGGACCAGACATTTAAGAAGGAGAAAAAAACCTGTGCAGTGGCAATTGGAGAGGGGATTGAGGGTATGTGAGAGAAACTACTCTGCAGACACCCAGGTCAGTGAGGAAGAAGGGAGAGGAAATGCTCCAGCTGCCAGAGCAGATTGCCCTGCAGTCAATGGTGCAGACTGTGGTGAGGCAGGCTGTACCCCTGCAGCCCATGAGGTCCATGGTGGAGCAGATATCCACCTGCAGCCCACACAAGACCCCATGCCAGAGTAGGCGGAGGCCTGAAAGAAGCTGAGACCCCACAGGGGACCCATGCTGTAACAGTCTTTTTCTGAATAACTTCACCCATGGAAGGGGCCTGTGCTGGAACAGTTTGTGAAGAACTGCAGCCCTTGGGAAGGACTCTCATTGGAGAAGTTTGTCTCGTGTGGGAGGGACCCCACATTTGAGCAGGTGAAGAATGTGAGGAGTCCTCCTCACTGAGGAGGAAGTAGTGGCAGAGACAATGTGTGATGAACTGACCTCAACTCCCAATCCTCAACCCTGTGGGGAAAGAAGTAGAGAAAATTAACAGTGAAGTTGAGCCTGGGAAGAAGGGAGGGGTGGAGGGAAGGTGTTTTTCAAGATTTGGTTTAATTTCTCATGATCTTACTCTGATTTGATTTGCCATAAATTTCCCCAGTCAAGTCTGTTTTGCCCATGTTGGTAACTGGTGAGTGATCTCTCTGTCCTTATCTTGACCATGTGCCTTTTGTTCTGTTTTCTCTCCCCTGTTCAGCTGATAAGGGGAATGACAGAGCAGCTTTGGTGGGCACCTGGCATCCAGCCAGGGTCAACCCACCACATCATCATATACTCACTTAATTTCTACAGTGTGTGTTTATGAATTTAACATGACTCTTCCTATTTGCTGTCCCTGCAAACACCTTTAGCCAGCAAGCTAAAAAATGAAGCAGACATCTAAAGAAATGTTGCCATAAAAGGAATAACTCCCTGATACCAATGCCCTGCACTCCCACACCCATTAGCATTCAGTGCAGCAGCTACTTTACACAGAGCCTGGAGGAGAGACCTGGAGCTTTCAGCACTCCTGTAGACCCTGTGTCACCTGCTCAGCTGGTGTAAATTGGGCAGTTCAGTGGAAATAGTGGAGCTGAGCTGATTGACTCTAGCTCAGAGACTGGGACCAGCACTGAACCTTGAGGGGACTGAGAGAAGGCTAACTCAGAAGTACACTTCTGTTTGTGCACATCTTTCAGTGCGTCCCTGCCTGCTGGAGGGGTGATGTACATGTATGCAGTTGCATACCTATGTGAGTTTCTGGAGAGGTCTAATTTTCAGAGCTGCCTGCTGATCAAAATGCACAAAAAATGGTACTTCTGTTTGCAAAACAGTCATCATGGATTGCTCTCCCTACTGCTATCTTCTTATTCCTCTTTTTTTTTTTTTTTGGTTTTAAATTTTAATTTATTTGTTAAGAAAAAAAACTTAAGCAGAGCAGTCTGTCTAGAACTCTATATTCACACCGAGAGGTCTAGTTATCCCATAATAAGCACGTGTAACTCCCATTAGTGTCAATGAGAACTTCACATGCATATCAAAGGGAGAATAGATTCATATGCTCTGAGCAGGATCTGAAATTCAGATTTATAGTTGTTGCGTTTAATGGAGAAATTCTTTGGCAGAGAGTTGAAAACTCTGAGGTGTTTATAACATTCCAGGTTCTCTTCCTTTTTAGTTAAAAGCCATAACAGAACAAAAAAAATGTAACTAACTGCTGCTCTGTTGTATTAAAAAGGTACATATTTGCAGTGAGTACTTTTTTTCCCTCGCTCTTCTGATTTGTCTGTAATGGCTTTCCTGTTTTTAAAAACTCACAGATAGTGACCTCCAGGGTCTCTGAAGGCTGGACACACTTGTGTGGCCAGAGACCAAACTAAAATGAAAGATTAAAGCAATTCTGAAAGATTTCCTGATAGGCCTCTGCCAGCACTATTTCAGAAAAAAAGTCCCCTGTCATCTGGCCCTCGGCCATTTCCCGGCCACCTCTGTGGGTGTAGAGCAGAGAGTCATTTCAGAGCTGTACTCTGACTTTTCGTCAAACTCTTTATTAAATATTAATTTTTTCCTTCCCCCC
>VWZE01010069.1:795744-877247 GCA_013396675.1 Eubucco bourcierii | reverse complement strand
TTTTTTGTTCTCTGCATCTAATTCAACCACACAGCAAGGAGAGCAGGATTGCCTAAAGGTGTTCAGGAAGAGCCTCCATAGCATGGCTATGTTTTAGCAATGGTTTGGGGCAGGCTTACTGCTCTGCCTGCTCTCTCTCTCTCTCTCTGTGTGTGTGTGTGACACAGGGACCAGCAGGGCCCTACAGAGGTTTGGCAGGAGAAGGGACACAAACATGGAGCAGGATTGCAGACTGTAAGATGTGTCATAGCACAACAATATGGGATTCTTGGCTGCCTCAAAACCATCCCACAGCTCCTGCTGGTCCCATGAACGTTGTCTCAACTCTTCTTTGGTGACCTTTGGGCTGATTTCCCTGTTCTGGCATTTCCCTATACAACAGGCTGGATTTCTCCCTTTTTGCCCACACTGAACAAGTCATGGCCCCGAGGATGTGGGATTTCCAATTGGTTTTGTCATTATGGGCAATGGCACCCAAGCTTTGGTGGCCATGCCCTAGGCAACTGGTCCCAGATGCATAGTGGGCAGCAATTCTGCAGTGCATCAAGAGGTCCTCAAGCTTCTGCCACACTCCCCTGCCCCGTTCCCTCGAAACTCTGTGGCAGGGCAGCCATGCCATTGTGCTTTGCTTGGACAGCAACCCAGACAGCCTGAGGAGTTCAGGTTTCTTTGGGCAAACAACTATTTTCATTATGTTTAACTAAACTGACTGCAAGAAAGATAGCCACTGAGAAGCATCAGGATTGTTACTGTTGTCTTGCAACTGGACAGGCAATGGATTTAAATATATTCTGTTTAAGACCCTTTTCCACTCAGAACTAATGTTCTCCTGGATTCCAGCATTACTCAGGATTAGATATTGAGAAGTTTGAACAGAACTAAATTTTTGGAAATGTGTTCCTAGAATGAATTTTGGAGCAGGGATAAGAGGTGAGTTAAACACAGCTTCAGGGTGTGCTCAAGTTTGCATGTAGAGCCAAGAAGAGGCTCATTCAGGTACCAGGGGTGAGGGCCAGTCCCAGCCTGCAGCCTATAATATAGTCATAAGGCCCATTCATTACCTCCCTGAAGGAAACATACATTTTTCTCCACTATTTTAATTAGATTTTAAGTGGAATCAGTGGCATAAAGTTTTGGTGGTGTTTTTTGTTTTTTGGTTTTTTTTTAAATGGATAACAGAAACCACAGCTGATCTTTAAAAATTCTGTTTTTTTTTTTCTTTTGGGAGGAAAATGCTGATTATAAATAAGAAGGCAGTTTTATAGCTCAATTACTTTAGTAACTTGATTTAACGGCTTGTTTTCAAAATCTACACCCAACCTAAGATAAAAGATTGATAATGTAATATGTAGAATATATTCAGCATAAAAAAAAACAACAAACCAACACAAAACACCCTGAAAATCCTACCTCATAGCATTGGGAGAGAAACATAAATGCGTGCCGAAGCCTACAGTGGTTTTATTTTAACTAGTATAATATAACAACATGACATGCCGTGAAAAATAAATAACTTTTGAAAATGCATTTTCCAGGAATGAAAGTAATATTGAAAAATGACTGAAGTAATCACTTTTCCTATGGATTCTAAGAGCAAAAGAGACGAAAAGAATAATTCAGAGCTCGGCGCGGTGTTATGTGAAAGAGTCTAAGGGGTTTATAAACTACTCTGCTCAAGCCTGTGCTGTGTCTGCCTACGATCAGATGTGGTGAACTTGGAGTGGTCCCTTTTCCTGTGCATAATTTTATCAAAAGTGATGTATCCTGCTATGCATCCAGGCTTCATTCAGCCTTGAAGTGATGGAATATGACCTGTAGACAGAGCACATGAGCTTCTAGACTCTTAGTGAGTGCCGTTTTTTGCTTTGATTAGCATTGTTTGGTGTGGAGCAGACCAGCTCCAGTGGATATCTAATCTGGTTTCTGTTAGCCTCAATGAGAACAGCAACACGTCTTCACTTTTTTTTTTAGGGAAGATTAATTTCTCCCTGAGTACTGTCTCCTCCTGTTAATTTCATACAAGTTGCTGTTTATATTTTGTAGCTCACAGTTCATAATACAGATGGGATGCAGTACTTGGAAGTCCTGGAGCTTTTACCTGTCATTTAAATATTTTTTGGTATTTGAACAGTAAAGGGATCTGATGTAGGAATTTTAGGGTCTGAGTCTTGTCTCAATTATTATGCCAGGGTAAATTTGGAATAAATTCCCTAGAACCATCAGAATTGGTTTTATGTGGTATATTGGTATTCAGATAGGTTTAACTTGGGTTTATTTCTCTGGATAGCAAAAAGTAACCATAATCGGATTTTGTGTAGGGTACCTCACCTAGGGCCCCCTGTGGGGCTGCAGGACTCCTTCTGCAGTTAAAGACACAGGATGCTTGTTGGGCAAGGAAGATGCTTTTCTTTATAAAACTTGGAAATGTGTACAGGAGGTAATAGAGAGCTGACACAGTGGTGGTCATAGCTGAGAAAGGGCTGCTGGTACACTGTACCACCAAAAGTGTCCATGGTGAACCCTTTGTGTGATGGAAAAGAAACGCCTGCAGGTCTTAGACCTGAAATTGTCTCCTTCATTTCTCCCCCATTGGGATCAGGAAGGGGTTTGGTGGGCAAAGGGTACAGGAGTAGTGCCTCTAGAGTTAAATGTCCAGCAAAGACACTTTATATGGCTTTATGTTAGTTTTAATTTCCTGGTGGAAAATGCTGTTAATCTCTAGTGTTCTCCCTTGCACTGCATAGAACAGGATATTATACCTATGGCAATATTAACTCACTTTTATTGAGGAGCTTTTATTTTTGGTGCAAAACAGTGACTTGAGCTCTATAAAGCTGGTTAGTGGCAGCCTAGCGCAAGGGCAGGCGTGAATAAGAGTGACTCCATGTCTGGGGTACACTTAGGACGTTCTTTGCATCTCGTTAATTGTGTTAGTTTTGGGATGGACTCGAAAACCTGATGCTGTGGCAGAAATTGGCGTTTTGAAGCTAGAACAAAGGAGTCTGTTGCCTTAGTCAGACCTACAGAGGAGCATTTAAATTAAACTAGTCTGCCTTTTTTTTTTTCTACTGTATTACTGTATGTGTAAAAAAGTGTGCAGGCGAGAGGGGGTTAATTCAATAAAATAAATATAAAATACTCTCCAGGCTGTGGGACAGAGCTGGAAGGGGTCAGAGGTTGCTGAGCTGCTTCACTAGCACACTAATCGATTTGCTGTCAAGGTAGTGGTGCTGGGGTTTCAAGTAAGAGAAGAATTGAGTGCCGCTCAGGCCCAATTTCCATAATTGCTCACTGCCTTTAGTGTACAACCTTTTATGAAACACAAAAAATATATCACTGAATTGTATTGATTAGCCATTGGTCTGAATAATTCACTTAGTATTTATTACCTGACCCTCAGAGGTTAAATAAATCCACTATCTAACTCTGGCTTGTGAGAAATATTACTTATTCATTGAAATGTGGACTGATTATTACACAATAGGAGTGTATCTTTGTTGTTCTTTTTATCTCCTCCTGGAAAACTTAGTCCCCACTGCCTCTTAATGGCAACAAGTTAAAAGAAATATTTATGGATAGTGGAGAGCATTTTCCAAAATAAACACCAACACATCCGTACTAGCACAGCTTGGCTTTCTTTTGTGAAGCATTTTTTTCCCCCTTCTTTCCTCACCCCAAAGTTCGGGTCACATTTCAGGGTCAAAATTCAAAATCCTCCAAAGTGAACTTTTATGCATGATGGTAAAATATATTCATACGCAAAGTTTTCACTGCAGGCATCAAGTCTGCATAACAGCTTTATTGCTTGTGATGGGATCTAAGTCCATTTTTATAGCACTCTTTTTNACAGTGTGTTTGATTTTTTTTTTTTTTTTTTTTTTTTTTTTTTTTTTGATAGCTCCTGAAGGCCATAAATCTTCCTATCGTATTAAACACCCTCTGATAATTAAATTCTCAAAGAAAACAGAAACCTTTCTCAACACGAAAAGATAAAATTTAAACCAGCCAACCATGGACAGCTCACTGTCATTACAGTAAAAATGATTTCACATCACCTTAAAATGTTTTGGACATAATCTGCAGGGCATTTTATGGCTTTGTCAAATGTTAAGGCAATAATCAATTATTTATCAGGGGAAGGTATTTACATATCGCTTTTAGCATAGCTAAACAGTCCTTCTTTTGTTGATGAGCTGATATACCTCAAACACAATAGCGTGGCTCTTAAATTTAATTACGTACTGATTTACCATAAGATCTAGTCATCTAGATAAAATTGTTCAGTAGCTTGAAGTATTCCCTCCAAAAAAGATTTCCTAACTTTGTATAAAGTCTTTCCTCAGTTTCCGGCCTGCATCCTCCAGCATCCCAAAGTATTGTTTTGAAGTTTGATGGAATTTGTGTTAGGTCAAGAGGAGGAAACTATGTGAAGCTTTTTTTTTTTTTTTTTTTTTTTTAATGAAATGTAAAGGAAAAACCTAATGTGGTCTCAGTTCTACCTTGTGTTTGTTGATAGCTGTGTGTGTCTGTATCCAGGATCTGGGCTTATAGTTAGCAGGAGCTCGAGAGTTGTGTTCTTGGTGTTATAGTACTAAACCTCTTTTCCTGTATCGCATAATGGAAGGAAAAGTCTGTCAGAAAATAATGGGGATATAATATGTACAAGATCCTCTAACATTTACCCAGGTGGCCAACTTCCTGAGTCCTGAGCGTGGAGTGATAGCGATAGTATTTAGCAGCGGTTCAGACCTTTCAACTCAGAGACCTTGCAGTGCATCCTAGAATGTGCCTGGGGGCACCAGTGCTGGGCAGGGGCAGTGGTGTGGGGGTGCCAGGGCACAGATCTCGATTCAGAACAAGCCTCAGCCACAAGCAAGGAATAATTTTGTATCCACACTGACTTTCGATTGATAACGTGCCTGCTAAAGTGCCTGTGCACAATGAACTGCTGGGAAGTCAATTTATCTGTCTCATGGGCAGGAGTGGCTGTGAGCAGCACCTGGGTCTCAAGGAGTGGACAGTGTGTGTCCACGAGTTCTCATCAGCAACAACTGAGCTGCATTGGACTGTTTGATTCAGTGAAGGTGCCAAACACGGAGCCAGTAACTTCTTGGCAGGACCTGAGCCCATGGGCAGAGCTTGGAGCAGGGCTTAGCAGCTGGTAGCACTGATGGGGCTTTCAAAGTGGCCGCTGGAGGCGGGAACAACCTGGCAGGCATTCATCCCTATCTTTAGATGCCTTAATATCTGCACGGATTTGACCTGTGGCTAAACTTCTGGCATGCAAATTTTGCCTGATGTGTTTTTGCCATTTCTTTACACCCAGTTTGTATTAAAGATGTTTATCCCTCTAAGGGATGCCCTAATGTGTTTTTCTGCTGGTAGCTGGTGTGATTTTTGCCTACTCATTTCGGTGAGAAAAGGCTTAAGAAATGCATCTTCCTGTCTCTAGTAGGTAAAGATAAATTCACTTCTTCTGTGCCTCTATCCCTTTGTTTCAGGTAAAAAACTTCCTAGCTGAGATGCATAAGCAGTAAGAAAAGGTTTGAAAAAGCTTATGATGCATCTCAAGATAATTCTCCTGTGGGTGTTGAAAGAAATATGTTAGCAGAATGATCTTATTTGTAAAGCTAATTATACAAATAACATTTTAAAGCAAGCTAATGTTATAATAAAGTCCATAATAACAGCCAAACAATCTATTAGTAAGAGGATCCTAAAGCAACAGCTCTGCCCTCTGAAGAAAAGAGGTTTATATCTCAGTCTAAACCCCCAATTTTATTAAGTTTAGGAACACTGCTACTCTTGTGCTCATCACTAGATCCAAAGTGGTGATGTCCTGGTCCTGGCTTGGGGGTCTGTTGTCTGCAGAGTCACCCATACATGCCTATGTTGGTCATAAAACTCCACCAAGAAAAAGACTATTTTGCCAGTTTGTATTAAAACTTATTTATTAAAGCTTATTTTTGGTTTTGCCTGTCTTCTCTGGAAGAAGAATTAAAAAATAAGGAAGAAAAAGGCAAAAATAGAAAAGAAAAACCTCCTGGCAGTTGAGACAGAGATGCCAGTCCCTCCTCCCAGTTACATTTTAGGAAGGGGTGCAGGGAATCTGAATTTCTTCCAGCGCTGCTCCACTCCAAGTAGAAACAAACAAACATGAAAATATATCCTAAACTGGCTCCCTGCCTCACTGTGACCCACTCCTGGGGAGGGAGCAGCTCTTTACAGCTGAGAAGAGCTGGAGGTGGAAGGGCTGAGAGGAGCACTCCTACCTTCTTGCAGAGTGCTCCTACCCTGTCACTGCCGCCCCGAGATACAAGATCCTCTCCATTTCCCTTTCCCCAAGAGGCTGTTGATGGGAGGAGGCGAGACTGGGAATGTACCACGCACAGCGGGTTTGCAGCCGGCACCTCCCTATAGCTGCTTTCCCCCCAAGCAGGTCGCCAGGCACCTGCCTGTTGTTTCACGGGTGATTTCTTTGGCCTGTGTCAATCATGATGCTGCACATCGATGTGAGGTGCCAAATGCAGATGAGGCAATTCGGAGCTTTTGTCCAAGGGAAGGGGAGGGGAACTGCCTTCTTCTCTGTCTCTCCTCCCCCTCGTACAGGTTAAAGCATCCTTAGACATACATTTTCTTTTCCTTTTAGGTTGCGTTGTACGCAACATTTGAAAAGCTCTGTCAAAACAGCTGATATGGGGGGAAAAGTAATTGTCTTGATATGTGATGATTATCTAGAGCTTAAGCAGCAGCAACAGCAGCAGAGAGAGGGTATTTTGTTTGCAGTTTAACCAAAAGTGCCCAAGATTTCCCAACTGTGCTATTTTTGTAAATGTAGAAGTTTAATAAAAGGGTCAGATTTAGGCCCTTGTGTGGGAAACAACTGATACTGCCAGCAACAGGGCAAGATCACTGCTGTGTTGTGGTTTAGATGTCTTATTGCATTCCACGCATTGCTGAACTGTATATAGAGTGGATGACTCTAAATCTCTAGGACTTTGTGTGAATTAGTAACCTTTAGATTTTGTTTTAAGATTCATATATTATTTTTAACTCTAGATGTTTGTGACTTCTACTGTCCCCCCAGTAAATAGCTAGCTCATGACACTGGGAATTACTGGGGCAGTTACAACCAACCTTTAGAAATGGAGATCACTTTACTTTCTCTGTTTTGGACTCATCTTTTAATATTTTCATCCAGATGGTGTAGGGCCAAAAAGAAAAGGAAATGGAGAACAGGGAATTAGCGTCAATACCAAAAAAACAGAGATTTCATGTGCAGTAATGATGTATCTGAGGAGATTTAGTAAAACTAGAGATGTCACATCCACAGCTGGTTAGCGTTTTGCACTCCAAGTCCTCATAACATTTGTGTATGTTTCAACACTTTTTTTTTTTTTCTAGCTTGGGACCATCTGTATTTCTCATATGTGACACCGACTAGGAAGCACAAACTTTCACAGAACCAGCAAATGACTGGTTAGCTGAACCAGATGTCTGTCTCTTCCCACTTTATCACTCTAGATGCTATTAAATTTATATTGGGTGAGGGAAACTGTGGACTTCTGAACTAAGGACTGTTCCCTGAAGAAGTTTCAAGTGAGGAATTTAGTTCCCAAAATCTCTGCTGCACTTAGAGGAGCAATAATAAAGATGATGGATTTGCAGAGAGGGAAGATTTTTTAAATTTTAAAATAGATAATTGTAGACTAATCTCAGCAGGTATTGCAGCTGCATGAAAGGCTGTTAAAAACTGTTTTACTAAATTTCAGTTGGTCCTCCATTTATTTCTTTGCCCAGCTATATAGACCTCATTGTACTTTGCTTTGCTTATCCGTTTAGCAAAAGTTAATTCCTCATGCTTGCAAAGGATAAATGCATGGGAAAAAAAAAAGTCCCTTTCCTGCTGCTCAGGTCCCATCAGGAAAACCTAGAGAAGTAACTGGTGTTCTTATTGCATTTCTTCTGAGCAATTCTACCCCAGTGATTAATTTTTCCTCTCTTGGCTGCTGTTGAGCCATACAATACTTCAGTTGTTTTGCACCGGTGTGTTGTCTACATCTTTCTTGCCTTTGAAGACTCTTGTCCTGGAATTTAGTGCAGAGTGAACTATGCAGGCTGGGGGAAAGCTCCAGCAGATCTAGTCATGAGGATAAACAAGAGCTTGGCACTGTACAGTGCGGTGTGATGGGTGTCCCCTGAAGTCAGAGACCTAAGTTAATTGTGTTTAATCAATCCATTCTGAACAACTGTGCGAAATACCTCAACCTTATCATGCTATTGCTTTAATGTCCTACTTACACTCAGAGCGGAGGTTCAGGGCATGGACGTGACCATGCCATTCTGGCACTTTGCTGGGAAAATCAAAGATCCCTTCAAATGGAAGATCTGTGGGTATGCCATTAAAAAGTGATACATAATGCTTGAAAAGAATATCACAAAGTTGTTTCAAATAATATTACTGTGAGCTTTCACTAAAGGCAAAACTTACTCCTATTCTAAGGTGTGCATTGTCAGTAATGAAAGTTAGCAGGGATCTGATTCCATTTTTTACATTCAGACAGACCCGTAGAGACATATTAAGTAGAAAATCCACAGAAAAGGAGAACCACCTATAGGAAATCTTGCAGGGTTCAGACAAGGGCAGTTTCATGTGACCTCGTAGATTGGATATAAAAAGGCTGCTATTAGTTCCATGTCAGTTCTTACAGTGAATGTTGTAGAGTAATGGAGAGTGTTAAGCTGTCAAATACTAGCAAGGGTTAATAAGGTTAAAGAAGTAGTAAAAACAGGCCAACAATAAAATAAAATAAGGACAGATAAATATGCTCTGATAAATATCAAGAGGGAAACTAGTCATAACTTGGGGGCAAAGCAGTTGGAGCAAGTCAAAGCAGTACTCTGTTGGGCTAACTCCATGCAGAGCTTGATGCTGCACAGCAAAGCTGAATCCCTCTATTTTCCCACAGGTAACTGGGAAAAAAATGATGTAACTGAGTCCCCTAACTGTTCTAAATATAAGGGAGGGATGCAAATGAGTGAATAAATGCATACGTGGACCAAGTAATTAAATAAGAGAATCCCAGGAACAGGAGCAGAGCACCTGGAGTTAGATAAGAGTCATGTTTTGACATTGCTCTTGGAGCTGATTTGGGCTTCAGTGCTTTTTTGTGTCTGAATTCTAAAGTAACTCATGTCTGTGATTTTTTTGAAAAGAAAAATGTAGAACTTGAAGCTCTTATGGCATGTTATTATTTCTAGGCGTTTCCAGCATTCATTTTAATTTTGGCCTGCTAGAACATTATTAAGGAAGGAGTTTTAAAGAATTTTTTTTTTTTTTCTTCTTTGGGAATATTCTGTTTTATAAGTCAGGCCTGAGTTTTGCAAGTCCTCACATTTGAGTTGTCCTTCATCGTTAATGATGGTTTCTGTGAACACATTCTGAGATTAGTATTGCCTTGGGTAAAATTAAGGCTGAAGCCACATTTGCAGGTGATCACCACTGGATTGCAAAAAGTGCTTCACTGTGATCTCAGCGGGCATTTTGAGTTTAGTGAAATTGCTGTCAGGTCTCAGAAGCTGCTGCTGGGGTGATCTAGATTTCTATGGCAAATGTGGTCAGCAAGTTACTCCTCCTATTGGGAAGGTTCATGGAATTTTTGTTTTGTTTAGAATCAGTATAAAGAGACTTGAAAGTAGATTATTTTGTCTTTTTGAAGTACTGCTCCTCAGGTTTTTTTCAGGTTGTAGCTCCACTTGTCTTATCTGGAAATAATATTAGTCCAAGGGACCATCCCATGAATTGTTGCCAAACTGTTTTTATTTATAGCTGAGTACCAACCAGGCTAAACTTTGAATGTTTGTCTTTGCTTTGGCTTTCCCCCGTTCTGTTTGCTTGTCAGCACGCCCATGAAAGCATCCAAATAATTTGTATTTTTCTGAAAAACCTCTGTCAGTCATCTTACAGTCACTTGCAGACCACCAGCAGGCAAACATCAGGTTGAGAAACAATGAGAAAAGATGTAATGAGTCCTGAAATGTCTTTTAGGCTGCTGGGGTTGCCAGCAGGCAAGCAATGGTTGATCTCATCTGCTTTTTGCTGGGACCATGAGACTGCAGACAACCCGTGGGTTGTCCCCATTGATGGCCATCTCCCTGCCAAGGGCAGCAGCCTTGCAGAAAGATGGATAATTTTGCAGCTGTGGGAAAATACTGTCCCCATCCCAAAACACTTTGTGCAAGTCATCCCTTCCCTTCTGCCCAGGGAGGTTGGTTTGGTGGGAGTGAACTTCAGTAAGGAGAGAATGAGGAGAAGATCATTTTTATTTCCTCCGTGAAGGAGCCTGAGGATCCTTCTCATTCCAAGACATCTGATTAATAGCCCAACTGAAAGAGCATTGGAAAACGTTCACATCATTTATCAGTTCAGAGGGAACTGAAAACAAAAAATATGTTTGTTTTCATTTGCTTCCCTTCTCTCCCTCCTCCATCTGTCCTCTTGTCCTCCGGTTCTGCCCTCCTCACTGCGGGAAGGGAAGGTCGGTGGAGCAGGGAGGGGTGGCGTTGGGCAGCCCTCAGCCTTCTCTAACCCAATTACAGGATTCATTGTTAGTTTTCAGCTGAAAATTGGAACATTTCAGCAAATGGAAAATTTTCTGTTTGAGATGTTATTTTCTATCCAAAACATTCTTTTCCAGAAAACTCTTTAAATGATTACAATTCTAGTTATTTCTGTCCTGGAAAACCTAGCTAGAGGTTCAGATCTGAGCTCCAAACTGGCCAGTGTCTCCTGGACCTCTTACAGAAGTAACACATCGCTCTGTGAGCTGCGCTTATAGGATGCTTGGAGGGGAGCAATATGTTTGTTTTTAATGCTGCTGCTGGTTTTCACTGTAAATTTAAACAAAGTGGGCGGCATTGGAACCAGCTGCTAGAATTTTTGTTTGTTTGTTTGTTTTCATGAGAAAAATGGTAACGTACTGCAATAAATTAAACAATGTACACATTTTTGCATAGCACTGTCTCTGAGTGCCTGGCTGCTAGGAAATTACAGAAGCTGAGGGCAGTGTTGGGCCCTGTATTCATTTCACATGCACTGAAGTAAAGCGACAAATGTTGCAGAGTAACTGGATTTCCTTTTAAAGTGACACTTTATCTGTGCTTGAAAAATGTAATGAGCCTTCACTAAGAGATTTTTCTGGCTCTGTTCCTTCTTTAATGATCTGCCCTTACAAAACAAGCTAAGGGAAAAATAATAATAATAATAAAAAAAAAAAAAAGAAAAAAAAAGCAGGGGGAAAAACCCAAATCCATTTGACCAACTTCTCTTTTTGTTAAATGGAGAGCAGCAATGCTCTTAGATGGGGAAATAAAGTGCACAGCCTCATAGGTTCCCATTAATTCCTCAACCCATCCTTAATTATTGCTTTACAGTTAATCCTCATCATGTATCTTAAAGAGTTTCACTTGAGTTGGTTCCCCACAAGTTTTATTGCATGTGAAATACTCAGTGTGGCGGCTGGGCGGTGGGAATGGCTGCGGGCTGGGTGTGGAGGGAGAGCTGCTTCTCCTAATTGATTGCTCACTGGAGCTTGCCCCAGCTCGTTACCCCCAGGCCTGACTTTCCTCCATATGCCTGGTGTCAAATTTGGGAAAGCAGCTGGTCACTCAGAGCTCATCCTGCGGGAAGTGGTGGGAGCCGGGGAGCGGCAGCACCGCCAGCCCCGCCAGCCGCTGAAGCGTGTTTTGCTTCTGGTGCTGCAGCCTTTAATTGAGCTGCGTGACAACACCATTCAGGAACTATCAAAATAAAGCCTTTGAGGAGATTTGTGTTAACACGGGTTTTGAAGAAACGGGGGCTTTGTTGCAAGTGTAATATGCAGATCAGACTCCTTTCAGCATGGCAATATTCTGCCTCGTGCTGGAACCAACCGAAACAGAGCTGCAGAAAAGGGCCCTTTTAAAATGCGGTGGTGCTCTGGTGAGCACCTCCTGGATGGGCTGGTTTGGAAGTTAGCTGGAGACACTAATTTTAATGCCCTCAGTGTAAAAAAATAAAAGTATTTTACAACCAGCAGCAGTAACAGGAGCAGAATAGGCCTCTCCCAGTATCCATAATCTAAAAACACTATAGGGTCCATTAAGGCAGTTTAAAGTTGTAATGCAGGCTAATGGCATTACACTATTATGGGGATCACACATGTGGCATTAGAAATTAACACCCACAACTATGAGCAGCCAGTGCACGCATGCTTTTTTGTCAACATTGCAGTACTTCATGAATATCTCAGTTGTCTGTGATAATTTAGACCTAAAGTTGTGTACTTTTCCGTAAAATATTGCTAATACTCAGCAAAGGGGCTGGGAATTAGCATTTGATTAAAGCCAGGTTGGAAATAAATTGCATTTGGTGGCCACTCTCTATGTAATTCGGCATAAGTTTATTTTGCATTCAAATAACCCGCGTAGAAGTGATGGACTTCTCCTAGGTTTCAAATGATTTTCAGTAATTAAACCAAAGAAGAATTACTTGCTCTCATCCACTCTCTCCCAGCTTTATGAGGACATTTGTCACCTTTCTACCTTTCACAGACTGCGGCAGCAGGCAGGTAGCAGCTGAGTAAGGCTGCTGGTGGCACAGTAGATCTTGCCACGTTTTAAGCATTGTGGTTTTCTGCCTTGCTGAAATCAATCTGCTGGGGAGCTGCCTACACCGTGGATGGAAATGAGAGTCTCGATTTCAATTTACTAAGCAAGAAAGTTGCATGGGAGGAGGGTGGTTAGGAAGGGAAAATCAGAATTCCTTAGAGTGGCCTGTGAGCTGGGTGATGCTTTGTGCTGAGCTTGGAATAGCACTGGCACCAGCTCAGGGTGGGGGGAAGCTGTCAGAAACTTTGCCGTCTGTCCATCTACAACATGTAGCAGGTTAGATTTAAAAGGGTGAATTTGAAGAGTGGAGAAAGAGGACAAGTTGAGGGGTTGTTTTTCACTGTTTTCTGTCCTTTGGCAGTTTGGGTTGTTTTTCCTGTGCCATTGGATCCCATTCTCATTATTATTACTTTTTTTTTTTTTGTGCTGCACACCAAATATTTTTTTTAAACCTGTGACAGAAATGTCAGCACAAAGAAGTAGCACCAGAGCTCTGCCAAATGTATGAAATGATACTCAGTGATCAGAACTTAACAGCTAAGCAGAATCTGCGTCTGAGGGAATACCCACAGTACAAGTGAGGCACACAAACATTAATGAGCCTGATATAAAACATTTTAAAAGCATTTTTATAGTTGCTATAGAAACACCTTGGCCTTCACCATTGCTAATTAGTTGGATTTTGCACATTTTATATTTGAAAATGCAAATCAGCTTTCATAAATTATTACTTATTTTTTCATTTATATTTACAGTACTGTTATCCAGATAGATGCAGGAAGTCTGACATATTAATTAGTTTCATAACACAAATAAACGTGACATTTATGGTCACAGGACATCTCTTGTTTGAAATATCCGCCTGGTAAATGCTTTGAGGAATTGTGCAAAGATTAATGCTTCTGTAGGAGAATTAGGTAAATATAAATGAATGGATCCTAATGAGTTTTTAATAAATGCTTTTTTGTTTTGTTTTTTTTTTTTGAGCAGCAGAAGAACAAGCATAATTTTGGTCTAAGGAATGCAAGTCTGTGTTTTAAGTGGTGATGCAGGGCTAAGAGTATTGCTCAGACTTTACTCTCTTCATCCCATTGGGTGTAAGTCTAGTGAGGAGCATACAAAACGATGCTACTAAGAGCCACGTTGTGTAGTCTTGTTTTCTTACTTTCTTTTAAGCCTTGTTTGAAGTGTTGTGTCAATCAATGTAGCTTTCTGATGTTGTGTGTAACAGGCCAGGAAATACTCCAGATTCTTCCAAAGTACACACAGTACCCCCTCTGTCAATTTTTCATTCAATAAATACCCCATTAGAGTTAGTGAGAGCTGAGCTGAGGTAAAGGCTGCAAAGATCAGGCTGTGTCTGTGTGTGAGCACGCACAGATTTGCGCAGGTTTACCCAATCACTGTGGATATGCTTTTGAATACTCTCTGAAATTCAGTTCTTCTTGTCCTTATTTGAACTATGGATTTAGTAAACGAAGAGCCTTTTGCCTTGGTGGTCTGGTGGATTTTCTATTGTACTTCTGTAATTTTATTGTATTGTTTCAGTGATAAGCAAGAATAGCCTGCTTTGCCACGTCTGTAGTTCTGTGCAAAACCATACTTTAACATGTTCTGGATGCTGAGTAGTTTTAGGAAGGGACTTGAATAAGTATCTGAAATGTGTGGTTTGCTCATATGTTATCTTGTTAATCAGTGACTTCTGTAGATGCATGGGCTCTGGGCTGCACTCACTCACTGCAGTTTAAATCAGTTTATTAGCTGAGAATAGGAGCAGCTTGTTCAAATCTAGTCTATTTAAACTATATAAGTAAAATACTAAACAGATTTAATTCAGATGTTGCAATGAAAAACAAAAGTTTGGAAAAGGCTTCCTTTTTCCTTTGGAAGTTGAAACTGGTGCTAGCAGCAAGCATATGCACATTCCCCTGATGCAGTCAGTAACGGGAACGTGGCGGCAAGCGGCTATCGAATCGCTGCAGACAATGCTAATGGAACAGCTCCCAGATCTAAAAACATTTTTGTTGGCTGTTTGATACTCGAAATGCCAGCAGACAGCCAATCTGAAAAGGGAAAAAAATTACATTTCTGATATGTTACATTGTGTTAAATTGGATTCTGCTGTCATGCCATGTGCTGCTGTGTCATTTCATGTATTGACTTTTAACCGGCTGGAACAATGTCCTTTTTGGAGATTCCAATGTGAGAAAATCCAACCTGCACTATTGAAAGAGAAGTGGCTATTTGTCTTTTGAGGTTCTGGAAACCAGAGCAGGAATTTGGTCCTAAGTATTTGTGGAGCAAGATGTATGAATATGGAGCATGAATATGCTGGTTACTCTCTTTTCTTCCAAGCAAAGAACAATGCCAGCAGAAGTCAGGTGGGAAGATGTCTATGCATACAGAGGTCCAGATCGTGCAAAGTTAAATACTGTGGAGGAACAGGGAGGGCCTTTCTGCTATAGAGAGTTCAAGAAAACTAGATGTGAGCTGTGAAAATATTTGGCCCGAGTTGTTCATGCAGCAGCTCTTCCTGCCATCCATTCACACCCAGCATTCATCTGGTAGATAGGACAGCACCTGGATAGATCACATATACCCCAAAATGTGGTGCTTCTCAATGTGACAGTATTTTGTGCAATGGGTGCCTCTGCAGAGGCAGCTGTCTTGGCTTTACCATGCTTGAGGGGTGAGCTAAAATGGGGAGAAGAATTTGGTCCCTTTTAATGTTCTCCCAAATTAAGTGTCGCTACATAGAGAGAACAATAAGGCCACCAGAAATGCTTGGATAGACAATCACACATTTTAACTCCTTGGGGAAAAAAATAGAATGCCATGAAAATACAAGTTCAGCAACTTCTATATAGTTGAGGTAGGAGAAAATATTTGCAGAACCAGAACTGCTGCTTTTGGCAGAATGGAATGGACTCAATGATCTCTGGAGGTTCCTTCCAATCTCTGACATTCTATGATTCTGTCTGATTCTGGGACTCAACCTTCTGTGAGCAACATATATAAAACACAGTAATGTGTTGGGTGTAAACAGAAAAAGAGTTAAAATGTCAAATTTAAGGCTGAGTTCAATGACAAGTCAGGAAGGACAGTGTGTGTCCTTCTTCAGTGTGACACATGGACCAATTTGCTAGGATGTTGCTGCACTGGTAATTCTCTCTGGAGCAGAGAAGCTGTTTGCTGTAGCAGTGGCCTGCATTTGAGCTCCAAATTGGGAGAAGGGGCAAGGGGACTGTTTTTATTTTCTTATTTACTTTTTATGGGCATCACCTCCTCTGTTTTCCAAATCCTTAATGTGTGTGGGTTTTTTGTTGGTTTTTTTTGGTTTTTTTTTTTTTTTTTTGTGTGTGATGGAATAAGCAAACATAGTTGAATTTTTTTCTCTATTTCTCCCCAATGCTTTTTTATGTTGAAGGAGGGCAGGAGACAAAACGAAGTTAATACACAGAACTTTTCCTCTCCAATTTCTTTGCCAAAATGGAGGCAATGAAATCAGTAGTCCTCTTGGGATTTCTCACTCTTCTCTCCCTCACTCAAATTTTGGTATTTGTGACATTTGCTCCTCGTATGAGGAAATACTCCTAAAAAGTCCTGCTCTGAAAATGTCAATAAACAAAGCAGTAAAAGAAGGCGGATCGGTAACAAAAAGACATTGTTTTTTGGTATGTGGCGAACAACAGGCTGCAGCACAAACCTCTCAAAATAAACCCCATCCTTCGGGACGAGGCCCCCATACCTCTCTTGCAGAGGATAAATTAAATGGTGAGGCATTTGCTGGTCCCAAACCCCACCAAAGCAAACAAGCTCTTGCATTCAGGGCTGTCATCAGCACCGGGAAGGCCCTTGCAGGATCACAAAACAAATCGAGCAGCAGAGGGTTTCCGGGCAGCCAGCTAACAAAAATATACTATCAGAGGATGCAGTCCGCTGAGCTCTGCGTCCGACGCAGCAGTGGGCTGCAAACCTGAGCTTCCGCTGCACCGCTTCACCCCACATCTGGAGGGGCTGCGACCATCGGCATCAGACCGTTTTAGAAATCAGATACTTGGGGTATCAGGAAGTTGATTCGACTTCCACTTCCTTAGCAAAACACGCATTAATATTTAAGGTTTTCTTTTATAAAGCCGTGTTCTGTCTTGAGCACAGGGTGAAATTATGCGCTGGGAAAATGCTCTGGGATGGAGCTGGAGCGTTCAGCGATTTCAGGCCGTTTTTAAAAAGCACAGGCTAATTGAATCCTGCTGGGTTGTTAGTGCTCTTTGACAGCTTTATATAAGTACTAAATAATATTTGGGAAAAAAAAAAAAAAAGAAGAGCTATGTGTCTGTGTGTCTGCATCAGCATGCATGCACCTACAGAAAGGAGGGGGAAAAATATCTATAAAACATTTCCACACTCAGTTAGAAAAGAAATAATGTTTATTAGACTTGGTTCTGCACTGTGTTTAGCATCTTTCTTCAATTAGATGGCCAGATGACACAGATCTTCCTGTTACTTTCAGTAAGGCCATGCTTTACTATCAAGGTTGGACCTTTTGCTTTTCCTTTCTTGAAAGACGATTTCCCTTTAAAAAAAACAAAACAAAAAACCCCTGCCATATTTTACTGTAGCAGATTAATAGAGTGCCACATAACTGATAATGCAATGTTGAGTGCTGTGTGGAATTCCACTTCTAATCCAAAAGTCTCATTTTTCATACATTAAAAAAAAATGTTTCTTGCTTATAAAAGTTTATTTTTTTCTTTCTTAAATGTTGCTAGGAGAAAAAAACAACAACCAACCAACCAACTGAAAAAAACCACAACCACAGAAACAAACAGAAAAATGGCTAAGGGCTTTACTGATTCTATGTGAATAATCTACTTTTTGTTTTTAATAAGCAGCCTATATATGTTAATGTTGGTTGTCTGAAGTTTCCTGGTCAACAGATGTTCAGTGAAATAATATGCAAAGGTTTGAATTCAGGCACAGAATAGTCTTCCATGGGAAGCTTTACCTTGTGGATCCAGACATCTTGTGTTTTTAGACGTGCTGAATCCTTTCTCCCTCCCTCCTTTTTTTTTTTTTAATCAGAAATTAATGCCAATGTACTCCTATGGACTAATATTTAAAACAAAAGGAATAACATTTGATGGCTTTCTCCTGTGTGCTCCCATCCGTGGATGAAATGCAACAGGAAAACCTCTGTCTCTCCCCAGGATTGAACTCAGGCAAATAGCTGAGACTTAAACTCAACAAACTGGGTCTCTAAAGGGCTGATGGTAAAAGAGCATTCCAGAGCCTGGAGTCATGTATCAGCCATGGCCTGTTTCCCATCCCAGCTTGCTCAGAGCTGGGAACAATTAACAAGAGGGCCACAGCTGATCCCAAATGATGGGCTGACAGATTGGGAGTGAAAGTGATCTCCTAGGTGTTTAGCCTCAAACCGCAGCCTTTGGGATCTCTGGCAGAGATCTGCAGAGTGTGTGTGTGGGTCCATGCTGTGGATGTTGCTGAAGCACTGCAGGAAGTGGTGTGTGTGGGCAAACCCTGGTGTCATGTCTGGAGGTGAAGAGGCGCTGAGATGGAGAGGAATAGAGGATTTTGTTTATGGGAGCAACTGCCCTGCACTTCCAGGTGGTCTCAAATTAATACTAAAAAAAAAAAAAAAAAGGGATTTCGTTGGTATTTAGGGCATTTAATAAGCTGCCAGAGAGGGAAAACAGATTTGAAAGTTGGCTTGGCTTTTTTGCAATACAAGCTGGATAAGTGTCCCCCTTCAGCTCATGTTTAGTAACTCTAATCGTTGCCGGCTTCTCTTGCTGTGAGGAGCCCAGATCACCGTAGCTTTGTTTTCAACATCCATCTGCCTGTCCATCCTCAGAGACACATACCTTTTCAGCAGTTAGTTTTATCAGCCTTGGTTTATATGAACCTGGTACCTGCTGCAGCTGGGACAGGCTTGAATGCAGTGTGTGGATGGTACACTACCAGCTGATGTTCTCAGCCTCAGCTGAGGCACAGCTCCTCATCCTGATCAGCAGCAGCCTCTACAGATCCTTCCTTGAGCATCTCTGTGCAAGGACTGCAAATATCATCGTATCAGCTCCTGGTCCCTCAGCTGAGACCCATCAGCCACAAACAAGGGGCAGTTGGCAGTGCTTAAAATTTATAATTTTCTCCCATGGGAAGCAGCTGACATGCAAACCTACCTACAGAGCCTGGGTTTGCTGCTGCTGCTGCTATACCTGGATGCTGGACTGGGCTTTTAATTGGTTTTCCCAGCCTATTTTCCAAGGGTAATAACTGGTTTTGGGTCCTGAGGAAGTGTGTGTTGTTATTGTTAGGGACATCACTGTGATTTTCCAAGAAGGCTGAAGGGGTGAACTTCCTAGGTCCTTTGAAAGTGTCAGCCTAAGCCCATTGTGCTACCAAGCTGTAAATCAGCAACTGATAAAACAGTGTTATGTGTGTGTGTGTGTGAGCCCTTGCGTGTGTCTGTGTGAGCAGGCTGAATCTTTAATGCAAGGAAGAGGAAGGGGCTTTCTGCAGGTGAATATAAAAGAAATGTTGAGGTTCTTTAGAGGTGGCATCCTGGAGATAGTTATATGGGAAAAGTCAGACACAGCCTAGGGGTACATCTTTATTTTATTTAGTTGTTCGTTTGGCCTGGAGCTGGACTCATTGTATGATTGCAGCTGCTGTAAAACTTGTGTAGGGGCCAGTGCTGCACAGTACAACTGAGTGCCTTTTGGTGAGATCTCTGAGCATTCAGAGAACAATTTCATAAATAGACTGAGAAATCCATAATTTCCTATGTTTCTAGGATAACACCCTTCCCTATAATTTTTTGTTTAACCATTTTCTATTAAATTTTTTTGAGAGCAAAGTTAAGGGCACTGAATAATCTCACTTCAAAAAGACAGGAAGTGGCTGTCCTGCAGTGGTTTCTGCTCTGCAGGCTTTACCTTTCCTTAAATCTGATGCCTGTGCCCTCACTGCAGAATGTTGCAATGAGCGAATCTTTGCTGGAAGGGTTTTAAAGATGAGAATAAACAAGTGAAATGGACTCTAACTTGTGACTCTGGAGATGCCACCTAATTCCTGTTCCAAATTGTCTGCTTCAGGTGGTCATCCCAAGGTTTCCCTGAGGAGAAAAAAGAGAAAAAAAAAAAAAAAAAAAAAAAAAAAAGAGCAAAGTGGGTGTCACATTCTTCAGAAATGGTGGGGAACTGAAAGTACTGAGAAATATTGAAGGCTGCCATGCCTGAGCACTTGGCAACCTATCCATGCCTTCATCCCTCTGCCTAGGGTGATACCTTGGAGTAAGAGAACTCTAGCTGCTTTCCAAAGTGGCCAGATCTGCGTCTCCATGCTTCAACCCTTTGCACAGGTGCACAGCAAGTAACTTGTGTCTCAGACAGTTTTCTCCTTACCGATCAGGACTGCTGTGGTTAAAAGGTTTAAATGAACTTGAAGTACTTCATTCAGGTGTGCTCAGCTTACACAGGACTCTTACCTTCTAAGTTAATGTGTTCCCAGCATCCTTATTTAACGAAGTCAAATTCTTTTTTTGTTGTTAAAATTGAGTGGGATTTTTTAATTTGTTTTGTTTTGTTTTTTATTTTTGTTGTTATGTTGTTGTTGTTGTCACTGAAGTGGATTTTTCTCATTAAGATATGACTGTTTCCTTTCATGCTCCTTCTGCTTTTTTTTTCTTTTACTTCTTTTGATACAGGTACTCCCTTGAGTACCAGTGCAATGGGAAAAGCACAGTATGAATGCTTTACTGACCCATATCTTGCTGTGAGATGTATAGTAGATGGATAGTCCTAATACATCCTGCTCTGCTCTTCAGCCAAAGCTCTCCAGATTTCATAGACAGAATGTTATCTTTTCCATGATGCAAAGTTACAAACTGTGTTGCCATCCAGATTATTGATGGTTTTCTTTGAGGTGGTGTTGTTATGGGCATGGAGCAGTGCAGTCTGCATATAAGACAACAAAAAATGCCCCTTTAAATTATAAATACTCAGCGTGGAAAGTTCTGTCACATCTCTTAAAAGCCTGCTGACGAATAGCTTTATGCTGGGAAATGGCTTCCTAAGCATGTTTGGTTGTGTGTGTCTTTATATCTGAAAATGGGGATATTTTCTTTTAGTGAGGACTCCCAAGAGATTCCCATGTCTCCTGCTCTTTACCCCTGTTCTCTCTTGATTTGTGTGCTGATGAGTGCAACGTCACTTTATTGCATTGGTGGGATCATATTTAGCGGCCTCATTGCTTGGTTCTTAGGATTGCCTGGAAGCTGTATTGACACCGATCATTTCAGAGCCTATTAGACTCCAAAACCTAAAATACAGTTGATAGCAAGTGGTATCAATCTTACAGCATTTGCAGAGGCTTTTCCGTGGCACTGGAAGTCTGAAGACTGTAACTGTGCAAGGGTTATAAGAAATCTGCACTCGCTGCTCTTTTTTCCCTGGCTCTTAGAAACTAAGAACAAGCCCAACTTGGATGGGGCTTGTGTGTCATTAATTTTCAATGAGCATGTGATTATGTTTTAATTGATGAGCTCTCCTGTGAAATCTCGTAATAAAGCTAACAGGTATCTCCCTGACCTGGGGAAAGAACAGACTTTTCCTCTGTATAACCAGAGTGCTAATGACACTTACTAAAGAACATAATTTCTTTTTTAAATTTTTTTTTTTTATTTAATTCTGCTCCATCACTCACTAAGGAACACATTGTCAGCACATGTGTACAGCTTCATATATTTTTCAAGACATGCTTGCCGTCTGTGTGATAAGCCTCATTTTATGCCCCATATTAGGCCCTCTTCCAGCCTGGGTGTTATTTGTTCCCTGGCCCTGGATTATCTTGGAGCAGGCACTACTGCGATGCTGTGATTTGGTGATTATTGTTCTTGACATTTTTCTCCATGGAAAAAGAAGAAACTTCCTTGTGACAGCATTTTGCTGTTCCAGGCGTATGCACTGCACAGCATCTTTACTATCTACTGATACCCTTTCTGAGGTTAATCTATTGTAAAATTAGATTGTAAAAACTGACACAGTTTCCACATTTACATGCCAGCACTGAAGGACTCATGGAATAATTCAACTACTGTACAATTCCTTTTGCAGAAATCACTGCAAAATTCATTTGTAAGTGACATGTAAACCATGCAAATTAGCATGGATTCTTCCTCAGTTCAATTCATCTTTCAGAGGTTGTTACCCTTCCCAATCTGATTGCTTTAAGAACACAGATTGTCTTCTCTTGATGGTGAAACTGCTTTAATCCCCTTTTCCAAAGGTCAACTAATCTCCAGTCTTAAGTGCAATAGATGCAAATACAGTTCTCTTGCAATGTTCCTTCTAATTTAATTCTCTCCTAAGCTTTCATGTATAAACCTAGTAATGGATCAAGTTGGGAAGGGGTCAAAAGGTTTCTGTTCCAGTAAAATTTAAATTGACATCGCATACTGATAATGGTTTGCTCTGCTTTACTATAAACACTACCTACTACTCTATTGGCATATCATTTTGTGCAACAACACAGTGATTCCAAACAGCAGCACAACATATTCTCTCTTTTATTGCCAAAAGTTAGTGCCTGTGATAGAAGAGAAGCAAAAAAATGTGTAGTTTTAAATTCAGAGCGGGTTTGCAGCATTTTTGACCTACTTGTTTTAGTCCATCATCCTTAATTGCATTCATAAAGAGAAAAAAAAAAAAGGCAAGATTGCACACAAATAGAAAATTAACAATTAATTACCTACTCATTGCTGAGACCTATATAGAACCCAAAATGTGATTATTATTTTTTTTTTGTTTGAATTACTTGGAAAAAGGCTCAGTATTAACCAGTTGTACATATTTATTTGGGTTTTTTTGGTCTTTGCTGTAGAAGCCTTCTGTCTTTAAAGGTAAGTGAATAAGCAGAGCCCAACACCTGACTGACTGCAGGCAGGAGAATGACAAGTACATTGTGAAGTCCTGACACCAGCGTTTTTGTAGGTGGAACATGCCTGTGACGTCCTACTGAGCTGGATCAGGCTTTCTTGTTAAATTTGAAAGAGGGTTGCTGTTATCAGCTAGGGACACTTACAGGATTTGATTGATAAATTTACTGCTCTTGTGGATTACCTTGTCCTTTCGTGCAGGACAGGCAGCGTGTCAGGACTGGGTCTTGACAGACACCAGAACATATGTCCATACTAATTTATCGTGAGGACCCAGGAGCCAGGGTGTCGTTAGACACCAGGCCACTGTGACATAGAGTAGAAGGCCTGGATTTTGTTGAGTGGCACTTTTTTGCTCCTCAAAAACAGCTTTTCCTATAATTGCTCTGTATGATTCCATGATGTACTAAAAGTGCTGCATGATCATTAATGGTGTACATGGAGGGGCACAGCAATAGATGATGGGGTTATCAATTAACTTGCCCTTTAAAACAAAAGATTGTACAGAGCTTATTCCCTTATGCGAGGAACTTAAAATATTTTTTTGTTCCAGCCTTGTTAGAGTTTCTGAATTGCCTTTTTTTCTGCAATGAAACATGGAAGGTGTGCTGGTCTTGCAGCTGAACTGGTCCCCAGTTGTGCTGGTGGGTCGCCAATGCTCTCTAGGAAACCCTAATGAGTGTTTTTGAAAGAAAACATGGTGCAAGGTATCAGGTCCTAGAAGATAAATAATACTTTGTGGTTTTCACCAAAGCAGATAAGGGTGGAAGATAAACAAGGTATTGCATACTTTGAAAGGTATTTTAATTTTCAGACTGCCCTAGAACAGGGGGAGCAGTGGGGAGGGGAGGCTGCTCTCCCAGGCCTGCTCCCATTGGGGTGGGGGGCTTGCTGGAGCAAGGAACGTGCAGTTCTGCTCTTTGTTCGCCGGCTGCCTGAGGTAAATGGCTGGAAAACTTCAGTGAGCATCTTTCGTTAGGTTTGCAAAAAGGAAAAGAAAAGAGAAAGGGAAAGAGAAAGACAGGAACAATCCAAATGTGCCCTGCCAGCCTGAAATAGCTCGCCACAGGTTTGAAATCCATTTCCCACAATGGTAAGAATTAAAAAGCCACAAAAACCAACCTGTACATTTGTGCCGTATGAGGATTGCTGATACACAGCAGAGCTGTCATTTTAGGAGGAAATCATCCATCATCTGCCTGCTAGTCCCCAATAATCACCTTCTATTACAGTCAGATTGAATCTTCAATTGGTGGCGTAGTGCCAGTTTTTCCACAGTTCTCAGTTTCCTGTTCTTTACAGAGGTATTCAAAATAATTTGCCATTCAACTCTACAGATGTAGCTGTTGTGGAGAATATTATTATTATTGTTAGCATGTTGCTTCTAGAGCAAATCTGTGCCAAAGAATAATTTGCTGAATTAATCATTGGTTACCCATTTACTTTCCTCTCCCCTTCCCCACGCCCCTGGCACGCCCAGTTAGGATTTTGTAATCGTCGTCGTGGTTGTGTTTTGTACATGTTGGTGCAGTGTACAATCTGAAGAAGATGTTGAGCGATGACCCTATTGCTAACCATAGAAGCAATGACCTGATTAGAAAGATTCCATCAAGCAGAAAGCTAAGGATGCCAGCACAAGAACTCCCAGAGTATGTATGGTGAAAATGGCAAACATTAAGATGGGTTTAGGATGGGGCTTGTGTCATCTCTTAGGTCTGCTCTCGTCAGATCCCACCTGGAGTACTGTGTACGGTTCTGGAGCCCCCAGCACAGGAAGGACATTGAACTGTTGGAGTGGATCCAGAGAAGGGCCACCAAGATGTTCAGAGGGCTGCAGCAGCTCTGCTATGAGGACAGGCTGAGAGAGTTGGGGCTCTTCAGCCTGGAGAAGAGAAGGCTTCCAGGAGACCTTAGAGTAGCCTTCCAGTATCTGAAGGGGGCCTACAGGAAGGCTGGGGAGGGATTATTTACAAGGTCCTGCAATGACAGGACAAGGGGCAATTGGTTTAACCTGGCAGAGGGGAGATTTAGACTGGATGTTAGGAGGAAGTTCTTACCAGTGAGGGTGGAGAGGCACTGGAACAGGTTGCCCAGGGAGGTTGTGGCTGCTCCCTCCCTGGAGGTGTTGAAGGCCAGGTTGGAGGAGGCCTTGAGTGAGCTGTACTAGTGGGAGGTGTCCCTGCCTATGGCAGGTGGTTGGAACTAGGTGATCCTTGAGGTCCCTTCCAACCTTACCATTCTATGATTCTATGATCTCCCTCTCTTCTGATTGTTGGTGTATGGGAATGTGGAGAAGACGAGGAGGATGTCCAACTTGACAAAGCCTCCAGAGCAGATAACATATCATGGGGAGGATTTGGGGGGATACTGAGGGCCCAGCAAAATTTACCCATCTTTTAAATATTTAAGATGTATGTGAATTTTCACATCTCTTTTCCCCCTTCTCCCCAGTGTGAATTAAGATGCAGCCTTGTACTAAATTGAATCTCTGCCTATCTTTCATGGTGCTTGTGATTGCCTCTGCTTTTCACATGTCATTTTAGTCTTTGCCAAATAGATTTCTTTTAGCTTTTTGCACAAAATTGAAGTACTGTATTGAAGCAGAAACCTTTAGGGCATACCACTGTTATTTTTTCTTTTCCTTTTGGAAAATAAATAATAGTAAAATTTAATTACTGTACCTAGTACTTAAGTAAAGTTTTGGTTCCTCTACCCAAAGTCCAATTTCCTACTTTGTGGTTAAAGCTCCAGTATATTTTGAGGGCAGTGTACTGTTACATGCCTGAATCCAGCAAAAGGAAAATAGGAAATAATTCACTCTGGCTTGAAAAGGGTGGGGATTTCTTTGTTTCTTTTTATATTTATTCAGGAAAAGCTGACAATCGTCCCACATTAATGAACAACACCATCAATCAAAGTGCTGACAATGAGCGGAAAAGCGAGGTAGATGTCAGACTGACGGCATATTGCTTTTTTCAGCTAGGCCAGGGCTGTTTATAGCACTTTTCACTGGCGAAACTCTGGCTGCAGCTCAACAGGAATAGAAAGCAGAATCAGAAATGTGTATGGAAAGTTGCTCCTGTGCTTTGTAACTTGAAATTAGTACTGAAATTCAGTTGCTACTACGTTGTTTTCGTGGGTTTGCTTTGCAAGGTGACAGGGTTTTTTCTCTCTTGCTGAAGAGAGAATGAAACTTGCTTTAGTAGTCAAGAGGTAGCTCAGCCAAGGGCTGCAGCACCTCGCTAATAAAGCAGAGATGAAAACAGAATTTTAGTTGTAATCCAGTCTTTCCCTGGAGTCTTCTGCTCTGTAAAGGCAGAAAATCCTCCCTGTAGGCACTTTTGCTTTGCCTTTCTTTTTGCCCAATTGCTTGCAGCAAGGAGAAATTGCCAGGTTCCCTCTCCTGCTGACCAGTTGTGTCCCTGGGATGGGGTCACTGGTACTGAGAGGTTTTCTGCCCTGCACTGCTGTGTGAGAAGGGTGATGGGTGCCACAAGATTTATGGAGGATGGAGGAATGTGAAGTGCCCAAAGCTGAGTGGATGGATGTCATGCACTTGGGCCACAACGGAAAAAAAAAAAAAAAAGCTATGACACAATAAAAAAAAGGGTACTTTGTCCACTGCCCAACCTGTCAGTTCATCTTCATCCTCACTTGCTCTTTCTGGAAGATGTGGGTTACCTCACTGACCTCTTAAAACAACCATCTAAATGCCTATCTCAAGAGTCTCCCACTCTGATTCAGGACCTGTACTTTAAAACACACATATCCATTTCCCCTCTCCTCCCCTCCCAGCTGAATGAACACCAACTTTTGCTTAAACAATTGGCCTGACACAGCACCACATAACTGCTCTGTAGCTGCTGGGATGATGTTAGTCTCCGCAGCAGTGGCAGAAGGCAGTGAATCAAGCACCATTTCTTTACAGAAACGGCTGTGTTGTTGGAAATTACTTCAGTCACTCTGCATAACCGTGGGCAAGTCATTTCCCCTTTCTGTGCTGCTATTTCAGCCCTCATCCCCCATATAGCTGGTCACTATGGACTGCAAGATCTTAAGGTCAGGGCTCTATCTCTCCTACAGTCAAGCACACAAGCATGAACACAAGATAAACCAGAAACTTCTGGCTGAAAAAAATGGGGGAGGGAGTGGTGAATATGAAACCCAGGAATGTTTTGGTCATTTCTGCTTTGAGAATTTCATAAGAAAACAGTTTTTCCTACTTCTCGGCAGATGTGTGGGAAAACTTTTATTAAACTTTTTCATATTTGAAACATCTGAGAGCTTTGAGTTTCCCTTAATTGTCTCTTTCCCACCCTCACTCAGCACAGCTAAAGAGGAAGAAAATGAGGAAAAATGATTAAACTGAAAAATAATGTCGGAGGGCGTCAGAAGTTAATGTTTCCTTTAAATGCTTTGGAACTTTCCAAAGACAAGGAAGTCATGAAAGGTTGGAGCAGCAATTAAAAACAAATAAAATAAAATAAATTAAAAAAGAAAAGGAAAAAGAAAGAATGAATCCCATACAAGGGATTTCGTAGAAGGCTCTGAAGCTTCAGGAGCTTTAAATAGGAGATTTTTACAGCTGTTTCCCTTCTTTTCCATTTTCAGTAGAAGGGAATAACAAAACCTTGGGGTAGGAGGTGACTTCTGTGACCATCCCGGCAGGGAATGCTTTGGTCCAGATGGGAGGGGTTTAGCCTGACACATCTCCATTCCTAAATACCTTACAGTCTCACATGGTAGCCTCTGATTTCTTCTGCCATGGGAGGGGATCTGCTCAACCAGCTGACACTGGGTTGCAGTTTAGAAGTGTGGCACACAGCAGATTTGTACAAAACCAGAAAGGGCTGGTTCTGTGTCAGAAATTGCCTCAAAGGGCTCCTATGGCCCCCAAAATCAGTCTGCCACAACCCCATCTGGCTCTTGTGCAGGCTGGATGTAATTCCCCTGTTCTGTCACTGCCATCTTGCTGGGTCCTGGGCAACTCCTTTTTTTCTTTTTTTTTTTTTTGCTCCCTTGCTGCTCCCTGAGGTGGGATTAAAGGCTGGAAACACTAGGGACAGCTGGGTGTTTGGGCACTGCAGGAGTGGAGACCTGGAAATGCGTTAGCCAGAAAAACTCACGATCCATCTGAGACAGTGAAATGAAAGATGTTCATTAACCAGCTAGCCGAAACTTGTCCCTTACTCCTGTTTTTAGTCCTATAGATAATAATCATTACTTAAGCAGCCTTCTCCCCCCTTCATACTTGTGCTGCAGTTGTACTGCTGTTTCATTACTTAAGCAGTCTTCTCCCCCCTTCATACTTGTGCTGCAGTTGTACTGCTGTTTGGGGTAAACCCCATGCCAGCTGGAAAGGGTCTTGTCAATTTAGCAGCCTCCAGCAGCCCCCAGGAAAAAAGTCTTTGCCAGTGAATGGTGTTTGTGGATGAACAGAGGGAACTCTCAGCAGGTCATGATGCACAGGGTGCTCTGTAGGAGTCATGACACGCCAGCATCCAGGCTCTGCCCTTTCTTTTGGTGTTCCTGGAATGCATTTCCCACCATGCAATCTCTTCTGGTTGCTTGTAACCTTCCAGCAGTAGCACTCTTGATTCAGTGGAGGACTCACTGCAAGGCTGTGTGGTATTTGGCTTTCCTGAGTCACATCACTTTATTTTTTAATGTTGTCCAGAGGGATCTACCTTAGCACAGCACTGCAGATCACCTTCTGGAGTTTTGGTTCTTCTTTATTCTGAGACATTCTGTGCTGCTTTCTCAAACCAGCTGCAGGTACAGGGGTATAGAAAGGGTAATTCTGTAGGAGGATGAATGTACAAATAAGGTTCCTTGTACAACCCAAAACTCATAGAGGGGTGGAAGTGGGTGGAAATACTGACTCTGTTGAGCTCAGGGAAACAGCCACCTTCACATCTCCTTCATCATCTGAAACAAATGAAAACTGGGCTGATAAAATTCATGATGCTATTCCCAGCTGTTTTGCTTAAAGGAAAGTTTCCTGATGTGCAAAGTAACTGAAAACTAAAGATGTAATTACTACAAAATGTAACAGGATCTAGCAAAAATTACAGCTACTCGACAAAATATATATTTTCTCAGCATCAGCATAAACGAAAGAACATTCTCATGCAGAAATGGTATGTAAATAAATAAACTCTAATTGGTTTGACAATGCCCCTTTTCCTGGCAGTGCCAAGAATCCTAGCATTGTAATTACACAGTTCTGGGCAGACATGTGGTTTCCATTAAGAAGGACTTGTGATTGACTGAGTTCATGAGGCATGTCAGAAAAAACACATCAATGTCCTTATAAAATGAAAAAATAGGTCCAAATTTACTTCCAACTTCATGAGAAATGTGCATTTGTAAATGCTCCGAACACAGAACAATAAACAGAAGTAAGGCAAGTTGCTATTGGGAAAATTTGCCACATTCGTGCTATAAACGTAGACAACTAAATGCACCTCCTTGGATTATCATAAGGAGTTCTTACATGGTTGGGGAGCATTTGAAGTTTTTCTAACCTTTTTCTTTCCCAGTTGTTCCTGTTCAACAGCGTTGAAAATGTTTCCAATGAAAATGAAAACGATATTCAAAGTCTGTCACATTTTATTTTACCTACATCACACAAGAGCACTTAGAGCTAAGACACAAGCTTCAAGAGCAAAAAAACCCCTGCACACAGGGGTTTTTGTGTGTGTGTGTGTGTGTGTGTGAGGAGGAAAAACTGTCTAGTTAGGTAAGGGAAAATTTTATCTAAGAGTATTTTAAACTACAATTCTAATGACTTGTTTTAATCACTTGAAGTGACTAAAACATTGGGTAGTTTATTTTCTGCCTTAGCATAAATACTTTTAAAATGACAAACATTTTAGGATGCTGCCAAATACTGTCATCTCTTGGCAACCTTAACGTTTTATGCTAGATGTATTTTTCTTGACGACAAAACAATTCTGTCTGTTTCTCCTCTTCCCCCATTTGAAAGACAGCAGTGGTAAACATAGTGTGTTTTAAAATGGATTATATGTGTGATGACTTCTGTAAATATCGATTTAAAATCTACCGACTTAAAAAACCCAAAACTTTTGGGGCCACCGACTGTGCCCTTTGACAATTGTGCTAAATAATGTGATTTCTTGCTTGACCCCTCCCAATATAAAAAATCTTAATTCTGTGACAAGAAGCATTGCTGTTAGGGATAGGTCACAACACAGCGGATCTAACTGTGTTGTGACTCACCGCTCTGCCACAGCCTCCTGGCATGGACGTGGGCAAGTCACATAATCCATTTTCTGCCTCCACCTCATTGTTGTGAGGTTAAAAATCCACTAATCACTGCAAAGTGCTGGCATAGCGTAGCGGGGAGGGTCAGGGAAGCACCTAGGAAGGTACACCAAATCTAGCAAAGGATTTGGACTGTGCAGTGTGGCTGGTTTAATACTTTTAAATAGTTTGAAAAATACTCTGAAAACCTTGATGCATTGTGCACTGGTTTTGAGCACCCACTGGCTGCAGAACCAGTCTCTTCACCTGAAAGTGCTGAGCAGTTTCTGGAGCCATTGCATGTTTTATTAAAAATGCTTTTTATAGGAAGAATATTTTGTTCGTAGTTTCTCATAGTACAGTATCATTATGCTGCGCTGTTCTGCTCTGTATATAGCAATAGTGTTACTGATCAGCTCTATTAGCAAGGTTTCAAAAGAACAATTGTGTCTCTGTAAAACCTTGGTACAGCAGTTAAAAATAAAACTTTCAGACTGATTACAAAATCAGCACCATACTGATGGCAAGAGCAGTGCTGCCTTTGCTGGAGCGTCTGTCTGTTTACATTTTGCTGTGAGTCTGGTGTCTTGGGTTTTGAGTTAGAAGGATGTAAGGACATTGGACTGTACTGAGGTAGTCTGCAGTTTGGATGGGTGGTCCAAAAAGCTTAAAACCTTTGTTAAAAAAAAAAAAAATAAATTAAAGCTCAGTTTAACATAAATGGTTCTGAAATGGAGGAATTGGTTTGATGCTCCGTTTCTCTAGGTTCAATGCCAACCCTTGCCGCTGAGATCTGGTGTCTGGGGCTGATGATAAGCAGTGAATGCAGTGGTCTAGAAAGCATCTAATGTATAAATGATCCAACTGAGGTCAATGTGGGTGTGAGGAAAAGGAAAGAGACTTTTTACTGACACTCCCACACAGGCTGCCTGCTTAGTGCTCTTCTCACTTGGTTGTTCACAAGACTTTGCAACTTCTCTTTATCATGCAGTGGAGGTGTTTTTGGTTAATATAAAGTTTGTGTTTTGGTTAGCTTGTGGCATGTCAACAAAGACAAAGATGAAATCTGTCATAGTAACATCTGTCTGTTGGGGATGCTGGAGGTGATGCAACAAGGTCCTACTTGTTAATGAGGGGGTTGGTGCTGCTGTAGCAATGTAGCAGTATCAGACATGTAAGAATATCTGGGGATTCTACTTGCAATTAAGCATAACTGTAGGAGTCCCTGTGCCTGTGTGCTGTTAGTTTGGGTGTCTACAGTGCTACTCTGTATTCAGGAAGTTTGTGACAAAGAGGACATGTCAGTGGCAATGTCAGAGAGAGTTTTTTTCCTCCTTCTTACCTCATCTCTGATAATGGCCCCAAGGCCTTGCTATGTGGACAGAGAAGGAGACTGCTGGTGTGAAATCTGTGCAGGAAGTGGAGGATAACTGATAATTACTGACAAGAATCTAGCAATCCTCAGTCTTATTGTAAGATTCACAAGCCTTTGGGGGGACCTGGCCACCTTGAGGCTGCTGCTTTTAGAAGCACTGTATCCCCTGGGAGCTCCTCCACATAGAACCATTTGCTGTAATCCAGGATTTCCACCTGGATTCCACAGCTGAAGAGCTGTGGGGGGGGTGATTTCTGATGTCAGACAGCTGTGTGGCTGCTGACCCAGCTGCATTGCATTTGGGGAGAGGAAATTTAGGAGTCAGTAGCACAGGGGCAGGTTTTTAGTAGCATCAGATGGTTAGATCTGAGCTTCTCTATGCACCTTCCAGCACTGTTTTGTCAGGCAGCTACACCTCCTCTGCTGAGCTGCTGTTGCTGGTCTGTCCATTCAGCGCTCCAGAGATGATGTCTAGGCTTCTGAGTGCTGTGGTGGTGAGTAAGAAACCTAATGCTAGGGCTACAAAACTGCAGGGATCTCAGATGCTCTGTAGGAGCCTGTTTCTCCATTGCTTTGAAAGCAAAGTTAGGAATCTAAACTGGTTTAGGTAGCTGAGTACCTTCATGGGTCTTGCATTGAGGCAAATCACTTAGATTGCTTTGAATATGATATCCAGAATATATCACTTTACCGTTGTTTAAATATTTATGGGGAAGACTTGGGGTGAGGGGGTGTGATAAACTGACTGTAAAGTGAGAGAGGATACTGGGCTCGCTGTGATGTCACTGTAGATGAGTCACTTCTCCACATTAAGACTAATCTTACAGTGGTTTATGAGCTTTACCAGTTTAAACAGAAGACTTTGAAAATAATTTAAAAGCCTTTAAAGTGCGTGGATGGATTCAAGGGAAAGCTTTTTTGCCAGTCTTTTGTGGATTACCACTTGGCAGGGAACCAGTTGCTGGTTTTCACTCGTTGGTTGTACCACCAAACTCCCAAATGTTCTCAATGATAATATCTGGATTCCTGTAGAACAGAAGGACTCAAGGAGCTTAAGCAGTGAATTCCTCTTTGGGAGCAGATGAGGAACTCCTGAGTTCAATGGGACACACACCCACCCCACCCCACATTTGCATGATCTGAGTTTTCTTCCTGTAGATTAAATGTGTCCCTGTATATGCTCCTTATCAGAGAGGTTAACCTTAGCAGGGAGCCTTGATCCTCCCACCCATGCACTGGGATGAATTTCTCTGAATGCAGTGTACTGTTCTGTGTTGTTGCATCCACATAATAAGTAAATGGGCCTTCAAAGAGGCCTGAAAATTGGTAGTCTTCAAGATTCTGCTTAATTACTTCAGCTTCATCCTGTTGCTCCCCATTGCTGTGCGATTTTATCACCGACATTGGAAACATCTGAAGGTATGGCCTCTGAGTGGCTTAGGTTGTAGCGTAAGATAGTTTTAATAGGAATATGCAGTCAATTACACTTTCAAGAAGGCTGATAAATGAGTGTATCTTTTCAGAAAGCACACTTACATACAAGAAAACTTCTCAGGTTTCCTTTCGAGTCCATTTCTTCCTTAATCTTTCCATTTCCAGGAAATGTAACCAAGTAGGAGACAAAGCTTTTTCAGTGAAAATGCCCAAATGAGTGTGTGTTCCATTTAAATACCTGCCTTGAAAAGCAATAATCTTACATTAGAAAAAATTACAGTGGAGAATAGAGAGTAATGAAAATGCAGAGTCTAGGTCTGTTTGTTCCTTCTGGGGGAAGCAGGGTTACAGTAAACCTTCTAATGAGGCGAATGTGTTCTAATGCACATTTGAGCTTTGTTTTGTTTTTCTTAATGCCCAAGCTATTTCTGCAGAGTACTTTTAAACAAATTGAGATGTGATTGTTTTCTGCCTGTTGGACTTCCTCCTGCAGCTCCAGCCACACCTTGCTGCTTAAATTGTCCCATTGATGGTACTCTGAGTGAGACATTGAAGTAATAATGGCGTGCAATATCCCATCCCCAAATCTATACTTTACTTTTCACATGTTCAAGTGTGATGTATGATTCTAAAAGCAGATTAATGTGTGTGCCACCGTAGGCCTTTGCGTGCTGTGTACAGAGCAGATGTAACAGTGTATTTACAATGGCAATGGAGATGCATTTGCAGGGAGCTCCTGACTGTTTTCTGGGGCGATCTGGGGGCGTTATGGTGCCTCTAACGTATGTATATTCTACCAGTAGTGCCTGCTGCAGCAATAATCTCCCGTACCAAACCAAATAACACGCATTGGAATACAGAATTCAGAATTTTTTATGATTGCTAGGTAAAGTGATTTTCAAATTAGTTTTTAATGAGTTCTAGTATTTTAATACAAGGCACATTTTTTGAGTTAGAGGTGCTTTTTCAGATTTTCTTTTGTTTTGGTTTCAGACAATGGGATACAATATTCCTTCATGGGATAACATTTAATTAAAATATACTAATTTATGTATTTGTTTATTAGTTTTATCCCTAAAGCAGCAAAAACCGCTGTGTAATTTTTATGAAAAATGTAAATGAGGACTTTGGCATGGCTAATAAAGTGGAATTAGCATACATTTAAAAAAGGCTTGTTTCACTTTAATAACATTTATAGCAATAACTTCTAAAGTGCTACTGTGAGTAGGAGCACAATGAGCTTGCACTGAGGCAGCAGAGTGCTCTCTCCTGTCTCTTCTGTCACATTTTGATGCTGTGTTTTGTTGCCCTGTTTAGTTTGGTGGGTTTCCTGTGAAGTGCCCCTTGGTTTGTCACATCCTTGGCTTGTGTTGGTGGTGTGGCACTGATGTGTGTGGTTGGTGGCTGGCTAGATGCACCGGTGGGAATCTGGCTCGCCCAGACTGAAGGCATCTCTTGTGTTGGCTTTAGCCAAGGCAGGATCAGACTGCTCTGGGAGTAAACTTCCATTTTTCTAATTTCCTTTTGAGCTTTATGAGGTTTTACCTGATGAGGTCTTGTTAAAAAGAAAAGTTTCCTCTTATTACTTTCAGCGTCTGAAGAGTTGCTAGGCAAAAGCACAGTTAGTCCTGAGACAGGCAAAAATTTCCATTGAAGTTTATAGGATTTCTGAGAAAGGATTTTCAAGATTGGGCCTCAGATTGTTATCCTGTGATCTAATGCATCACTGCAAGACAAGCAGGGTTGCTGACAATCTGCTAATGAGACTTGTTTGTGTATGAATTTCTTTGTTGTTTCAGTAATAAATATTTTTATAAGATCCTGTACGTCACCTTGTGCTCAATCCTTGTTGTCGGGGGGCTGTGCTCCATGCGGTCTGATCCAGTAAGTCCAAATGACTGGGTGCAGAAAGAGGGGCTGGATGGATGTCCAGTGAAGTGGTCTTCCTGTTTTGTGCTTGTTTGGAACTACTTGTATGCAAATGTTAGAAAGAAAAAGCAGCAGCAACCTTCCTCTCCTCTCTGTTTCTAAACTCTTTCTTAGTCCTCTTTAGTCCTCTTATAGGAATAGTAAAATTAAAATACAGGAAGGAAAATGGTTTCAGAAACACTTTGAGAGCACAATGCCAAGCAGTAGTTTCAGCAGCTAAAGTACAAAGAAGCTGTGAACTGGTGCTCTGCCTGGGCAGCTTGGTGGTGGGTGGCACAGGGTGGTGCACCCACTGCCCAGATCCATCCTTCTCCATGCTCCCCCACTGAGACTCCTCCTCAGTGCCCAGTGCAGGAGCTTCTTGGCCTATTTGTGTGAAACGTGACTAATGGTCTTTGGTCCTTCATTTAAACATGTCAAAGGGTTTAGGTGCACCTGGGGCTCCCCTTCTCTCTGACCCCACAGCTCCTTCCCTGTGGATAATACTTCCCAAACACACCCCTGTCCTCCTCCCCACTCCGTTCCTTACTTGGGTTCACACTTGTTCACTCCAGTGCATGCTTTCACAGGCAACCTGTGCAGGGGTTGTTTCTTAAACTGTCAATAAACATATGGTGGGGGAAAAACAGTGAGTTTTGCACACAGGCTGCTTGGGCAGCAGGAAATGAAGGACAGATCTATTCTGGGGGAGCAGGAGGACATTTGGGGTGAGAGAAGGGCTAGGAGAAGAGCTAGAAGGAAAGAACCACAGAGGGTTTCCAAGCCTGGTTGGCAGCACTGAGTACCAAGGCACAGCATAGTCCCCCCCAAGACTGATCATGGGGATGTGCTGTTATGCAAAATTATCCCTTACCCTCTTGGGCAAAGCGAAAGGGATGTTGGTTTGTTGCCCATCCACAGAAACTTTGCAGAAAGGAACGGTGCTCTTTGTTGTTTTCGACCTCTCGCTTTTTTGGTGAATTATCTATGTCACTGAAATGTTTCAATGAGGAAATCCTGACTGTGGAGGGGTCAGGAGATGAAAAGCAGCAGTGAATTTAAAAATAACGCCCAGTTTTACTGCACAGCCAACTCCCAAAGCATTTTGAGATGAAAGAGGGGGGAGAAGCTTCACAGCATTTAAGCAATAAAAATACTACAAGGAAAAGCTCTTTCATGGTCTTTGGTGTGGTAAGTGGAATGTATACAAACAACTTCTGCAAAGCTGTGTAGCATGTAGAAAGTAACACATACAGAATCAATACTCGCTGGATACATATGTGTGTCTGGATGTTACATATAGTCATAAGCAGATGCAGGGCCTGATTCTTCAGGCATGTTATGCAAATTGAGGAACTATTTTATCATGAACAGTTGAGATGATCATAAATTGGACTGATTAAGCACATGGTTAAATCTGAGCAGGATTTAGTTCATGTACTTATTCCTATCCTCCTATATAAGCCTATATTCCATCAGCGTAAAAACAAATTACCCTAATGTGACATTAATATCTATTTGCTACCAGCTGAGATCTTTTAAAATGGTATTTAATTTCCTAATATTCTGAGACTTTTTTCCTTAAAAATTTCATGTATCATTAAAAAAAAAAAAGTCTAGTCTAAGTCACAAATGCATCCTTTTTCTCATGTATATTTGATACCAGGCTCCAGTCTAATCTGATAAAGTGCACTTTGCCTGTGGTGTCTTACAATAAGCTGGCTGCATTAGTGCCGGGAAAAATCAATACCGATTTATAATTTACCATCGCAAAAACCTATCACTTTTTATGACCCTCCATCCTGGCTCATTAATATTACATTAAAACACACACACACACCACTGCAACAGGGTGAAATCGTAAGCCTGTCAGTTTGCAGTCCTAAAGAAAGCTTTAATTGGTCTTAGTTTGGGAATTCAGCATTAGATTTTGTTTATTTGCGTGATTATAATTTGAAAACAAACCCAAAACTTCCTTGCTTTTGGTGGATTTCTAAAGTGCATTCTGGCAATGCATCTCCTTTCAGTTTTGTTGTTTGTTGTGTTGTTTGGTTGGTTTTGTTTTTTTTTTTTCCCCAAATGATTTTCAAAGAAAATTTCAGCAAGCTTAGGTAAATCACTTACAGGCATTACTTGTTTGGGCTTTGCACTCTTGATTCAAAGTGAGAAGGTAAATCAGGTTCTATCCACTGGTGATATATTTATTTTCCTAATTGTGATTGGATTTTTGATGTGTGGGTTGGCTNTTTTTTGCTTTTCACCATAATTCTAGAAGACCGTTTTTGTGGCAAAATATAGAAATTGAATCAGTGCTATCTTGTATCATTTCTCTCATAAAATGCCTTTCCCCCCCCTCCTTTAGTGGGCAGTCAGATGTTGTTGGCCAAGCACAGGGCCCAGCAGAGTTTACAGAGCACCAGCATCTCCAGCTGATGTCAGTAGGCTGAAATTCTCTTCAGCATGAACAGCAACTGACAAAGAACTGCAAAATGTAGAACCAACTCTGAATTAAATTCTTTTTCTTACATATTTTAGAAGAAAAAAAAAAGTTTTTAAAAAATACCAAACCAAATCAAAACAATACTTCACCCCCCACAAAGAAAATAGAAGCAGTTTTGTACTCATATGTTTTTAGAGTCCAGAACTCCTTATATCTAAATTCTTTCCAGATAATGTCAAAAATAATGATGTCAGTGTTTATGTTGGCAACGGTAAGGTGCACTTTATTTATTTCATACTATTCCCAGAGAGTTTCTAGGGATTTTCTTTTTTTCCTTGTTAATATGGTGGAGAATTCACCCTAACAAGATGGTTTGTTCACCACCTTGCATGGAAGGTTAAGGAGTAACTAGGCACACGGTGTGTTAATGCATACTAACAAAATAATAATTATTATTAAAAAAACCCAAAACCTCAGGAAATTCAATGTGTTCTCAAGTGTGCAGATGATCCTCACCATGCAGCAAGTACATGTCGTGATTGGGTTTTTAAAAGACGTTTGCCTCCCCGCTGACTGACAGGGCCTATTGATTTTTTAGGTTTCTGCCGTCATCAGTTTTCAGCCTCACAGCGGCCATATGTCGAGGTCAGGGCGCGCGGGGGCTCGGGCAGCCAGCCTTCGCCACATCCAAAAGTGAAGGGCCGCTGAAAGAAAATCAATCATGTCATAAGTGGGAAGCATCAAAAATTTTCCCCCTGTATGGCCAGGGCCCATCAGGCTGTCTCCACTCCCCAGCGAAGGTTAGGCATCTGTCAAGCCAGGCTAGGTGAAAAGTATTAGAAATGCCAGTTAACCCGTGGTACGGCTGAGCAGAGCTGTGCTGCCTCTGCCTTTGTTTGCCCGGGGAGTATGACAAGGTTAGCATTTTCACTTAATTTTTGAGACAAGGGAGCTCCTTCCACCCCCTTAGTTAATCTGCAGAATGTACTGTACTAGCTTGAGTTTGGGCAGCTGAAGGTGGAACGCGCAGGAGCAGGGCTGTGCATGGGCACAGCATTGGGTGTGTGTGTGCGTGCACAGACGTGGGCACAGTATTGGGTGTCTGTGGGCAAAGTATTGGGTACATTCAGGCACAGGTGTGGGCAAAGTGTTGGGTGTGCGTGGGCACAGGTGTGGGCACAGTGTTGGGTATTTGTGTTCAGGCACAGGTTTGGGCACATCATTGGGTGTGTGGGCACAAGTGTGGGCACAGTGTTGGGTATTTGTGTGCAGGCACAGGTGTGGGCACATCATTGGGTGTGTATGGGCACAGGTGTGGGCACAGTGTTGGGTGTGTGTGGGCACAGCGTTGGGTGTGCATGTGCAGGCACAGACGTGGGCACAGCGTTGGGTGTGTGTGTGCGGGCACAGGCGTGAGCACAGCATTGGGTACCTGTGGGCAAAGTGCTGGGTGCACACAGGCGCGGGCAAACTACTGGGTGCATGGAGACACAGGCATGGGCACAGTGTTGGGTGCGCGTGGGCGTCCACAGGTGTGAGCACCAGCGTTGGGTGTGTGCAGGCACTGCATTGTGTGTGTGCACAGACGTGGGCACGGCGTTGGGGGCGCGCGTGTGTGTGCACAGACGTGGGCACGGCGTTGGGGGCGCGCGTGTGTGTGCACAGGCGTGGGCGCGGCGTTGGGGGCGCGCGTGTGTGTGCACAGACGTGGGCACGGCGTTGGGGGCGCGCGTGTGTGTGCACAGACGTGGGCACGGCGTTGGGGGCGCGCGTGTGTGTGCACAGACGTGGGCACGGCGTTGGGGGCGCGCGTGTGTGTGCACAGACGTGGGCACGGCGTTGGGGGTGCGTGTGTGTGTGCACAGACGTGGGCACGGTGTTGTGAGACAAGCGTGAAATTCTTCCATTCACACGGATGTTTACTTGCTTCAGGGAAGTCAGCACAAGCTGTTCATAAGGTCCTCTAATGTGGTTCTGAAATGAAGCATCACCCCAGGAGCTTAGGTTTTTGAGTAGAATGTGTAAGTTTACAAGGTTTTGTCTTGTTGGGTATTTTTCACCGTTAATTACAGAGTGATTTGCTCCTGCCCTGTGCTGATCTAGATGTTGCTTGGCTCTTGTCTCAGAATATCTTCACTGAATTGACAGCGAATATTTCCATTGTTCCACTAATTGGGGAAAATATATTTCATGCACTCTGTAAAAGTATACTGCTGTGCTGTATGATTTTAATCTTTCTCCTCCTTGTTCCATTTAAAATCCATACAATTAGATTGTGCAATTATGCTAAATAATCGATCTTCTGTATCTTGTTTGCCACTTACATGATGCTTCTTGCGGAGAGGAAAACATATCTGAGTGTGTCCACTAAATTTGAAATACTGATTTGGTAATACACTGGGATATTTAAGATTATGTTGGCCATCTTTCAAGCTTTCTGACTGCTTATCATGTGCCCTGAGGAATATTGCAGTAGGCTATGGATAATAGAGTGAGTGTGGATTTATTGTTAAGCAATTAAGTGAAAAAAGAAAACAGATTTATCAGTACAAGAATGGGAGCATAGCCTCATTTTTCTTTCATTTATTTATTTATCTGTTTATTTGTTTATAGATGAAGAGCAGTGATACTTTTGGTAAAGGTAGATTTGCTCATTTACTTTAGAAAAACTAAACCAAAGCTGTATTTTCCATATTTGAACCTGATTCTATATCCCATCTCCATGTGTGAGTCCTCTTGACTTAGCCAAATAGAAACATCTCTTCCATGACCACTGCTGCTTATTGAAGTTTCTGAGGGGGATCCTCATGCAGGTGTAGGTCAAAGGAGTGGGTCAGCAGCACAACTTACTCCAAAGCTTGTCCCATATGCAGCAGAGGATCCCAAGGAGATGATGGAATGGGGTCTGTGAAGGATACTTAAAGCTGTGCTACAACTCACCACTTCAGCATTGACTTTTGCTGCCTGACCTGAGGTGTATACTTCCTAATAAATGTTTTAGTTCTCTGTGCTCCAGTGATTACACTCTCCATTGAATACAGATAAAAAGACAAAATGTTTCTTTAATCAGTACTGTGATGTGAGACCGTTAAGGTAATAGTGCTTGAAACTATTAGAATCTTGATGATATTGACTGGTTTGCTTTTGGAGTTGCAATTATAATTGTATTTTTAGGCTGTGTTATATGGTTTTATAGTAGTTATTCTAACACAGAAGGCTTCCCTGTCCAGTCTTAACTGCAGGGAGATGGATAAGAGAAGAAATTTTGCAGTCCAGAGCTGCAGGTGCAGCTAGCAGATGACCTAATTGGGACTGATATAATTTGGTTTGAGAGTGTGCAAGGAAATCCAGGTCATCCCTCTGGGATCTACAGTGAACAAGAGTAGACAGATTTGAGGGGAACAGGTGTTTGAAACCTTCCTCAAAGTGTATTTTAAGCTCTTGAAGCATTATGGGGAAGACTGGTGACAAAAGTTATCTTTTTGTGAATTTAAGCCAGATAGGCTGCATCTGGACAAAGTCTCCCCTCTGCAGACAGGTATCCTACCATTCCCTGAGGACTGAGGGTCTCTAGATGCAGAGCACTCCAAATTTCATCCACCAACACCAGTTATCCTGATGCAGAGAACTGAAGTCTATTGATGGAAGAGACCATGGATGATAGAGACTGACCTGCTTAGCACCCACTAAGGAAACTCATCCATTCACTACTACACACAGCCTGTAACATAGAACCATACCCACTCTGGGGAAGATAAGATGGACAACTTACGTGAACCCAGTGACCTGCAGTGACTTTAGCAGGGTCATTTCCACCAGTGTCCACCAGCAGTCACTTTCTCCTTAGCAGTGGTGATGCAGCAATGTGAGAGAAGGATCTGGCACAGAAATTTTTACCACACTGAGTGGTACCTAACTTGGAAGATATTGTTGCATGCATACAAAAAGTTCATGAGCTGCCCTGCTTGCTTTCTAAATCTGGTTTAGATGCAGATTGAAATGGTTCTAATTTGCACTAGTTTATTTAAATGAATGCCCTTTCAGCATCAGCAGACTTATTGTGAGGCTGCATTTGATGACATGTTTGCATGATATGGTACAAACTTTGTTTTCTAGCTTTTAGCTGGTATTTAATTCCAGTTATTAATAATAATAATAATAAAAAAAAAGTAACTAGCATTTTAGAATTGCTCCAGATTTGGTTCAGTGGCTGAGCCTCCTCAGCACTCTGCTTGCAGATGCTGTGTGTAGTGTGTTGTTACAACTGTGGATGCCTATCATTTATCAAGCAAGTATTACTCTGCTGTGGCTGAGCACTGACAGAAGCCAGCAGACTCCTGGATGTTTTGATTTCTGACTTCTCCAAGTAGAGCAAAGCTGGTCTTGTTACTGAAAGGCTGCACTCGGTGAAGACCATTTCCAGGTGTTTCAGATAGTCTGATTCACCTGTACAGAAATAGTATGGCTCCAACCCCAGAGTTTCATTCCAGGTACAGTATTTTCTTCCCAAGTGGGAATTAAAGTATGGAGACAACAAAAATCAAAAGTAGTGCCTCAGAGTCATCTGGTAGCACCAGCTATGTCTTCTGGAAATCCTGCTGTGCATATGCATTTGTGCAGACATGTAGAACTTGCTATTTGCTGCAGGTGTTTGTGTGTAGCCACAACTGGTTGCCCTTTATCCTCTCCATAATTTGAGGGTTTGCTGGAGACTGCCTTCGAAGGCGAATCTGTTAATATCTTTGTCACTATGCTTTGAAGATATGAAGCACCATGGAAGTATTGTTGCTATAATTGTTCTTTATTAACCAGAGAATGTTTCTGAGAAGTGTGAACTAGTCCCTTCCCACTGACACAAACAGGCCACTGCTGCTGTCTGATCCACCTGATGTGGTTCAGAGGTGGCTTCTGACGGTGAAACCCAGGCATGAGCAGGATGCTGGCTGTGTTACTTCAATATGGCTGGTCCACAGCATAGACCAGCATGTGGGCTGGGTTTCCATAATGGGCACACAGGAGAAGGCTTAAACAGCCTTTGCTGTTTAATCTCAAGATGCTGCTGAGCAAACATTTGCAGCATTTACCAAGGGTAGCTGTCAGCTCTGCAGCTTCTGCTCATTCAAATTGACCTTTTTTTTTTTTTTTCCTTTGGAACTGGCATGTTGTAACAATGCAGTCTGCAGGAGCAGTGCTTTCCCTTCAGCTGAGAAATACCTGTGTCTCTCCCCTCAGAAATTCTGAACTTCCTCCTCACAGCATCTGGTACTAGGACTGTGGCCTTCTGTGTCTGAACATCTCAATTCTGTCGGCAGTCTCCTGTCTTCTCATCTCTCATCTTGTTTCCCTTTTATTTCCACCTTCCTTTTGATTTATTTTTTTTCCACCTATCTAATTTTTTTATCTTTAAAACCATTGCTGCTCTATGTGCAATAACTGTTCCAAACTTCATTTCAGCGCTATTAAAACAATATGTTCCAATAGTTTCACAGAAGCTGTTTAAGATCTCTTGGGCCAACAAAAAACCCCTTTTTAACAAAAAAAGTCCCTGAATACAGATTAACAAAATACATTTCAGAACCATTATGGCCTTCTGGGTAAATAATGTTCATTTTAAAAAATAAAAAAGGTCTTTATAATGCATATTTTTATAGTATTTTAAATATTTTTTTTTATAGTAGACAGTGGTGGGTTCTGAAGAGCCATTATGATTTATCACACAAGTCATGTACTCTTTTTAAAAACCCTGTCTTTTAAATACACATTCTGGAATTGTTGCAACCATGATGCATTTCTAGTACAGGGAAATATTTTTTTCTGCACTATTTCACCCCCAACTAAGAAAAAATTCTAAATCAGGACATAATGATCTGCCTTAAATGATCCAGTGGTTGGAAACTCCACCTTTAGGGTGCAATATGCCTTTCTGAAATAATCCATTTTAAAGGGCGGCTGATGTATAACTTACTTGAGGCAGCCTTGTCACATTCCATGCTATTACCTATCTTGCAAGAGTTTGGTACAACAGATGATGGAACAGGCAACACTTCATTTTGTAAAAATTATTTTTGGCAGTCTTTGACTGGAAGAGGTTGAGTAGGGGCTTCTTGCATTGATAAACCATTCCCTCACAAGGCAGAGTGTGAAGAAGTCCTAAAGTATCACCACAACTTCTCTAGTATTCAGATGTTCCTCTGGGATGCTCTTGTCCAACCAGCTTCTCAGCATACGCAGACTGTGTTATTCTTGAAGTCCAGAAGTCAGGAAGATTCAGGGAGTGAGAGTAAAGTGCCTCTACTCCAGCAGCCTAAGGTGAAGATCAAAGCAGGGATGGATATGTCATCTGATGGAATCCTGACTCACCAGAAAACGTGATTTGAATGCAGAGTCCAAGTGTTGCTTTCATTAGAGTCAGTGTGTTACAGAAGGGTTGGGATGAGCTGAGGGGAAATGCCTACAGGCAGTGGGAAGAGGAGAAAACTCCTGCCAAAGATTGTGTGAGATGTCCTCAATTATAGACACCTTCAGGGCAGTTGCTTTCCTCACAGTACCTGCCACTCCATGCAGCAGGTTTATACAAGGTTTTCTGGAGAGGTAGACCTGAAGCCTTTTATAACCTTTTCCTTGCCTCTGTCAGTTGACTGAGGCTAGGAGGTAACCCCATCTCTTGCCAGCCCTCCTAAATCTGTGTCACATCTTTATTACCTACTTCAGTAAGGAAATGAAGGGAAGAGAATCAAAGGAAGCATTGGTTTGGAAAAAGTCCTCACAGAGCTGTAGGGAGTGAGGTTATAAAGCTTCCAAATTTTGCTGGAATGAAACAATATTGCAAAGAAATTGGAGAAAGTGAAATATTTGTACTATGATCAGAGCTGGGACCCCATATTAACATTGAAGTCCTGGTGTGCCAGATAGTGCACAAGCAGAAAGCGAATGCTGGAGGTGTTCTGGCCCTGGTGAGTGCTGCATTTTCCAGTGGTGCCATAAAGGGGACTGCAAGCTATAAGATTAGGGGGGAAAAAACCCCAAACCAACAACCAAATAAACAAAAAACCCCCAGAAAACCATCAACCCTATAATCCACACAAGAATAACTCACTGGGAAAAACACATTATCTTTGTGTACAAGCAACTATCTGTAAAATGAGATAATTGCCCATTATGTAATAGATCTGTGCAATAAAGCTAAGGTATGAGCATTTCAACAGTTAATAAATGGACTTATTGCAGCCAGAGATGTTGGCAATATAATAGATAACTGGGTTAAAGGAAAGTTATTCTGAGAAATAGACTAATCTTTGTCAAGGACATTGGATATTTGTAAAACTTCAGAAAACTCTTCCAAAATACAAGTATTAGCAGGGCTGAAAAGAATGGTCTAATCTTGAGGGCTGTGGTGATGGGTTGGACTTGATGATCTCTGAGGTCTCTTCCAACCCTGTGAAGGTCTCTTCCAACTACTGTGAATGGATGGGTGAATAACTAAGGAAACATGCTCCAAAACAGTGGGGGAGAATACAGAGATGAATTAAAAAATCATTTTTGCAAACAGGATAGAAATGATCACAAAACAACACAAAAATATTTGCTAGTGTAACAGCATCATGTATCTGTGTTTCCCCTGAATTAACTGCAGTAAACTTCAAAAGGACCTGCTCATGACCATTTAGGAAATGAAGTGTGGTGATGAGGATGATGCAGAATCTGAGCTTTCTATGGAATCGAGAAGGAATTTCCAAAATGAAGTTCTGTGAAGTCATAGACATGTCAAAGAGTGTGGGACTGGAAACTCTTACCTGATTTTTAGAAAGCCAAACTGAACTGTTCTGGGTGAATTGACAGTTCATGGCTGGCTTGTTCCAGCAGTTTCTTTTGATGTATCAGGTCACGAATGCAGATCTCAAGCACTGACTTCCATATTGGTCAAGTGAAAAAGCAGTGTATTTTACATATTTATTAAAATATATATATTTTACATAGTGTTTAATCTGGAGATAAGATGATGCTTCAGAAGATACAAAACATCAGCATATGATGCATTCCTGGTGCAGTGTAGCTTAAAAGGTTTCATCACAGTTGGAGGCTTGTCAATAGACAACTGCTTTGATAGTAACATTTAATGATTCTTCAAGGATCCTTCTAGAGCTCCAGAGTCACTGCATTGGCTTGTATGAATGACTGAACATGTGCATGTGTAGACACACAGGAAAATCTGAAGAGAAGATACTGTGGTAAAGAGCACTCAAAGGGGGCTCTCCTAGTAAGTAGGCAGGCGTGTACAGAGAAAGCAGCTGGCAAACTTGCTATAATAATAGCCACACTGTTTGCACTGTGGCCCAGCACCCTGACCTCATCGTGGCATCAACCCAATGCCAATCAGACTGAGTAGGATGCTGTTGGGTTTGGCTCTTGACCCACAGAACACAGATGAAGCCTGATAGCCTGTTATTGGGAGTGGAGGGGCTGGAGCTGCATTCACCAGCAGATTCCCTCTGCAGAGGGGTCAATTTAATGGTGTTCCCCACTGAACCTCAGAAGACCGATTTATGTTGAATGGGAATTGTTTCAGCCCATGGCAGCTTTGTCTCCTGGAGCTCTGGGAGCTTTTTTAACTGGTATCTGGGGATGCAAAGGGAAGGGGCATGGCATGTCTGTGGGATCTTAGGAGCTGTAGCAGCAGCATTTCTTATGATACCTTCTTGGATTCCCAAATGCCTTTCACCAGGGATGAGAAACCTAGATTTCACTGCCTGAATTATCCCTTCCCGTGGGATCTCTCTGAGGGAGGGAACAGTCAAACCTTGGAGCTTTTTATGTACCTTACACAGTTTGCATTGTGCCAACCCATTTGGAAACGCTCATGAAAGTGACCTCCTAAAACACTGAGCGTGTCACAGGCAGTGACCATGGCAGCTGCAGTGCAAGACAGCCACACTCTGAGGGATCTTTTTGTGCGCTGTCCCCACCTTTGCAGACTAAACTATCACAATAAAATGTAAGACAGGTAATTAATAATTGTGCCAGTGACCTTGAAAATTAATATTGTTTGTTATTCCTGTAAACAAACTGAGTATCCTTTCCTTATTATATTTGGTATGGTAATTTGGCATAAACACTTCTTTTCACATAATTTCCCCAGTTGACTTTTGTCTCCTTGGTAATTTCCGGCTTTAATAAAGAAAACCTAATTAAGAAGGAGCTGTTGATTGGTTTGCTAGTGTAATTAACACAGGTGATGCTAATGAGTTTCAATGAAACCAATGGTTTACAGGGAAAAATAAACAGAGTTGTGCTGCATATGGTGTGAGTGATATCTGCACTTTGGGAAGATATTATTGTGATTTTCAAGCCTCCTGTGAGTGGTTTGTGAACATGGGCGGGGGAGATAAAATGTTTTATAAGATTCATTAGTGGTGTTAGACCAAGTTGAATAAGCTTCATGGCTTGGGTATATTAAAAATTTTTCCCTGACCCCATTAATATAATGTAAAGTTTTATCTCCCTGAGAGAAGGAAGAAATGTTAACTTTTCTCTATTCTGTCTGTACTAAAGCTAAGACTACGACTGATGCAGTTGGGTCCTGGCTCTGTGAGGCTGAGCTGGTCACCAGCCTGCTGAGGGTGGTGGGGAGCATGAGGGGCAACCTGACTGCCCTTGTTATCTCCCTACATGAAATAAGCTAAATAAGGAGCTCTTGGTTTTTTGGTTTTTTTTTTTTTTCCTTTTTGTTTGGGTTGTGTTTTTTGGGGGTTTCCTGTGTGATTTCCTTGATTTTTACATCAAGCAGTTCTCTCAATCTTTATCCTTCTTGACTCTCAAAGCAGAATTTTGCCTTGTGTATGTAAGTCAGCACAAAATGTGAAATCCATGTTAGTGTGTGTAAGTGCAGTGGAATACTCTGAATTTTTGCTAGAGATAGAGATGCTGTAACATCATGCTGCTCCTGCTTTTGTGTGTCAGTTTCTTTTGGAGCAGATGCTTACTTTTATAATAACATTGACAAGATTTTGTATTTGCTCTGCATTTCTAAGAAGCATTTGTTGATTCCTAATTTAAATATCTTTCATTCTACAAGGTGAAATAGAATTATCTTTTATATTTCAAGGGTATGCTCTTTTGTTTGTTCCTGTCCTGCCTCTGCATCTCCCTTTTATTTTTTTGTTTTGTTGTTACTTTTTCTTCTTTTTTTTTTTTTCTTTCATTTTCATCTCATTTTTCATCATGATGTAGTTAATTCCTTTTTTCAGCTCATGCTACACTTTGTCTTGTCTATTGCTATGTGACAGAAAAGCCAGAGACATTCCATGTCTGGCAGTACACCTCCAGGGACATCTTTTGAACTCTCATAATTTGTATTTATTGCCACCCACTTTGTAAGTTCACAGTTTAATTTGCCAGCAGTGGCAGTGTTAGGCCGACACAGTAAAACAAGATAACGTTAAAATGTCAGAACGAGAGGGGGCATGAATGATGCATTACCCACTGCTAGAACTTGCACTTGTCATGCCTTTCCACCAAAGTGATGTTAACTACCTTTTGAGAGCCTTATCTGACTGGTATTACTCAGAAATAGGATCATTAGTTCACTGCTCTGATTAGAAGGTTGCTATGGTTGATTAACTCTTCTGGAACTGGGATCACGGTGGGAACATAACATGAATCACACTGGATTATGCCTCTAGAATTAATTTTATATATATTTTTTTCATTTATTTACAGTTGTTTACATATGTATTTCCTTAATTTGTTCCTGGGCTGACACAACTGGGGGTAGAGGGGGGGAAAAATGGGGCACATTTTAAATGGAAACATTCCAGGTAGGTTTCAGTCGAGCTGTTTCTCCTTCAGCACAGTGTGTTAACAGTGACCTATTATGCAAATTACTATAAAATCAGGAAAAACCTGCAATTTGATGTGGTTTCTAGAGCTGCATAGATAGTGTTAGTTAAAGGCTCAGCAGAGTGACAGCCAAAGCCAGACTCCCCTGTCAGGTGCAAAAAGAATGCACTGCTTACCAGCTCTGGGAGCTGCAGAAAGGCCAACCAGGGTCCCTCTAAGAAGAGCATCACAGGGACCATCTGAGGCTTCATGCTGGTTTTCCTAAGTGTTTCTAAAGTGCTGCCTTGTGAATGATTTCCCAGATTTGCAAAATAAGCAGGAATTAATGCACTGCAAAAATGTTTTAAAAATAATAATTAAAAAACCGTACCACAGCACTGTTCCTGTAACCGACACGGGGACGTGCTTCTGAATGTTGCTCCTTTGGCTTCCTCACTGTAGGGATTCCTTGTCCATTATGACTCCAGCTACCATAATGGACAACTAACATTAGTGTTATAGGTAAAAAAACAGAGGTCCTTGTGATGTGGACATTAGCAAAGGTGCATTAATAAGAATAATGTCTCCTAGCCCAGCGAGTGTATGTGAACAAGATGGCTCTGTATAATTCTAGTGCTTCCTTTTGCATGCAAGGAGTTTTCTGTATTGGCCTCTCTGATGCAGGCAATTTTAGCCTGAGTTCAGGCAGCACACCTGAAGGCCTGACTGAAATACCTTATCTGCTACTAAGGTTATGCAAAGTGGCTTTGATCCAGTTGTCTTTGTAGTCAAGGAGAGCTGGATCAGATCCTAAAGGATGAAGGGCCAAGATGGATACAATTTAATTGAGTGAGTAGCATGACTGATTCCTACAGTTACATATCTGTAAAACGAGGAGGCTTTGGACAACAATTAGCTGAAAAATGCATTTTGAAAAATACAATCACACTGTTGACAGTGACTTTGGAAAGTAGATTTTGGCTATCAAGGAAGAGATTTTACTTTAATGATAAGAAATAAAGATTCCTTTGTGACAGAAACATGTTTTAATGAAGTTGAGACATCTCAAGGCAGAATTTACAGTTGCACTCTGCCTTAGATTGTGGATGCATTAGTGATAAGCCCAAATTTTATACTCCTTTCAGTTCTTCCTCAGACAATGAAGAAAGCATTACTCTGACTTTTAGCCATGACTTTGTGGGGACTGTTGACAAGAGGACAGTCCTCAGAACTGGATCATGTTTTGTAGTCAGCTTTTTCATAGACAAGTGTCCACTGCTGTCCTTTTCTTGCTGGGTCTAAAAAGCAACCTCCAAGTGAAATGACAGTTGCTGGTTCTTTTCTGGATACATCAAAATCAGCCAGAGTGTAAATCAATGTTGCCTGTCTCCAAAGGAGCTGTTGTTCTGCAGGGCTCATCTGACAAAGACAAGCTCAGGAGATGGCAAAGCAGATGTAATTTCTACCTGTTGCTAAAACAAGCCACACGAGTACAAGGCCACAATTTAAGGAGCAGTGCAGCACATAAGATGTTTAACTGTCACACTGAGAGTAGGGATGGACTATGGTCGTGGCTTTACAACCCTGGCACTTTGGTTTTGAGGGTGGTATTACTGTAGAAGCCTTTTTGTGAATTGAATGGGAGGGGACTTTGTTTATTTATTTCCCCACAGAATTCAAGCTTTATAATGTAATTTGGAAGCACTTTATTTTTTCTCCTATCTCATATATTTATTAAAAAACAACAACAAGAACAAAAATATATATAATATAGATACTTTTTGGCTTTAAAAATATTCAGGTTACCTTTTGAAAATGGTGAAGTTGTGCATGGTTTGAAAAGGCCTCTCTTTTATTTCCAAATGACAGTCTTACATTTTGGATGTGTTTTAAATCAGGGTTGAAAAAAGACTGTAAGGGTAGAGATGATGTGTTAGGCTGACAAGACAGACCTGAATTTTTTTTCCTCATCATGGCAGAAGGTTTTTCAGGGACCAGAGGATCTGTCTGTCCTTGCAAAACAATTACTGCACCTAAATTATCGAGCTACTCAGCAGCTCCTCTCTCCGAACTCTCTTCTTGCTGCACTTTCTGCATTGCCCAAGTACTCTCATGTCTTGTGTCACATGGAAAAAAGAGAGTGGAAAAAAGAGAGAGAACAAAAAAGAAAGTATCACCAATTTTTGCCTACCTTTTTTTGCTGTGAGCCAAGGCTTTTGCAGCACCATTAGGATGTAGATTATCATATTTAAAACCTGTGATGACACCATTGTACCCATCTGAATGATTAATCTGCTCATTAAAAGAGTGCCGATGGGCTAGTCTAATTGGAACATGGATCTTCTTAAAGGACGTTGCAGGGTCGGGAATAGGAAATATTACTCATAACATAAAGTAGGGATTAATTATGCTACTAAATACTACTGTGTGAAATTTACATATGGGTCTGGTCATTGGTGAGGGGTTAGGAAAAGTGTAAGCATCCCATTTTTATAACCTTAAAAATGTAGGTGGTACGTTCATGGCAAATGTTAACCCCTTGTTATTTCAAAGGTAAGATCTGCTCAGATGCCATGGGGCAGGAACACAGCTTCAGATCAATTAATCACTACTGCTTAAATTGAAATGCTTCTCAGCCTGCAGATCGCAGCAATACCTCTAGTACCAGCTATGGCTTCTGACTGTAGATTCCTGTGACTCGCAGCCCTTCATCTGCACCATCAGCAGGCATGGTGGTGGGGTGCTGGGGGCACAGTGGATCAGTGCATTGATCCCCTTAGATTGCTTTCTGGAATCTCACTGGCCATGTGAATGTTTTGGCTGCAGTCTTAGCTTGGGAGAGGAACTAAGAGTTTGATTACAGAAAATAGGCATTGTTGCTCCAGTTTGCAATGGTAAATGTTGCCTCTTCTCAAACAGTTCTTGGCAACTTTATTTAGATGCATGGATGGTTTCTACTGTGTGTTTCTGTCTCCCCATGGTTGCTGTTGGGAAGCTGTTTTAGCTGTGGACTTGCAAATACAACTGTGGGGCTCTGCTTTTCCTAAACAATCTTAGAGCAGTGGATATTCTTGTTTAGAGTCACTAATTTCAGAGGGCAGTGGTAGTCTATATCCTCTTTCTGTGGATATAGCTGTGATGTCTAGAGGACCTTAATACCAGTTTGAGCAGAGATTTAGTAATCAGTGGAGTTTGGATATGATATAAGGAAAATAGAAAACAGTGGTATCACAGATGAAACACCTTTTATCTCGTAGGATGGTTCAGGTTGGAAGGGACCTCAAAGCTCATCCAATTCCAACCCCCTGCCATAGGCAGGGACACCTCCCACTAGAAAAAGTCACTCAAGACCTCGTCCAACCTGGCCTTGAACACCCCCAGGGAGAGTGTCCACAACCTCCCTGGGGAACCTGTTCCACTGTCTCACCAACCTCACTTGAAAGAACTTCTTCCTAACATCTAGTCTAAATCTCCCCTCTACCGGTTTAAATCCATTACTCTTTGTCTTGTCATGAGAAGACCTTGTTAATACTCCCTCCTTCAGATACTGGAGGTTACTATAAGGCCTCCTCAAAGCTTTCAACCTTAATACAAAGTCTACCTGAGATATTTTAATGGATTCTGCTCCCTCTGAAATAATGATTGGCTATTATATTGAGATTTTGCAGTTAAGATGAAATCAGTTCTCCAAAGAAGTTTGCATTTCACCTGGGATCCTCTTCTACATCATGTATCTCCTAAATCCCTTGGCAGTTCCCTATCCACTAGATCTTCACCTCGACATGGAATCAACACTTCAGCCAATTCTTTGGAAATCAGTTTTTCCCAAGTTATTTCTTAAATAAGGAGGATTATTCTCCCTCAAACATGTGAATATATGATAAGGACTTCTTAGGCATCTGAAAGAGGAAGGCGAGCCATTGTGATGTTTCCTTAATGAAAAGCCCCTTGAATTGAATTTAAAGGACGAATTCTCCTTAAGTTACCTTTGAACCACATGCTAATATCCTAAACATTGGTGGAATTTGAGGACTGACCATTAAAGAATGCATACTAGATTTACTTTGTTAGCTTGATTTTGGTTTCTAGCTAGTTTAAACTGTGACACATCAATGCCCCCTAAGAGTGAAAGATTCAGTAAACATTTATGTAGACAGAAAACGTCAATGAAATTTGAAAGGGTCTGTTTGGTGGGTGGGAGGTGGTCCAGGCATTTGAGGAAGAGTCTAGGTGCATATGGTTAAATGTGTAACCATGTCTCTGTGTAATTCATTACTCCACTGCTGGGCGCTGGACAAACATCTGATGTATAAGACAATATTCACAATGGTGAAACTCAGGATGACTTTCCCAGTTATACAGCTGGAGGAAATGGAGCAGGGCAGGGCTCAAATCACTTGTACAATGCTACAGATGAGTCTGTGGCAGAGCTGTGAAAAGTGAATCTGGCTATCAAGCATCTGTGCATATTTGGTGAGCTGCCTTCCCTCTCCAGAGCTACACAAGCGTTTAAGTGTTTTGTTGGATAAGGGCCTAGATGCTTTTAGGGTTTGTTTTGAGAGCTGTTGTTTATTTTAAAGCACTTTCCCCCAGTAATTTACAGGTCTGTTCTTCAGGTTTGCTGTGGAAAAGTTCTACCTTATGGAAAGTACTTCTATATGTCATAAGACACTGAAAGACCTCTGGGATCCACTTTCTGATAAAAACTCTTGAGGATGGAGCAAAGGAATGGGTCACTTGTCAATCAAATGGTTTTTGCCCATACCCAGGTACTTCAGGGGCTGGTTTTGCCCAAAGATGCAGATCGTGGAGGCAGGGTTCCAGCCAGCTAACCAGATGGCCAGGATTCACTGAGCATGCTTGTGGTACAGAGCCTCCAAAGACTCTGGCAGCCTGCCAGTGGATATATATAGCAATTTGCTTGGGGGATGGAGACGGGGGAATACCAAACTGCTTATTGGCCATCAGAGTGGGAGCCGTTAAAAAATATTGGCTCCATAATTGCATTTGGCCTCCCCAGTGGCAGGGACTCTAATCCCTGTGGAAGCTATTTTCAGGTTTTAATTTTTTTTTTTTTTTTCAGTAGAAGAGCCATTATAAGAAAAATGTGAGAGTTTTTCTTTTAAAATAGAGTCTACTGGGATGTTGTAAGTGATGGTTGGCAAAATGATCCTTGTATGCCAGGATTCTTCTGTAAATAATGAGATCACTTGGATCAGCATGGGAAAATGGGATAATCCACTTCTGTAGTAAGTGAAAGCTCTGATACAAAGCGTGAGTGAGCCTGTGAAGTGTGTCGCTGTGTGTTTAGCCTCCATGCCTATAATAACCTTGCACTTGCTTCCTAATTGTTGTAAAGAATACAGTAATGCCAAAAACAAGTGCTCCTGACACATTTGTCAACGTTTTGATGAACCCTGATGCTCTATGTCATTGATTTGTGACTATGGACAAAGAAACTTTCTTTTTTTTGTTTTTCCTTTCTTTTTTATCTTCCTTCCTTCCTGGTTTTCAATATTATAATTTTTCTGCTTCAGTACTGACTGTGTGAGATAGATGCTGGATTTGCTGACGGACTATCTTGTTGACGATGTTGTTTACATATTTGGAATGACGCCGCCCCTCAAGCTGCTACAAGCTTATCAAATCACTTTAACTCCCATGCTACCGTCAACATTAGTCCAAATCTGTCACAACTGGCAACCTTCACTGTTTGTTTGAAAAGATGGTTAACAGGTTTGGGTGCTGTCAGAATCATAAGGCATAAGTAAATAAGATTATTGTGCAGAGTGTGTCGTTAGGTGCATTACATGAATGGATCACATAGGCCGCGTAATAAATTCTTTGAGTGGTTTATTAATGATGACGCTCCCATGTGCTGTGCTGTTTTGGTTTCCAGGAAAAGGGTTTTCTGATTTTTCTCTCCTGTTACTTGCTAATGGCTAGGTGTGCATGTATGGACAGATAACAAAAACAACTAACACTCTTTTCATTCTAAATGAAAATCTCTGCTTTTTTTTTTTTCAGCAGTACGAAAACAAGATTCTCACAAGTGGAAGGGGATAAAACTAGGAAAAAAGTTAGTTAGGCTAGGGTTAAATAAAAAAGTGTGTCCTGGACAAGGACCCAATTTAAAGCAAAAAGTTTAACTTCCATACCACACTAAACCCAGACAAAATAGCTTCCGTGGCCTTTGTGTGACGTGGAAGGTGAGCATAGAGCATCTTCTGTGATATTGCCCTCTTTGGCTTACAAAGTGTATTAAGTTACGTGAATGGAGAAAGTTTTGAAACAGGCCTTAGAGTTTGACATAATATCTCTNTTTTTTTTTTTTTTTTTTTTTTTTTTTTTTTCATGTCCATAAAAGCTATTGGGTGACTGTTAGCAAAGCCGTGATATTTGCAGTCTGTGCCTTGACCTGGGATCTGATACTCTTCCCAGGGGTTCTTGCTTAGGAATGCTTACGGCAGCAATGCTGCTAATCACAAACGAAGAGGCAAAACACCGCTGGCCTTTGTCTCCATGTTAATCAAAAAGTAGTCTGGAGGGCTCCGTGGACTGCCTTGTCCCAGAATGGTGGGGGAAGTCATCTGTCATGGCATTAAAAATGTTGGTAACATGAAGGTGAACTGAACTCTCTGTGATGTAGGCATCATCCCATAGCTGATCTCTGAATTTAAAGGTGTGGCAAAGCAATCGGTGCCACAAATTAGAGTCATCCGATTTGCATAGATTAACGAGGGAAGGTTGCAGCCCAGTGACAGGTCAGGGGTGCCCCCAGGGATTTGAAGAAAAACTTTGATTCTTCCTTTTTTTCCCTTCCATGAAGTAATCGTGCTGTTCTATTGTGAAAGGAGCTCTGTTACTTATAAAGGAAAGCTTGTCATTTAAATTCATCCAAGTTAGGACACCACTGAGCACTGTCAGATGTCAATCACAATACAGCAGGGAAATGTTTTTCAACAGATTTCTACCTTCATTTTTCCATAACACAGAGTGGTGGCATAAAGGGGGTCTCTGAAAGTACTTCTTAAGGTTAGATTTCATTTCTTTTCATCTGCAAAGGACTGTTTTTGAAGGTATGTAGTAAAGAATCGTGGTCATTTCTGTGACAGGGAGGGAGGAGAGTGAGGTGAATGTTGTTTATAATATCTTTTCCATTTGGGAGATGTTAGTGGAAGGTTTTTGTCTATGCCGAAGCAGACATTCTTTCTCACTGGAATTGTTGATTGTGTCTCCTCGACAGAAGCTGCTTTGAAATATTTTGGCCAGAGACTTGGGGTCTGTTCTTTTCACCAAACCTCTTTCACCTCTGTGCTGCTGTCCTACATTTTTGTCCAAGCCTTGTGGAGATTGAATGTTTGCCCTACCTGACATCTGCTCAGGAATGAGATTTTGTACTCTGGCCAGTTCTGGCAGAAGCATCAATTTGATGCCCTTGTCATCAGGTTCATAGGGAAGCCAGGGACTGCATGATTTTTAGCACTGAGCTCCAGTGGCCTGCCAAGCTTAACTGTTAGTGTATGTGGCTGGTGGATTCAGGAAAGCTAGACTAGCAAAAGATTTAAGAGATGGGAACAGGGAGATTCCCTCTTTTTCTGCACTTCTGCACATTTTTTTTGCATATCCTCATTATGTTTATTTCGACCTGACTTTCCTCAGTAGCTGTAATAATCACACAAAATCACAACAATACTTACTGAGGAAAATCTCTTTGCATGGCCACGTGGTTTAAAAATTATCATCATAGTTTGCTAAGCCTGCTGTTCTTGAAGATCCTGGTTCATCTGCTGGCCACTGTGTAGGTCAGGGCTTTTTCTCTTGGAAGTGACATAAGACCACGCTGGCATCTGCCCCTAGGAATGAGAGAGGAGGACTGTGTCCATACGGCTCCCAGTCATGATGAGCAAAGAACAGATGCTGGACTTGTGAGCAGCTTGGTGGCTGAAGACCAACTACAGGGGAGCTTCTGGCAGCTACTGGGGCTGATGGTGCCAGTGGGCGTCACTACTGTCAGTCAATGGTGATTTCTGCAGAGCACTGTCATTCACTGGTGGGCACTTTTTGCTCCAACAGTCACTAAGTGAAGCACTTTCCTAGCAAGGACTAAAGAAAGAGATATGTATAAGAGTAACCTGTTGTTTAAAATACTATCACAAGATTGTGTGTGCTGGGTTGGTGGTTTTTTGTTGTTGTTGTTGTTGTTTATTTTTTTATTTATTTTTTAATCCAACTGATTGTTTTCCAGATCCTGCCTAAGTTTTGTTTGTTTTTTTTGGGGGTTTTTTTTTTTGGTTTTTTTTTTTTTTTTTTTTGCCATAAGTAAACCTATGTGTTTATTTAGATATGAAAGGACTTTAGGCTTGCAAGACTTGGGATCAACCAAGCATTGATCTAAACATTTACTGAGTAGTAGGCAGTTGGACACAGAATACTCTGAGAAAATGATGTTTAATCATGTGGAAAATTTTGCCATTTGCATCAGCACAATGATACGTAGATAAGTGTGCTTTCAGTTCCTCAAACAGAATAAATGCTGTAACTAAATGCTTTATGAAGTTAAACATCACATTGTACACAACTTCACTGTGAAGCCATTAGAAAAAAAAAAAAAATCACCACACCACTGTGAAAATCCCCTATTATGCAAAAAGGTGCATGCAATATTTCCTGAGTGAAATGAGATGAAGCAAGAGGTATAACTTTATGGCTCTTTTTATTTTTTTTCCCCCATTAGCTTTTTGTTTACAGAAATTAGGTGAAGTATCCAAGCATAAATCTGGTTGGAAATGAAACTGAACCTGGAATGATCTGTATATGTAAGTGGACGTCTTAAGTTTAAACAGGTGACTCACAGGCATGTCTTAATAATGTCTTGCTGCACCTTGCTGAATGTGTGTCCAAAATGACAATTTTATTCAGTCCTATGCAATCCAAGTTCTTTCACAACATTTTTTTTTTCCTTGGGATAATAGCTCTTAATGCATTTCACTTAAAGGACCAGCTTCTAAAAGTTAAGTTTATGGAAAGATGAAGAATCACATTTGCATATAGTAACAGTAGCTTGGGAACACTGAGAAGAGATTTTTTTTTTTTTTTTTTCTCTGTTCCAGATTTATCTTTGTAGGGACAAATTCTGCTCCATGGAGAAAACCTGCTTTGACACTGTCAGAGAAAAGTGCTGTCACTATTTAAAATAATAGTGTTGAATCAGTGTTAGGGAGAGTAGTATTGAGTCATAAAAACTAATTATCACTGTTCAAAACATTCCGAAATACACTTAAGTGGAGTTTTGTTGCATAAACACACAATTGCAGAAAGAATTTGTGATGGATGCAGGAATAGGCAGCTTGCAGACTTACTGTTTACTGGTGCAGTTAACAGATGGGTAGGCCAACTGATTCACAGATGTGCAGCTTATAAATATAAACTAACGTCTTACTAGTGATGTATATCTGCAAGTGGCGGCAAATTACTTTCTCTTTAACTCCTGGCTGTATAGTGGGGTAGGTCTCAATAATACAGTAACTGTCATTATAGTGGTGACAAATGATTAACAGAAACACACTGCACTTGCTCGGTGGTAGGGCAAAACACCGCAAAGTGCTGGCAGGACTACTCTTCTACATAGTTTAGGGTTGAGTTTGGATTTTATTTCCCCCCGCCCAGGAAATGTACAAATCTTGTATTCTGAAGCCCATCTCAGATATTTTAACTCATGGATTCCTAACAGATGCTAACAAGGACTGCATAGCTTTTTCGTCCTCGGGTTCCTTTGAGGGGGTGAGTGTAGTAGATCAGGAGGGGAAAGCAGCAGGGTGGTGGAGCTGGGATTGTTCAGCTTGGAGAAGAGGAGGCTCAGGGGGCCCTAATCGCTGTCTACAACTACCTGAAAGGAGGTTGTGGCCAAGTGGGGGTTGGTCTCTTCTCTCAGGCAACCAGTGACAGAAGGAGAGGACACAGTCTTAAGCTGCAGCAGAGGAGGTTTAGGCTGGATGTTAGGAAGAAGTTCTCGGCAGAAAGAGTGATTGGCATTGGAATGGGCTGCCCGGGGAGGTGGGGGAGTTGCCGTTCCTGAAAGCGTTTAAAAGACGACTGGATGTGGTACTTGATGCCATGGTTTAGTTGGCTAAATAACGTTGGGTGATAGGTTGGATTTGATGATCTTGAAGATCTTTTCCAACCTGACTGATTCTGTGGTTCTGTGAGACTGAAGTCTTTCAGTGTTCCGAAATTTCATTTTTCTTCTAGTTAATAAATGCNGGGGTGGGGGGTGGGGGAGGGAGGTTGCATTGCATTGTTATATTTGCTTTTTAAATAATTTAGTTGCAAAAAAAATCTGAAGGCTGTTTTAGCAGTAATTAATTATTCATTAATGACATGCTAATTGCACGGTACCTTTGAATATTTAACAAAATGCAAAAACAAGCACTGTAGTTATGTTTTTAATGTAGGAAGAGATTTTTTTTCCCTTTTTTTTTCACTATGTTACCTCTTTTGTGGGGGAAAAAAAAAATAGACTTCTTTTTCGATGGACTCGGGAAAGTCATAGTAGTGGCCTACTTTCTATTCACTATCTTCAGTCACTCTTTGTACAGTGGAATATAATGTCCTTATCTAGACTTAACAATTGACAGGGTGGCAATCCCTTGACTTTTGTCCAAATGATTTCTCAACAAAAATGGGTTAATTATCGCTCTCCGTAGCTTTTTGAATAACAAAAGGCCACGGTTCCTTTTCTTCTTTTCTTTCCTATTTACTGTATGGAAGCCTTTGAAATGCGATAGTTTAATCGGTGACACCTTCTAACCGGGGATTTCTGAGTGCTGGAGCTCTCTGCAATGAGCTCATATTGCTGCGTGTGAACATTACCATGATTAGGAGATATGACCTTTATTATGCCAAAGCCACCCTGGACTTTAAGGATGAAAATAAAACCTCTCCAAACCTCTCCATGCACTGAAGTAGGTTTGGATTGTTTCACCTCATAAAAGCCAAGCTGTGTGCTAACAATGCCCTTTTAATACACAGACTCTCAGAGCTAGACTCTCTTGACCAACTTGCTAAAAATATTAATTGTTCACTATACCTTGCAACTGTTATTGCAGTGTGTTTAAGTGAGCCAGATTGGAACTTGTCGAATCTTCCCCTCTGAGAACTAGCTTGGAGATTTTCTTGTTATGCAACGGACTTTTAACAACCTGACTCCCTTCAAATGTTTTGTTTTGGGTTTTTTTTTGTGGATTCTAGGTACAAAATGTAAGGCAACTCAACTAGTCAACAGAATTTAGAGTCTCTGCCCTTGATTTTGCTCTAGTCTGTAATTCCTCAGCGGGAAGATAAGTGACACAGGCACTACTCTAATTTGCATCCTATAGCCTAGATTTTGTTCTTTCTAATTAGTTGGTAACTCCCATTAACGCTAATAGTACTTACAAATATGCATCAGTGAGAGAATAGATCCCTGTAAATCTGAGCATTATTAGGGTGATACAGAATTACCATGTAGTATACTTCAAGCTCATGCTGAATTTTATAGCTTGGCGAGCCATAAAGGAGTGGAAATGCATTCAGTGACAAGATGAGGGAAAATCAGAAGTACTTAACTAGAAGAAATAGGAATGCTTATGCATCCTGCATATGATTGTCTTCCCAAATACTCCTTCAATTGAGGCAGTGTAATTGTTTCAGAGATGTCTCAGTCTCTCTCTTTCTCTCTCTTTGTTCTGCTATTTGGAGGATTCTTCTGGCATCTATAGCAAAACTCATAACTGCAGATGGGCTGGGATTACAACGTGTAGGTCTGACTCTTAACTTGCTTTCTGTACTCCCACTATGGATCAGAGGAGGCCAGACAGGCTCTTCTCCTCTGGAATGTTCGTTTTGCATTTATGAAATTGAATCCAATGGCAGAGAAGGTTGTAAGTAATATAATTTATTACTTGGGTATTCTTTATTCAGTCTTCTGGGGGAAGCATTTGCCTAGTGCATGCTTGAAAGCATATGGATTAAAAATTTAGGAAATAAATGGCAATGATCTGGGAAAGAAAGTTCAGTTGTGCTCAGGAACTTTGACAGGTACCATCCATACCACTGGCAGCATCTGCTTTCCAGGTGGGGGTAACATGATTCAGTGAAACATTAACCTAAGTGCTAAACCTTGCAAGATGTCTTAGTGATTCCATAGCTCCTGATGACTGGTTTGAGGTCTGGCTCCCTAATTTCAGAGCACAGTAGAGGTGCATTTGGAACACATTTGATGCCAAAACACTGCTCATTAAATAGAATCAAGACACAGGGCTTTACTTTGAAAATTGTACCTAGCTGCGAAGCTCTTTGTGCGAAAAGTGGCAGAGGGAGGGAAGTTCACTAGGCTAAGATTTGCTTAGTGCAAGACCTGAACCATTTATGCACTCACAAGTACTGTCAGGCTTCTGAGTTCTCCATCTGGGGTGGGACACATTCACTTGAAAGGACAGATACATTCTGGGGAGTAGTTTTCTTTCTTTCTTTCTTTTTTTCTTTTAAAGATACCTATTTTTGGTTGCAAAAACCCAGCCCCTATGTTAAATTTTTTCATCCTGTGGTTACTGGTCAAACTGTTAGCTTAATGCATATAAAACATGTGGAAATTTATGTAGATGAATTAGGGTCGTGGTAGAGAAAGCAATGATGCATTATTTTGGACAAAGTATTCCCAACCTGACCTGTTGTTATTATTTACTATTTGGTATCACCAAAGATACATTTTTTAAATTCTGTTTGGGTGCTTTACAATAAAAAGATAAATAGATACAACCCCTGCCTGAGATGAAGGCTAACAAATTAATTTTAGACGTGACAAAGCAAGGAGAAGGGTGTAAGACGGGAAGAGAAATAAGTGTTAGAGGTAGTCTTGAAGCCTGTGCACAGCACAGAACAACAGCACTTTTAAAACAAGGAATGTTGCACAGGGTAGAAGTGAGTCCTACTGGGGATAATGTGGTGCAGAGGCTAGCAATGATCTTCAGAACCAAATGGGAAGAGTGGTCTGTGTTACTGATGTGCTGTGTCAAAAGAAGCCACAGCAGAAGAGATGTGGACTAATGGCATGTACTGCTGTGTCACCAGTATAAAGCACCATAGACTAGCACAACCAAACCCGGAGTTTGCAACACAGCTGGATTTCCTCAGTCCCTGCACTCAGCCCTGACATGCAGTCTTGTGCTGACAGAGTGTCAGAGTTTGTTGTGATGTAAATGGAGGAGGTACCCCTTTCAGCAAGGACTGGGTGCCATGCCATCAAGCACCACATCTGAGCAAACAGCGTGCTGACCCAGTGCAGAGTTTTACCACTTCCACCCACTTGCTTCTGGTTTCTGAATGAATTACACTGGACGTGTAATTTACAACGGTGTGTTGGTTAGAGAGCTACTCCTGTCACTCAGCAGCATGTTTCCACCACTGCCTTGAAGGTTTGGTTTCATAGGTGCAAAGGAAAAGGGAATGTGGTCAACCTTACCTTGGAAGGACGCTTTTGTTGCAAATGCGACTTTTAATACTAAATGGCAATTAAATGCCAGGTTTGGGTTCCTGGCTGAAATTAAGTGTTTGGATTATGAATTTGTATTTGAGAGATTTCATGGCATTAAATATAATAAATTAAGTGAGGGGCAGGAGCAGGAAATGAGGGGGAAAAGGTCCCGTTGCAACATTCAGACATGACATTTCCTTCTGTCGATAACCATCAAGGGCTTTGCTTCTCCATCCATAAAGACAAGAATGCCACCTGTCAATCAATGGCAGAGTCACAACAATAGATCAAGAAAGAATGAAACAAACAAACAAAATCTTCCTTTGGAAAAACACTGGTTGGTGGTTTGTGTGGGTTGTTTTTTTTTTTTTTTTCCTCCTCATATTTATAATGACCATATGCAAGCACAAGGTATATATAGGTGGTGTGTAGCTTATATTATAATGCTTCATTTCCTTTCAAAATTGTATTCACCCAGTGGGAGAAATTATACAAATAAGGCATTTTAAGCCACTGAAGCACGACCTGTATTTGTAAGAGTTATTTTTAAATGCTAGTTTTGTAGTTTTGGTGCTCTTGGTCACAGAGAGAGCACCTTTTGTCAGTATTGAATGTTCAGTTTCAAACAATCTACTGTTTGTAAAACCACAAAGAATTTGTTTGGTTAGAGTGCTACCAGTTCTTACTTATGAAGAAGAGTTTCTGGTCCTCGTAGTTCAGAATAAAATAAACCCTCCTTGGAAATACTGATATTTAACATTGGAGAATTCTCATGCAAGCTTCTCCTTTTAATATCTCATGATTTTTAAAGCCACCTTGTTATGGATAAGTGCTGTTCACATACAGCACATATGGAGTCTGAAGTGTGGCAATCGGTAACAAAGCTGCATTAGGTAGATAATAGAGAGAACTTCCAATATTTTTTTTTTCTGTGTCTTACATATAATAAGGTTAATGAGAGTGGAAATTGTGGAAGTGGAGCATGGTCACAGTAGAAGTGCAACACAGATCTTAGAGTTTGAAAAAAATAATAAAGAAGAATAAAACATGGATCCTGAATACATCCATCATAATGTATGTTTCACATTTGAAAACTTTTCCCATCTGAGTAATTTGAACTTCTTCCTGTTGCCATGCTTTGATATTCCAATTAAATTCTATGTTCCTGACTTATGGTCTAGTGTTTCCTTGATGGAAACCAAGTGTGAGAGAGGGCCAAGCAGCATCTCATATAATAAGCTCTGAACATCAATCCTGTGGTGATAGAGTCAAAATTATGTCATATGATGTAACTTTTACAGTTCAGTAAAAATCTCCTTGTAGTTTGTGAATGCAAATGGCATCCTGTCTTTTGCAAGCTGAGAACAGGAATTTGAGAGAAAATAAAACTTGAAACCAAAGTACAGGAAATTAAGTCACAAAGCAATTAGATGGGAGCCAGCCATGCATTTGTCTAGGCTGGGACTAGATTGTGCCACTCTTGATGGGTGGCTCTGAAGTCTGTCAACATCCCTCATGCTGTACCCAAGGTCAAGTCCAAGTTTTAAACATTTTGGACTAGAGACTTCAACCCAGTGGCTCTTCTAGGCAGCATGTCTTCTTTTTGTTTTAACCATTTACTTTGGGTCCACAGTGCCTGAAAAATTTGTAGAAATATTTGCAAGAAGCAACAGCACTGAGAAACTTTTATTTGTCAGTGTAAAATACTACTGAAAATTTGGCACTGATCACTTGAGAATCTGTCCCTTACCTGCATGTTGAATATCTGGAGCATGTTGAATAACTGTTGGCAGTCGTGCTGACTTTAGCAGAACTGTGTCTCTACTGTCAGGCAATTCTGTGCCCTGACTGGTCTCTGAGTCCATCATGCAGATATGTTCTGTGTGCAAGTCAGAATAAAACCTCAATGCTCGTTGATTTCCTATGGGCAAGAGGACCAGCAGCAAGAACACTAATACAGTCTCGAATCCTGATGACTGGGAGACCAAAAGTGTAGACTACATCTTCCCACAGTTAGGGTATAGCCACAGTGTGTGTCCTGAGAGCACAACAGGTGAACTGCAGTCAGAGGTGATAAGGATAAACACATTATAGTCTTCCTCTGAGAACTTTTTTAGCAGCTTCAACCTTGGTAAGAGTTCATATATTAATGTCTCAACTGTTACTTTTATGGTTGTATTTGATTTTTTTTTTTTTAATTGTAAAAGAAACCTACCAGTTCAATTCATATCACCAGAAGATAGATGAATGTCTACAAGTCTACAGCTTATCTGGTACTTTATCTATTTTCCTCTTGAACATCATAGAAAAAAAAAAATGTCACTTTGATTTCCATTTAAGTTAGCAATATTTCTTGTCTAATCTTGCTGTCTGGAGGAGAAGACAGTGCTGTAGCTGCACACCCATCAGTGCTACCTGATCATCTCATGCCACCTTTGTACATCTGGCTTCAACTCACTGATTATTCTGTAGTCATATCACGTTTCATTTGCTGTCCACTAGCAGTAGGCTGATCTTATGGTGTATCAGAAGTTCTCTGGAAGTCATCACATCAAGAGCCATTCTGGGCAGAGATATCTACGTGCATACATGCATCAACTGCCCTTCAAAAAATGTCACAATACTTAAAATATGGGAAGTATTTACTGGCTGCTGTCAAGAATGCTTCTAGCTAACTGGTATCGTGATCTGAACTTGTGCTTCTCTTTGTACTTTTCACACTTACTTTGCCATGTCCTTCTCAGTGTCGTCATTTCAAGTTGCTGCTAACGCAAATCAGGTACTTTTCTGGAGAGTACAGGAACAAATTGCCACACGGGAAGCACTGAGAATTTGTAATAAGCCTCTTCTCATGGTTGTCACCATCTCTTGTGTTACGGTATGTGATGTAAGCTCACATTTGAGAGTGCTGTGTGTCAAATATAGGGCAAGGAAAGAAGAGAACCAGAACTGGCCCTTGTCTGATTTATGCTACAGAGGTGCATCCATTCACATGAGCGCAGGGATATGCTACAAGTCAGCTACAGATGACTAAGCTGCCTCTTAGAAGATGTGGTTTGGACACCCCAGTGATGCTGCCGCCAGTGGTGCTTTCCTCCCTGCAGTGACTAAACAGAGCATCATTTTTTCTCAGAGAATCTGAATGTGCCTATAATCACATGGGAAAAAAAAAAACAGTGGGGCATTTTCTTGGTTGACATCTCATGTTTGCATTCAGGCTGAAATCCTGCCTCCTTCATGACCCATGGTTACTCTGTGTGTGGGCGAGGAGCTAACTGTGGTGAATGCACCTCTGCGCTTTACAGGCTGTACAGCAGTGCTTTCCCCCTTTCTCAGTAGGGTGGAAGTGGCAAGCAGAGGTGGAGCTGGAGGGTAGCCAGGTGATGGCTAGAGGGCACTTAACTCTTCAGAGGCAATGAAACTCCCTTGAGTGTTTTTGGACATCACTGCACCTTTGCTCCACTGAGTTTTGTGCTATGTTAGAGAGGGATCCTTTCTCTAGGCTAGAGGGATCCTTCCTCTAGGCTACCAAGAGACCGAGCATGTGATTTTAATACGAGAAACAATTTTATGTCACCGGGTTTTAAAAACAGGTGACTTGGAGATCCCCTTGAAATGTATCTGTGACATGATACTACTCTTGCTGCTTTTATCAGCAGCATCCTGAAATGGAGTAGCTGAGCACCCATTGTGAGGAAGTGTACAGTTTGGACTGGTTAGAACAGGCACCAAAGGATATGCCTAAAACATTCCATCTTCTGTTCAAGGGTCTGGGACTCATCAACAATGCTGATAGGCAAGGAGGCCACATGCATTTGATGCAGAGGTGGAGGAAAACTGCAAAGAACCATAAGGCTGCTGATAGACTTTATAGACTCCTCCTCAAAGCCCTCTTTTGCTAGGAGTACCTTGTTTTACACTTTTCTTGGCCCTCAGTTTCTTATCAATGGAATGGGGAAAGCAGCCCTCCTTACAACTTACAGTCTACTAAAGCTGGCACTGCCGATAGCAGGGCTGGTGAGAAAACTTTAAGCATCATGGGAAGATCATTTGGGTACATCCTCCATCTTTCAAGAAAAATGTGTCAGAGCTCAGATATTGAGGTGCTTGGCCCCATGAGGATAAATTCCAGTCTGCATTGGACAGATAAGGGGTGGGATGGAATGTCCTCTCCCACTTGGAAGACTGACACCAGGATGAGCACCTTAAGAAGACTGCAGTACAGTGAAGCTCCAGGCTTTGATTGCAGACTAGGAGATAGCATTTTGTGAATCTGGTAGAAACTGTCTGGAGATGCAAACTGTTAGCTTCCACATGCAGCTCCACCCCAGCATTTTGTACAAGGTGGGATAAAGTTTTGTGTCACCTTGTTATATTTCTAGAGAGCTTGGGATTTTTCAGTGAGGATATGCCTGTGATTTCAGACAAAATATAGGTCCTGAAGTGGGTAATCTATGGAAAGAAACTAATGCCTGCTTTTAAACATACATTTTAGGCAGCCCAACCTATTGACCTTCTAACTTTGGACTGCCAAGGCTGCTTGCTCAGTACATCTGTTTTTCTATGTTTTTGCCTGTAATTATGTTGTCCTCTGCAGTTACGATAGTGGTTTATCCTGCTTTAGAAATGTTACGTTTTGAGGTTAACTTTCCCAGGGGGTATGTTTCTTTCTTTCTTTTTCCCCTTCTTTCATTTTGTCAAGGCAAACAAAACATAAAATCCCACTCGATCAACAGAAACCAGGAAGAAACCTATTAGAAAGAGTTAAAGCACCTTGTGCTAAGGGGACGTGTCTGTCAATGGGAAATACAGTATAATGTGGTTACTTGAAAATGGCAAATAGTCCTGTATCTTATTGAATGAAAAAGGACAAATGTCACAGAGCCTGATGGAAAAATAAAGCTAAGGTTAGGGGTGATGTGACCCAGACGTGTCCCCTGCTGTCCACATGAAGGGCGGCTCTCCCTGCACCTTGCACGATTCCTGCTTTTCACTCCGTGTGGACAAGATGATGATTTATGGCTCCTGCTGTGGGGGTGGGTGAGTGGGTGAGTTTGCAGGCAATTTCTAATTCCCTGCTCCTGACTGTATAGCAAAAATTTTTCTCCTGTCTTACGAACGAGCTGTGATGGTTGGATGGTGCCACTGCAAATATTATTTTGTAAAAATCACTTTGGGGTCTGTTTATTTCTCATTAAACATCCACACCTGTCCCACTGAAATTGACAGGAGTTTTACCATTGACTTCAAAGAGGAAGGATGATGCTCCTCTATACTACTCGTGTATATTTTGATGTGTCACACTGCAGTGTTAGCAAATGCACAGGGTAGTAACAGAGGGAAGCAACTGGTTTTACACTGCAATACATGAATCATGTTCCCAGGGAGAAGCATCTCTCTGCAGTGTCATATGAGGGAACACTGTGCTCTTCGGGTTGTCCAGAGGCTGCACATGGACCAACAGATGCAAATGGCCTTGGCCATCTTCATCACTCAACAGGAATGGACAAGGTGAATTTAGTGGCTTTACCCTGGTTAAGTCTGAGAGCATTCTTCCTCCAGCCAGATGGAAAGCTATACACCACGGGCCAGGTGTTTAAAGTGGGATCTGCCTAGAGACCGAGCCTTTGAATGGCAGCTCCATATTTGAACTGTAAGTAAAGATTTCCAGTATTAAGGCTGCATATGCCATGTTGTATTTGACTTAGCAGTTGGAGCAATGTCCAGATACTATTTGTTGCAAACACTGGACTTTTGCCACTGAAAAATATTTGTGGTGCTTTGCCTTTCTGAATAATGTGAAATTTGTTTGGTTTTACCTCATCTGACTTAAAACAAAAACAAAACAAAAAAAAAAAAGGAAACAAACTGATTTAAAAAAATTTTTTTTAAAACTAAAACTAATTTGATTAAACTGAAACAAATTATTGCCTCTATTCTTCAGGGAAGAGTAGGGAGACTTTTCCCATAGAGCTCATTTCTCTAGATTGTTAGTTTCATGTTATTCTAAATAAGGAAAGCTTCATAATCTTAGAACTGTAGCAGTTTAAAAAAAGAACGTACTCAGCAAAAATGTGAGCTATATTTTTACAGGCCTTGGTATTAACCAGTACCCAGTTCCTTATTCTTTTAGCATACAAGAACAGAAAACTAACATTTTGACCTTCTTAATCATATGAGTGAAATTTTGGGGCTGAAGCGGGTTGCCAGGAAGTACTGTGGTATAGTATGTTCTTTGTAAAGCTAAATGTCCGTGTCTTTAACTTACTGCAAGGCTCTGGGACGGATGAAGCCCATTTAAGTCTGCTTGCTACTTCATTACTCTGCTGAGATTACTACTTGAGAGTCAGCTGCTCTTCTGAACATAGTTCTGCAAAATGAATTTAAGGTTTGGTTTGGTTTCAATTGTGAAATGTGATTGTCGAGGAAATCAAACAGTTTAGGGACTGATTGGGCCAGGTGTTGCATTGGTATGAATGTCTATTCAACAATGCCCATCTCCTCCAAAAGCAAGATCTAGGACCCTCTGTGAATTTTAACCCCCTGCTTGTGTATAGACATGAGTATACCTGTTCATCAACTCTGCTTGCAGGATTACTATTTTTAGTGTGTATGAGCATATGTAGGAGTCCTACCTTTAAGATTTTTTCCTGTGGAAATGTGGGCAGGGGAAAGAAAGAATATTTCTCTATGGTCAAATCTTCACTGAGGAAGACAGCAGCAGAGACTCGTAACTACTGCTTAGGGTATAAAGAGAAGTGTCTCTTACTCAGTTGACCTAATATGTTGCAACGTCTCCTTGAAAACTATGCCGTGCCTTATGATATCCTCAACCTATCATGATCACAGCCCTATAACTACTTTTCCATAAGCATACTATTAATTGTACCACTAGTTTACAGTTATTTTGCAAGCTGGAAATGACTCATTCAAACTGTTTGATTAGGACTTGCAAAACAGGCTGCAATCGGAGAATTTCAGGATGCGCTTGTGAACGGGTTAGCAGCCTGGAAAGCAGGGCTACAAGCATCATAAGCAAGTAGATTAGTCAAAGCTAGCTATTTCTGAACAAAATCCCCTTCCAACTACAGTTCATGCTACATTTCCCTTTTAAGGGATAGTTTTAGATGCAAATTCATTTACAGAGGTAGATGAGATGAAATGTGCACCAGACACACCTGACTAACTTGCATTTTGTATCTCTAACACTCAAAAGTACAATGCTTATGGTAATGAATTTTATCTATTACAAGGGAAAACAATCACCTTTGATGACATTATAGAATAAACACATTTAACAGCATGCTGAATTGCTGAAGTATCATTTTCAACGACCTCATTAGTGTCACTTAATTAAAACTTCCTGCTCTTGACTTTGATGCTGGTGCAGGCAAAAACACAGAGGGAATTGAACAAACAACAAAATAGGGAGGGGTATCTTCTAGTGATAAATAGCAGTAGTTGCTAATGAAACCAAATTATGTACCTTTTTTCCTGCAACTCCAATAAAATAATATGAAACACACAGCAAGTTTGCATCAAACAAATTAATCAGCCGTCAGCAGATTCGCCTGATAATAATCTCCTGCCCTTATTGATAATTTAAGAAAAAAAAAAAACTTGTTTTTTTTTCTGTACACAATCATTAGGTTGGTGATAATTAAAGCTTCAGCTTCAGAAATGCCATAATAACAGTTAATTAGCAGGATGCTATTTTCAACATAATTTGCTAATTAGAGAGGGAGCTTATATAGTGTACATTCTTAATTATGAAAGGGTCTTGTGCTGTAGACTCATGTGACTGGAGTGTAAATGACACCATTATGGGGGTCCTGGCAAGTTTTAGTTATTTATTTTTAAAGTATATTTTATTCAAAAATACTTAGTCAATTTGAGCACGCAGAGTAAATGCTCTCTCTCAAAATCCCTTTCCCTGCACTGGCACATTTCACACATCAAATGCAAGATGCCAAGTATTTTGTTGGATAAACTCCACTAATTTCAATAAAACTAAGCTGGCAGAAAATTTAGCTCAATATATTTCCTTCATGTGGTTAGGGGATAGAGGCCAAATATTGCATTGATTGCTGTGTTCTGATGTTCTAATTTCAGGGCAGAAACTGTGTACCTGCTGCTTGACTAGGCTAAATTTCTGTTTCACTCTCAGACTCAGACTTTAGTACAGGACATAAACAAAACTCACTTTAAAAAAAACCCCAAACAAACAACAAAACAACCAACCAAACCACACTTTATTTTCTGAAATAGAACTTGATTAAATGTACTCTTTGAAGAGTGCTAGAATATAGGGGGGAAAAAAGTGCTAAGATAACATGCATATATATTCTTAAAATTAAACATATTTTTAGTTTCAGGATCTAGGCTCATAAATGTATTAGATATAATTACAAATGGAGGTACAGATTGTTTGTAATTATATATACTTTCAGATCTTTACACATATAAATACACATATACCTAAAAGCAGACATGTACATAAACCATATACAAATGTGTATTTAGACCATAAGTGGATATATAGTTTTTAAATTCACCTTTCCATCAATATAAGCCCAAAATGCCACCGTCACTCACAGATACATATTCTTGCTTCCTGAATGGTAATAGTTTATTTCTTTGAGCTATTTTACCTTGTTTCAAATAAAACTATATTTCTTTTTCCCTTTTAAAAGAAATGAAAACTTAATTCAATAATAAATGAGCTCCAGCTCAGCATAAGAGTCACTTAACTTAAATCTTTTTGTAGAGGTTCCCACTTAAGCAGCTTGAAAGACAGTAAATCACATTGGGGAACGGACATCCCTGCTTCATTGCCACACTGCGGAGCGCTGAATTAATGGCCAGCTCTTTAGAATGTATGGATGTGCCTCCCAGCTGCCAGGCCTGACAGTGTTATAGCTCAATTAATGTGATTTTGATGTAACTGCAGATAGGGAACATAGCGCCTAAAAATTATATTTTGCCATAAGAATTATATTTTATCATCCAGATGTGGGGATGAATATGTTAAGTAGCGGGGTTTCTATCTATTTTTACTTTCTGCTAACTTATTTAACAGAGAATTAAGTGGTTTATTTGCTGCCAGTTGCATCTGCTCAAAGGCCTGCTGGTCTGTTATGGTTGCTTAGCCTGTTTGTGGCTAGCATGTCAACTGGTTTGAGTTGTCTTCTGACACAGTGCTTGTGAGATGCTATAGGAATGTCTCCTTGGCTTAGAGCTAGCAGGCAGGTGTTGGAGGTGGTTTTGTCCTGGATGCAAGCATTATTAACTATGATTCTGCTGCACTCACTTGTTGAACACACAAAGTCTTTCCTTGCCTTTGAATCAGTAAAAAGGTAGGGAGGTGTTTCAGGTTAGTTTTTAAAAGATGTATGGCATAGAGGTGGGGAAGGAGGATGCAGAAAGGGTTACTGCAATGAGGATATGTGGGACAAAGCATTTTAGATTGCGAGCCTTCTGGGGCAGAGGTTATCTCTTCTTTGCCCAGACAGGAATGTTACAGGAAGTTACAGGAGCAAGTGATAGTTGATTCCTGGATAGCCCTACTGCTCTGGAGGCACAGAGAAGGTAAAGTGAATTAATAGTAATTTAAATTTGCATTTTCCCACCTACTCATGTACTTTATTATAAAAACCCCATACATAAGCACATTTACATTAAGGAGCATGTACAGAATAAACGTAGGAACAGGTAAAAACCATACCCAAGTTTTAGACTGAACTGGCAAGCATTATAACAGATTTACAAAAGTAAATTATAATAAAAATTGAGCTTCTCCCTTCAGGTGAGCTCTGAGCTGATCAGTAATGCTCCTACCACTTTGGTTATGAAGGTTGTTTAAGATGCATATCACCTTCTATGACCTCAGTAAAACAACTACAAATTTTCTCTGCTATTTAACTGGTTTATTTACTGCTATTTGAGATGGTAGCATTATACTTCAGGACAGTTGGAGAAACATAGAATGATAGGGGTTGGAAGGGAACCTCTAAAGATCATCTAGTCCAACCCCCTTACCAGTACTTTGCTTGTCTGTCAGCCACCATTTGCTAGTCAGGGCATACGGATTTGCAGAGCACCTACAATTTGTTGTCAGTAACTGTTGAGTTTAAATCCCTGTGCTCTGATCAGCCACTATGGTGTCTGATATCATGCAGAGCTTTCATGGGAAGTGCACAAAGACTTTACATTTCCATGTTTCTTGGTACACCTCTTTGACACACCATAGTGGGAACAGAGGGGAAAAAAAAAAAAGTTTTGGGAAAAAAAGGGCTTGAGGAACATGGTTGTGAAACCTCAACAGTTGGCAAGGAATCAAATCGCAAAGCCTCATCTCTTATGTGTACTGCTAAGCTGACTAGATTGCAACTTTACTAAATCCTTTTGCTACCTGAATAGTCCATGGTAAATGAACGTGGAGAAATCTTGTCTGCTAATATCCTGCTAGGCATCTATTAATCACAGAATTGTTGAATAGTTTTGAAAAGACCTCTAAGATCATCAAGTCCAACCATTGATGTAACACCACCATGGCCGTTAACTCGTGTCCTGAAGTGCCATGTCCGCATGCTTCTTGAACACTTCCAGGGTAACCTATTCCAATGCCTGGCTACTATTCCTGTAACGGAATTTTTCCTAATATCCAACGTAAACTTCCCCTGACATGGTGCCTAGTTTCCAACACATTAAGAGATTAACAACAATATATCAATGCTTTCCCACACATTAATGTTATAACTTCATGTTATCAGCCTTTGGTCTTGTGTTGCAAGGGGCTGATCATGAAACCCCTGAGCGAGTCGTGTGCCCACACGTGCCACCATTATAGTATTTTTTTTCCCTGTCCAGAGCCAGGGCAAGACAGCACAAACCCTTCCAACCCTCACCGCCGCGGCTGGCACCAGAGGGATGACAGCAAGCAGCCGGTTTAGTGGAGAGCTGGGGGGTGTGTGTGGGTGTGAGAGCGGACGGTGGGGCGCAGTGAGCAGCGGCGGCCGCCAGGTGGCAGCACAGTGCGGCCTCGCGCAGCAGCTGCCCCATTGGCCGTATAGACCGGAACCTGCCACCAGGCCTGCCTGAGGTGCCATGTTGCGTGCCCTGCCTGCCACCGGCCCACCGCTTCCCCACAGCGCCCATGCGCCTTGCTTCCCTGCTGTTCAATACACTGGAAGCAGGAATACTGCCTACCCCTAAGTGACAGGACCTCCAACGCTTTCAGGGTAGCTACTGGCCCCCTTGTAATGCCCTGAGCAACATGCAGGAGGTGCCTGTGTCGTGGAACCATGGCGATGGTGTGTGGTGCTGCCACGAAGGGAAGGAGGTGCCCAGAAGCATAGCAACTGCACATGCAAGTCGGGGCTGAAAGATGTCTGGCACAGCCAAAAATAAGGGCAGGCAGCCAGCACACCCTTAGTGCACTGTCACTGGGTTTGGACGGACGTGTTCAAAAGTTAATTCACAAAATTCATCTGTTGGGTGAGCACAGCTGATGCAGATGGGAGGTAAAAACCATAACAGTAGTGTGTTCCTAGTGCTGAGCTGGCTTACACAGCTGCTGTAAAATATGTCAAGTTGTCCTTGGCTTCTGTGGGCTATCCTAGCAAACGAGTATGGGTACCCAGGTAGAGATGCCCCTGCCAAGGTGGTGGTGTCACCTGAAAGCTCCCAGTGGGCCACATCTGTGGCTTTTGGGTATATTTTTTTTGGCTGAGTAAATGAAGTTGCCATGTTGGCACTGCGAGTTGGATTCAGTGTGAGTCTTCCACTGTAGCTTTTATTCTCTATTGCTCTCCAACAACAGTAAAGAGGTTTCAGGTTTTGCTAACGCTTAGAGTAAAGAAATCGATACTAGTAGAATTTAGTAGTGTTAGTCATGGCCACAAATCAAACCAGATCTCAAAACTACAGGTTTGATATCTGGGCAGGCTATGTTGTCCTCTTGTCTTCCTATTTTTTAAATGTAATAAAGAGGGGTGAGAATTTCTGTGATTTTGCTTAGCTTAGCTTGGTAAGATAACCCAAAGAGGAAAGCAGTGAATGAGGACTAGATTTTATTAGTGATGAATAACTTGTGCTGCGACAACAGCAGCAGCGATGACCAAAAAAATCACGTTATAATTACCATTCCTTCTACCACAGACTCTTTCAGATTCCAGACTTGCTCAAATTGGTTAGGTTTTCTTCAACCAGTTCTTTAGAGTGAGGGGAAAAAAAAAGAAAAAAAAGTGGCGTGTTTTAATCCAAGGCTGTTTTGGGACAGATGTAACTTACTGAAAACGCAGTTTCACCTGGATTACACACAGTGCTTCCAGTTATACTGTGGGGTATGCCAGATGAAATATTTAAAGTGACAAAAGCAAGAAATACCCATTTCGAAAGTTTTCATTTCTTAGCCATTAGCGATTTGCATAGGATGACAGGAAAAAAAATTACACCTATCGTGAAAACAAAACTAGGTCATCTCTAGAGACTTTGATACATTTCATGATTTACTCAGCTGCACGTTTTCATTTTTTCCCTACCACTTTCCATTGGTACATGCATCCCAACTTCACGTTTCCCAACCTTCTACTCTGATTGGTTGTTGTACCTAGTGCAATATATGCACATAAGTCTTTCTAGAGTTTTAATATTTTTTCATAGCTTCTTCATCTTCTTCCTGTTTAAGGGCAATAATCTAGGATGAGCCTTTCATTAAGGGACATTGACACTTCTGTTTGATATTATTGGTCATTAGTATACTTCTTGGGTATGTACTTAGAAGGCTGAACTGTGGGCTGTGTATAGGTTTCCAAAACACACTGAGGAGGCGATCCATTTTCTGTAACAGTACTTCGAAGCATTTTTTGTTTTGACAGGGAACTGGATGAAAACTTGTTTTTTGGGGGAATTCCAGCAAAGAGTTGATTGTGACCTCTGATGCTCTGTAGTGTCAAGGACAGATGGGAAGATGGTATGAATCAATATATGTCAACTGCACAGATGGTACAGTCATGCCGTGTCCATATCCTGATCTCCTATCCCTTTGAAACAGAAATTAATAATCCCTTCATTATAGGCAATAGCTGCCAACCAGCTGAAAGATCAGTCTGTGACTTAGGGTGAAATTCTCTGCAAGGTTTCTTTGGAACAAGGAAGCTTGACTGAATGTTGGTTTTCAAAAGTGGTCTTGGAATTGATATTGCCATATCTCTGGGCACAGAAGGACCCTAAATGTGAAAGGGCTGCAGGGCAGTCTGCGCTGAGAAATGTAGGGAGTACAGTACCAGCCGTGAAGCATTGGTGCAGGGGAAGTTTTGGAGCATGGATGCCTGTGGGGTGATGGAGCAACCTCACCTCTGCCCTGGGAGAGATTCTCAGGCCTGAGGAGAATGGCTACACCTTGTGTCAAGCTTTTGGAGACATTAGCTTTTTATTTAAATAAGCTGTGCAACATGGTAGCAACACATGTGTTTTGGAAATAAAATCTGGGAAACTTGGGACATTTGTCCAACATCCAGATCCTTGTTGGAAGATGCTAGTGCTTCTCTTGCAATTATATTGTGCTTTTTCCAGAAGGCCCTGCTTTTGTAGACATGCAGTCACTTGAGAATTGCAGTTAATTACTGTTTATGCCTGTCTGTTTTCAAAGCTTGTAATCCCCACAGCTACAGAGAAAATCAACCATCCAACCTAAAAAAATAAAACCAAAATCAGGTCTACACTTTAGGCTCAGAAGAACAGAGGGCAACTAAGACGGCTCAGTTTTTAAAGTTTCAACCAGCTTTCTGACTTGGATGCAATTCAGCAGTGGTGTCAGTTGTGGGAGTTCTGGGTAACACTGTGTGTGAAGTAGAAGCCAAAAGAACTGCCTGAGGTGGCTTCCTGTACACTCAAGGAGCTCTTTACATGTTAAATTTTCTACATGGTGCTGCTTGGTGGGAGAATACCAATACCAGTTTGTCCTTGCCTTTACTTTTAGCAGCAAGTAAGGCCTGATATTAAAGGCCATAGTTTGAAGGAGAATATGTAATATAATCAGCTACTGCAACCCACCAAAACGAGTATTGGCACGCCTGCCCAGGCTTCACTGGTAATGATGAATTCAGTATTCACCACATGGACTAATTAATGCACTATAACATCTCCCAGTGCAATTTGCAAGTCACAGATTGCATTAGGTGATACAAATGACTCATTTGTGAACCTGAAGGATGACCTTTGGCAGGACTAACTTCTGACCTCAGAAATATTAAAGAAAGGTTATTTCACCTTGCCATTGTCTCCAAATGCCAAAATAGCCCAATTAAAAACCTTGACATGGAACCATAGGAGCAGATGCGAGTCCTAAAGGGCATTAATTATTTTCAGTGTCAGCTGGTTGTATAACTGAGGCCAAATGAGAGTTTGGAAAGCTATTAAACCCCTGTCTTACATGGATTGGGTCTAAGGTTTGAATTGAAAATAGTGTGTGGTTTTCATTTGGGTAGGATATGCTGTGTATAAGGGCAGGTTGTCCCAGCGAGAGTTGTGAGCCACCTTTCTATACAATAATGGTTAGACGATCTTTAAAAATATACCCCTTTGGTGGTAATAATCCATCACAGCTTCAGTATTTATGAAATAATCATTAGTCACCATGCTGCGAGGTCGAAATCCTGTGCATATGTTCAGCATTGTTTCCTTGTGTGCTGTTCTCACCCTCCCTCCTTGGCCACTGATCTTGTTGTGTGCGCACTTTTTTTTTTTTTTCCAAATGCGGTGACAGATGAAGATATTGCACCAAAACGAAGTTCCCATATGGCTAATTTCTACGTTTGTTTTAACAACACACAGATTTAAAACAAATGAAAACACAAAGACTCGAGTAATCTTGGTGCTTTTTTCACAGTGCTCTGTAATTTCTTCCTCCAGGTGGGCTTTTATTGACACATTCTGAAATGCCTTGATGTGTCTTAAGGAAGAAAAGAGTCAGACCATAATTTACTCAAAGATTTCAATTTGTTTGGGGCAAAACTTTTAGTAACACCCACCCTATTTCAGCCTTCCCTTCCCACTTTTTCTAACCATCACCGTTGGAAAATTATTCATATTCTTAGCTCAGTAAGCAATGAAAAAAAGGAAAAAAAATAATTTAAGGAGCATGAATAAGTAAGTTTATTTACATCCATATCCAGAAGGCTTTATGCCACTAAAATCTATATTGGAGTTCTTTTTTAAAATTTATTTTCTCTTTTCTCTTGGCATGATTCTTTCAGCATTGGTCACCAAGAAGAGCAAATGATAATGTTTCTTGGATGCCATGATAATAGGAATAAAATAGGAATAGATTGATCCTATTTGATAGAATGTTTACTGATATCACCTGAGGGAAAAGCTTCCAAACTCCAGTTATTTTCCCAACAGATATTTTCTCTTACCTGATAGGGGATTGCTCTTCACCATCATAACTCTGAAGTTCTATCAGGAGAATATGATATTTATGGTTCCCATTCACAGGATAGAGATTTCAGTGGAGGCATGTCTCTGTCCAACATGCTCGTATGTCCTTCAGCTGTGTCTCCAATGTTGATGTTAATTGTTTAAAGGACAATTCAGTCTTAACTCCCCTACTAAAAGAAACTCTCCTGGGTGAATGAATGAAAGAAGAGATTGCACTAGGAACTTCTAGCTGTGCTTTAGCTGAAGCATTTCCTCGTTAAGATGGATCTTTATTGCTCTTATGAAATCATTATATGTGCTAAAAAGTACTGCAGAAACAGAATGGAAGAGTTTCCCAGTTGTTTTGTGTGGTTTTGCTTGGGCTAGTGTTTACTTCTCTAGGTTATCCTCATTCAGCCTTCACAGATCCAGGTGGCTAATACCAGTTGATCTCCTGCTTTTAGAGTGGTAGATTTCTAGAGGAAGGAGAGGTAAAGTGTGGTCTTGTGGTCTAGTCACAGGGCTCCTTAACTTCGCTGTTTGGATTGGATTATTAGTCTTGCTGTAGTTCCATGGTGATTTAGAGGCATCTTACTGCCTCGTTTATCCTGTTCCTAAATTGGGTTAATAATGCTTCCTTAGAGTTCCTAAAATGGTTGGTGGATTCTTGAAGGACATCTCATCTTAAGATGATTGGGACAGATGTTTATGAAAGTTGGAACATGGTGAAAAGTGGCATGATGGAGCTACACATAATTTTCACATGTTGGAGCGAAGTGTGACATAAAGGTAACCTTCCTTATGTTTATATTTGTGCCTGACAGTTCAGTATTTTCAGCTTGCAGAGGATGCTTATGCGTAGCCACAGTGAAAATGGGCAGAAAATCTTCAAAGTTTAAAAGGGCATTAAAAGGAAGATAGTAATAGACAGAAAAAAGAGATGAACTTTGAAATGAGTTTGTTCTGTGGTCAGTAGAACTATGAAAGTAAACCCTGGTTTTCTGCAGTTTTGTATTGTTTCCTGTACTCTTTTATCACAATAACGCCATTCATCATGCCTGCTTGTCACTATAATGCTCTTTAATCAGTGACATAACCTTTATAGCCTTCACTTTGATAGTCTCACCACTTTCCTGTGAACCTAAGTTCCGCTGCAAATATCCAGTCCTCTCCTGACTTTCTTCTAAGTGTCTCTTAGCTGTGTTCTTCTTATCCTGTGCTCCCTTACAGTTGGGCTGTGCAAGGATACACTTGCTGCTTGTCTGGTTGAGTCATTCCCATCTTTCCCTCCATGGCAGAGCTTGCTTTTTTTTTTTTTCCTACCGAGGCTCATATTTTCATGAAAAGAGCAAAACTTTGCGTTTTGGAGACTTACATAGAGAATGGACAAGGAGTTAAAACTATCAGGAGGAGGGACTCGTGAGCAGACAATGTGATCTCACAGATCCTCATTTCCTTAGGAAATGAGACTTAAAAAAAAAAAAAAAGCTTGATTGCTGTAGGGGAAGAAGACAGGAAACTGGCCCACTGGCCAATTATGGCATTGTTTTCTTTCCAATGTGTTTTATTTGCCATGCTGGTGAGGACTGTAGCAAGATCTGATCACAAAAGTGTTTGGGTATGTCTGACTCTGCTCAACACTGTAGTAACTGTATTCTCTTGTTGAAATGGCTGTGTAGAAACATAGTTGAGAGTTTGTAAAGTGAACTAATTTTTGGCTTTGTGAATTCTAGTAATGGCTACCTATACCAACACCTGTGGTTTGGAGCTTTTTAGTTCCTAAAAACCTTTTCCAGATGCTTGTACTTTTGACAGATGTTACCGCCTGTGTTGAAATCAGAAAGTTTGATTAAAAAATGAGGTATTGTTCTTGAGTAAGTGAAAGCATGCATTCTACTTCAAGTTGTGGTCTTCCTGTAGGTAGTGCTGGTGGCTTGGTGATTAGAGTGCAGGAACCTGAAATTGAGCAGAGATTTAGTCCCTAGGTTGCAGAAGTGTCCTTCAGTGATTTGTTAAAAATCTGTTTCGAGTTCTCAGTGCTGTAGTGGTTTAACAACATACCTTGCTCGTGCACGCTGGCTTTTGTTATACAATAGCAGGCTTTTACAAACGATCTCCCAGAACCCACTGGCTCTGTGCCCGTGCTCAGGCCAAGGGCAGCCTCATTCAACATGCAATTTCACCATTTTCAGCTTGTGTTGTTTGCAAGATGTAAAAGGCCGGATTGCATTGGATTCCATTTATGCTGTGTGGGTGTATCCAGGATGTGCTCTATCAGGATGTTTGGAAAGAGATCGTACTCTGAAGTTGTGTGCAGAATTGTTCCATTGGCTGCACGAGGGCGATATGGAATGATTGCGTGCAATAAATGCCATATGTGGTGTGTGAAATGTGACGTGGTTCCACAGCAGAGGTGAATGATGCGTATGGAGTCAAGCATGGTTTTAGAAGAATGTCTTTGTAAGAAGACAGAGGGCTAAAGTAAAAAAAAACAACAACCAAAACTCTTCTGATTTTGCCATATCTGATTGTGACAGGGTAGCTTATCCAGCTGACCTCTTCGTTCAAAAACTAAACTGATTTGGGAAACTTAATATCCTTAGGCATTGCAATGAATTTGATATTTTTACTAAGGTTCACCTATATTGCTCACATTTGGACTCATTAAGTAGATTAGCAGAATTGCAACTTGTGGGTGGTGATGGGTATACTGATTTAAAATGCCATTATGGGCAACTTTTGCATTGGATTACATCCTCTCTGGCCGCTGAAGTTAATGGAATTATGGAGGGAGTGGTGTAGCAGCCTGGAGTTTTGGCCTATAGTCATTTTTCCCATTTGTGGCAGAATGGCACTGATGTCAGTGAGCACGTGAATTGGGGGAAATGATGGCCTCAGAGTTGGGGTTTTTCTTGGGTGTGTAGTGGCTTTTTTTTTTTTTATTGCTTTTCTTAGAAAACTGAAACCACTACATTAACATTCTCCTGCTTTCAATTAGCAAAAACACATTAAAAAAGAAAACCTAACAAATCACTGGCCAATTGCATGGGAGATGGTAGGAAGAGAAAGGATGGAAAACCAGGTGTAGCGAGTGCCAGCTTTTAACCAATGGAAACACAACATAAAATAGTGGCTGTGGTACATTATATAAACTGTGTTCCACCTGGCTTGCATTGTCCCTTTCTTACATTTATGGTGTGAACATTTTTTCCCTCTCTGGAAGCAGCTGGAAAGTGTAAATTTCAGGTTTAAGTAGGTGTGTGTTGTTGCCTGTGGATCTTTTTCTCCTTTTTATTTTCCTCCAAGAGTGGGTAATGGCATGGCTGTATTTTGGAGAAGGCTATTGTGACCAAACCAGTGCTCACCCTGCTGCTGTGTCCCTTTAAATAAAGCATGCAGAGTTCACTTTCTAAAGTTCATTAGCTTGTGTTATCAATAATTTAGGATAATATTTCAGTGGTGCCTAAGTGCCTGGACCACCTTATTTTCCCTGTCAGCTTTCTCATACCCTAGCAGTCCAGTGAACTTGATAAGTGTCCCATCATCCTGTTAATCAAATTACTTATGAACCAAAATTGACAGTTTTCATTAATTATAAAGGATTATTCTAATTGCAATTCAAATTTATTCATTTAGAACAGACGGCATTCAGTAATATTTCAGGAAATTTGCATATTAAATGGAGAGGGTCGTCCATTAAGTATGGTAATGTATGCATATTTCCTTATTTTTAACTTCTGGGCCATATGCACTGCTGCTACTTCAGCAGGTGAAAAACCAGAACGTGCTTAATTTGTTCAACAAACACGGGGGCCATCGCACATCTTTTGGCACTAACCACCATTGTCCTTCTCCCTTTTTATTCCTCCCTCTCTCACTCCCCAAATAACTTGTATCCTTCGAAGAAACTTTTGATAAGCTTGCTTTTAACTGAAGAGATAAAATATTTTGTTTGGGTTTGATTTTTTTTTTAAATGGTAGGCACAGCTGGTTGGGGTTGATTGAAATGTTTTGCCATCGAAGCCGTGTTCATTAATTTCTTCAAGATGCTGAAGCAGGCATTAAGGATGCCTGCTGGAGTCCTTCCCAGTGTCATGTGGAACAGCGAGGGGGCTAATCGTCAGCCTTGTAACATCAACTGGTTACCCCCCTCGTGCGATATGAACCTTTCCCCTCCAGTGAAAAATGAACCTGTCTGAGACAAAAGCACAAACTATGCATGCAATGAGACAATGTCATTATTCAAACCTATATAAGGCTGTGCTCCCAGATCATTAGGAATCATATCTTCATGATATTAATAAGCACCTACCTTAAATGTGTTGCTGAAGTTACATGCGAGTATATTTGTATCTGTCTCTTTATTGATGGTATCCTAGGTTAGCAGTACGAAAGCTAGTGCATAGGATACTCACTCCCATGATTGAGTTTCAAACTACTAAACTGCTTTTGCACCTAGTGTGAAAACTCTGTAGTCATGCATCACATGATCCAGACAGCAATAGTTTAGTTAACATACCTAGAAATTATTGCCATCTTGTCTTAATGATTTTAGTAAAACATCTGTCAACTCATTCATCTTTAAAAAAACCCAAACAAACAAACCCAAACTTCTCTTGCAAAAAAACACATTAAAGCTCATTTAAGTTGGTGTTAAGCAGATTTCTTTCATTTACTAGATTGGAATGAAAATCTTTGGTGTTTCCATTTACTTTTTTTTTTTTTT